>BLSH010112578.1:403701-443600 GCA_018402905.1 Glandirana rugosa
ATAACATTCTATCTAAGGGGTTGACCCCTGTATAAGTAGATACATTGTACCCATTGGGAGAATCATTACATGCCTTTAGAACTAGTTTGGTCAATTGTATTATTCTTAACAACTCCTACATTTATACACAGTGTTTTTTAACCGCCGACAGGCCACGTCCTCTAAAGGACCTTAACCTAGAGAACCCAACCCTTGTGTCTCCCCTTTGTACAGCTCGTACACACGCTAACGGTCACCCCTGTCCTCTCCAACCATTTCTTTATACTGAACGGGGTTACCCATGTTACATAGATGAATATGTCCCCAGTTGGGGAATCTATCTTACAATAGAAACTTAGTTTACTCTGCTGGTTTCTGTCAAATGGCCCAGACAAGAAACGAGGGCTGGCGATATGCATGTCAAAGAAGGTCCCATTTACACCTACCACAGTCATAAGAGACAAAGAAGGTCGATACCTCATGGCTGTGGGGGGAATCAATCAACATGCAGTTACATTACTTTCATACTACGGCCCTAATTCTGGCCAGGCACATTTCTTCCAGTCAATGTTAGAGGTGGTTATACCCCATGTGGTGAGCCACGTAATATTGGTGGAGATTGGTAGAGATAGTAATACTTCCCTGGATCAAATTCTAGACCGGGGTGGCCAACCTTTTGAAGTGCGAGGGCCACTTACAGTAGCTAACAAAAGTGAGTACACCCCTCACATTTTTTTCAAATAATTTATTTTATCTTTTCATGTGATAACAATGAAGAATTTACACTTTGCTACAATGCAAAGTAGTGAGTGTACAGCTTGCATAACAGTGTCAGTTTGCTGTCCCCTCAAAATAACTCAACACACAGCCATTAATGTCTAAATCGCTGGCAGCAAAAGTGAGTACACCCCTAATTGAAAATGTCCAATCTGGACACAAAGTGTCAATATTTTGTGTGGCCAATATTATTTTCCAGCACTGCCTTAACCCTCTTGGGCATGAAGTTCACCAGAGCTTCACAAGTTGCCACTGGAGTCCTCTTCCACTCTCCATGAGAACATCACAGAGCTGGTGGATGTTAGAGACCTTGCACTCCTCCCCCTTCCGTTTGAGGATGCCCACAGATGCTCAATAGGGTTTGGTAACTAAAAAGAAATTGTTGTGCTAACACATAAATAAATGATAATTAAAAAATGGTGAGGAAATATATGTAAAATGGGAAATATGAAATGTGAAAATATAAAATAAACAAAATGACAGTCCAATATATCAACAAAAATCCATGTGAAGTGGGATTGCTTGATAGTAGTGAACAGTCACCACATTCCTCCACCAGTGTAAATAACCTTCCACCACATAAGATGCGCTCTTACCAGAGCCCCATGACCACCTATCACGGGGGGTCAGGGAACGCTTTGTGGATAAACCTCCACTGGCAATTCCTCAATGGATCCGTCAGCTGGGACCAGATCCACCACAATGGACAGCAAGCTCCAGGCAATCTCAAAACCCGTTCCGCAGCCACATTAGATGAATAGAAAAAAAGCTGCAATAGTGTAATATTGCAAGACTGAATATCTTTAATAAAAGGTAATGTACTTACATTTAAAAGGAAGTAGTGAGCATGGATAAAAACACCTCTCTTCTAGAGAACGGTTGAAGGAACTTTTGCTTTTGCTTTATCATAGGCAATTACTATGAACAAATAATTACTGTGATTGATCCAAGATTAGCACAAATTTGATGGACTTTGTAACTTATGTTACTGTGAACTTATACTTCACTACTTTTTATTATTATAGTATGGATTTTTGAATTGCACAAACTGCTATATCATTGCACTTTTAAGTGGTTGTATTGTATCTATCACTGTGATACGTATATTGTTTTTTATAAAAAGTTTATTTGCAAGTGTAGAGGAGTAAGAGGTGAACGCCATATACACCTTACTATTTACACACTGTCATGGATAAAAATATTGAATACACGCGATGGCTGGACTACAACACTTCCGCCCGACCGGTTTCGTCACAACATGGACTTCTTCCGGTGCCCACACAAGGCAATTTTAAAACACACTACTAAGCAAAGCAGTAGAATAGCATGAATAGTACACTCCTATGACTTATGGAGAGATGCCCAACCCACCACTAGGGACTATACGTTTTATTCCCATGTACATAAAACCTACTCGCGCATAGACCATTTATTCACTTTATCTCCATTACTTTAATTTATATCATTGGCTAGCATTCTTCCCATGGCGTGGTCGGATCACTCCGCAGTTCAAGTTATGCTAACAGACTTGAAGACTAAACCGCAGGTCTCATCTTGGCGCCTGAATGATTCTTTGCTCAATGACCCCGCCATATTTAAAAAATTAGAAACTCCCTCCTCCCCCACATCTCTGAATGTTATCTGGGCAGCCCACAAGGCAATGATTTGGGGTAAATTCATACAAATAGCATCTAGAGTCAGATGGGCATGGGAGCAAACAATTGAGCAACAAAATGAGGAGCTCTGGCGCCTTATGCGAGAACAAAGCTCAAATCAGCACCTCGACCTTAGACCCCAGATCTTACAGTCTTACTACAAAAGCTGAAAAATATATTAGATGGTCCAGATACCGGTATTACATCATGGGGGATAAAACCAACACACTATTGGCAAGAAAACTGACCCCTCAGCCATTTACTCTGGCCATGCCAAAACTATGTTTGCGAAATGGCCAATTATGCCAAAATCCTCAGTTAATTTAAGGGGAATTCTTCACTTTTTATTCTAAAATCTACGACACTTCTAGACCTTTCCCCAAAGACAAGGCAGAGGACTTTTTCCATGATCTCCAGCTTCCTACAGTAGCTTGAGCTCATGCAGAGTTAATGGAGGTAGAATTCACAGTGGGGGAAATAGTAACCGCTATCAAAAGCCTGAACCCATTGAAAGCACCATGACCTATTCTCCGGTCATTTCTAACGCTGAGACCCTGACACCCCACTTGTGCTCATGTTTCAATGAGCTGAGAAAGGGCTCCCCCATACCACCGCGTGAGAACAATGCCTTTATTCTCATCATCCCCAAACCAAACAAAGACCTTGGAGATTGTGCAAATTATCGCCCAATCTCGTTGATTGATGCTGACCTTAAAATAATGACAAAAATTCTGGCCACCCGCATGAACACCTTTTTGATTAAATATATCAACCCTGACCAGATATGATTTGTTCCTAATAGACAGGCCCCAGACCAAACTAGGCGAATTATAGATATTATTTTGTTGCTGAACTCGGGCTGTGATGGTCGGGGGGAAGAGGAAAGCGATCTCCGCAAGGCATTTGATTTCATTTCCTGGGACTATCTTTTCTTTACTTTAGAATGCTATGGGTTTGGCCCTAAATTTCTGACAATGCTATGAGCGATCTACAGCAAACCTAAGGCCCTTCTTTTAATTAAAGGCTATAGATCACAGGATATTGCTATACAAAGAGCAGTGGTTCTCAACTTCAGTCCTCAGGACCCACCAACAGACCAGATTTTCAGTATTACCTTGGGGAGATGCAGACTAGAATACTGCAATCACTGAGCAGCAAATGATATCACCTGTGATGCATTTCAGTTATCCTGCAAACCTGGCCTGTTAGTGGGTCCCGAGGACCGGAGTTGAGAACCACTGACATAGAGGAACCAGAAGGGGTTGCCCTTTGTCTCCTATATTATTCATCGTGGCATTCGAGCAATTAGCAATTAAAATCCAAGAGAGCCAGGATAAACAGGAGGTCTATTGCGGGGATTGCGAACACAAATGTGCGCTATTTACGGAAGACATACTGATGCTCTTCCCCAGTTACCTCAATACCCAATCTGCACCTAGTGCTATGGCACTTTACTTCTGTCTTTGGTTTACAAGTAAATGACTCTAAAGCTCTAAACATCTCCTTAGAAACACATATAGTCCAAGCCTTGCAAAACTAATTTCAAGTGGCAACCTGAAGCCCTCCCATATTTAGGCATCTCTCTAACCCCTTCCCTCCACACACTATATCGGAAGAATTACCCTCCCTTGTTCAAAAGATTAAGGGAGGACCTTAAACAATGGTCCAACAACCCCCATCATGGTTTGGTCAATTGTACTTGGTCAAAATTAATATTTTGCTGAAAGTGCTGTACTTATTTAGAACGCTCCCTGTAATGTTACCTATGTCTGACTTAAAGAAATTTCAAACACAGTTGTTACAATTTATATGGGGAAATAAGAGATCCAGGGTGAACCGGCACATTTTATACACACCTAAATTAAGGGGGGGTTAGGAGTACTGGACTTGGTCAAATACTATCAGGCTGAGCAATTGGCACAGTTGCTCAGTTTCCATTCATGAAACTCCCAACCGCTGTGGATGTCGTTGGAGTCATCTCTTTATCCTAATAAGGACATCAGCCAGTTAATGTGGATGCGAGCAAAGGACAGGTCGGTCATGCTTTGTCCAACCATATCATTTTCATTGAACCTATGGGATAGGCTCCTGACCACACACCCCATTGGCTCCATTGCTTGGTAACCCCTCAATTATCCCGGGTCTTCACTCTTAAAATTTTGCCTGGTGGACCAACAAAGGCTTATTACGAATTGCAGATTTTTGTAACCATGGAGGTGTTTTGTCGAAACAATCCCTTCAGGAATGATACCAGCCTCCTAATTCGGAATTATACCGATACACTCAGCGCATTTTTTAGCGACACTAAATTGCACCTCAGATCTAACCTCTTCAACACCAATGGAATATCTATGCAGAAGTTTTGACAAGCACACTGGTCAGATATCCAAACTTTATTCCATATTGACCTGCGCATCTGAAAAGCTATTTTATATGCATAAATGGGAGCAGGACCTGGAGGAAACTCTGGATGTGGAGCAAGAAAGCACACAGTACATCTAAATCATACATCAATACTTCGCTAATTGAAGTAAACTATAAGGTCCTTCTCTGGTGGTACATGGTGCTGGCGAGAGTATCGTCCTTCGTCCCTGGCGCATCCCCACAGTGCTTCAGAGGGTGTGGTATGAATGGCACAATGTTCCATGTTTGGTGGAAGTGCCCAAAAGTTAGGTAGTTCTGGATCTGTACCTATAATTTCATTCACTCACTCACTAAAGTCAAGTGAACCTTGTTAAATCGCCACTGCAGGCACTGTTGGAGTGTCTGTTAGAGGGGACATCGAGACACACAAAGAGACTTATATCCTTTATATTTATAACAGCCAGGGTCTCCATAGTCAGGTCATGGAAATCCCCCACAGTTCCTTTCTACTTACAAGGGTCCAAACTGCCTTGGATAATGGTACACGAGTGCCTATCAGCAATTCTAAATTATAAACGGGTCTCGTTCTAAAAGACTTGGGACCCCTGGATTAAATACCTGTCAAATAACCTATGAGACAGCTATGCCATAGAATGCCCCCCTTTTTTTCTCCTCCTCTGGGATAGGGTGCACCTTTCTCTCTCTAATGACTTGTATCCCTTCTCTTCTCCTATTAACTATATCCTCTCTACTTATCCTACCATATTTGCCCTTTGTGGGTGCTCAGGTCAACTGGGGTATCCACGACTGCCTGAGAGATAAGACTGACCAGCACTTCAAACAGGTGCCGTGATTTCCGCATAATTTAGTGTATTACTTTCCTTTTATATGCTATGCCCCACCTATTGATTTCTGAGTAAGAGGCAAATTTCTTAGATCTAAAATAGCATTGTTCAATAGTCTACTCCTATGTCCTGATTTTCCTCAGAAGGGTGGGACGCGACAAATGTCATTATGTATCGTTTACTGTCGATTTGCTTCTTTATATTGTTCTTCCTGAATCATGCGTTATATGTTCATAATGTAAATGGTGATGCAGTATGTTTGATGACAGTATGTACTCTTAACTGTGGCAAAGATTTATACCCTGGTTTATAGCTAATGACTGTTTATTGTCATAACAGCCATTGCTGACTTTGTATACTTAAAAAATTCTGAATAAAAACCATGGGAAATGAAAATTAAAAGAAAGAAATGCTTGAAATATATCACTCTGTGTGTAACACATCTATATAAAATATATGAGTTTCACTTTTTTTTTTTTCCATTGCAAAATTTTTATTGTTTTAACAAACAGGTATACAGGTCATACAAGTCAGTAAAATATACATTTCACAAGCATATAAGTAGAACGTACGTGTCAATCTCTTCATATAAATCAGCAGTTACAATTGAGCCCATTGAATGGAAACAGATGAGTTGTCTTGACCAAATCTGCTAGTAATTGCGGGTCGCATGTCTGTATGAGGCAGTGGGAGTGAGAGTAAAGCAGCCCACTGTTGTGTTTAGCAGGCAACTCTACGTCTTAGAGCAGAGGGGGGGGGGGGGTTAAGACCCTGCCACCGGGTGACACCCCATGTGGGAGCATTCTGTGTCACAAGGTGGGGGGAGTTTCACTTTTTTAATAAAATTATTGATAAAAACTTTTTGATGATATTCTAATTTTATGAGATGCACCTGTATGTTACTTTAGCTTTGGTAGCACATCTTTAAATCATATTAGCAAATCAGTAATCATGTGAATAAGTTGTGAATAAACATGCATTTTCTAATATTTCTTTAATCATTTGGGGTACCCTCAACTCATCTTTTAAATTGTGTCCTCATATCAAAGTTCTGATGATGTTTTTTCTGATAAGTTGCCTAATGTTCAGCCCCTCATTTTTCTTTTAACTCTCCTACTGAACATTTATTTAATACAATGCCACCTAGAAGGGAGCGTTACAACCTCATTGGTCCAGAGAGAGTATATAGTTAGAAACATTGAGATAGCATATATCAGGCACTTTGCACTCCTCCAGGAGCCAGATTCTTCTTTGTGGAGGAGAAGGATGCGTTCATGGTAGCTGATTTACTAGAGAACTGTTTTATACCATAGACTTGTTTTTTGCAGCCAAGGCTCACAAATGTGAAAGTCATTGTATTGAGAAACCTATCTCTTGGATGCTGAGAATAATAACAGGTATGAATCTATTTGGCCCAGAACAATAGAACATTAATACTTAGGACTGGAATATAGTATACAATTTTTGGAATATTCTGCAAAACAATATTGTTGATGTTGTTATGTTTGTTATCATATTGTTATTATAGTTTGCTCTTTAAAACATAGGTGCGTTGCATAACAGTGCAGAAAATCAGATATGTGTGGAACACTTTGGAGAGAAATTTTCAGAAAATTGGGTGAGTTGAAACCGTTCAAATTTTATTGGGAAATGTTTATTATAAGAAACTCTGCTAAGAGACCAAAAAGCTGCAAGTATAAAATACAGACACCTAGATGCATCTCACTTTATATAACTGCAGCAGGCTCCAAAACCGTGTCATTATGGTCATATGACAGAGTGTTCATTCTGTTAGTTGCAAAATTTGCCTGTGTCCTCCTGCCTCTTACACATTCCTAGTGACCAGTGAGACTGTATCTTGTAGTGAGGGGCTAATATGAATAAGGAATTGGTGTATATACCAGCAAAGCACTACCATTTGTGTGAAAGGGTTTGTCTGCCTGAATGGCATGGCACTTGGCCATTTGGCTAGCAAAGTTTTTGAGGCTGCTGCAAGTACATCTAGATGCCCCTAATTTATATCTACAACAGTTTTTGCTTTTGGTTCTTCTGACAGTCTATTTAAAATAATGAAAACTGTACAATATATATATATATATATATATATATATATATATATATATATATGTAAACAGTGGTGGCTGGTGAAGTTTTAGGATGGGGGGTCCCAGGCCCCACCCTTCCATGTTGACCCCTCCCACTTATCATAAGCCACACCCCTTATATAATCCACCTATTCCGTCCCCTGTATTCCACTTGCTTCCACCCATAGTGTCAGGAGTATACAGCCCCAGCATCACAGGACAGAGTATACAGCTCAACATCACAGGACAGAGTATACAGCTCAGCATCACAGGACAGAGTATACAGCCCCAGAATCACAGGACAGAGTATATAGTTTAGCCTCACAGATCAGGGTATATAGCATAGCCTCACAGATCAGGGTATATAGTTCAGCCTTACAGTTCAGGGTATATAGCACAGCATCACAGATCAGGATATATAGCACAGCCTCACAGATCAGGGTATATAGCACATATTAGGGTATATAGCACAGATCAAGGTATATAGCACAGCCTCACAGATCAGGGTAACAACAAACTCACAGCAGGGATCAGGGCTGACAGCAAACCACTGCACAAAGGCACCCCCCGCAGGAGGTCTGGCATTTACCGAGCTGTGGTGTCCACCAGTGGCGTCTGATGGACTTGGATGCAAACCCCATCCCCCCACGCCAGGGGCAGCCAGAGGTTTGAGGCACTGACAGCTGTTAGCCCCCCCGGCGGGAGGTCCAGCACTTACTGGTTCTGGAGAGCTGCTGTGGTATGCTCTCCTCTTCTCCTCCTTCATGCAGGCAGCAGTGGCTCCGGCGTGTCTCCTCTTCCTTAGGGCCAGGCATCCAATAGGATTGCCTGATGCTTTGGCCAGTCAGGAAACAGGTCTCACTGACCTGCCTCCTGATTGGCGGATAGGTACTGTAGTGTGAAAATAGCAAAAATGAATTCTTTATGGTCACACAAATGGGTGGGTTCGGGGCGCGCTCTCTTATCCCCGAGCCCACCCTTTTTTGAATCCTATTAGAGCCTCTGGCTCTAATCAGGTGCTTCAAAAAAAAAAAACATCCCCTCCCATCCCCGCCATAGGAATCCATGCGTCTGGTGTCCTGAAAGGGGCCAAGAGCATGGATAGGGAGGGTGGCAGCAGGGATAGGGGGGCGGCCCCCATGCGCTCTCAATGCATGGACCACAACTGTATGTAAATATATTTTTCACTATTCACCTTTGTTTTGCAAAAAAGCTTTTGATAAATGACACAATGATTACCAGAGCATCATCAGCTAACTGTTCCCGAAAGAAACCAGTCCCAGCCATCTCCTGTGGGCAACTTCACTGCCAGAACCACAGGAACTCTTTTGTTCTTCCTTCATTCAGCCTCCTGTACCTCTTGGCCAGTAGACACGGCATTCCTGGGTGCAGGCTAGGCTTGTTTGGCTTATAGGAACTGGGACTGCTATGGGTGACACTACACTAAGCTATATTCCCTGACCACGTGTACAGAGGCGACAATTACAAAACATTGGTTTTGACACAATTGGTTGATTTGTGTGATACACAAGATCCAATGTCTGGTATATAATCAGTCCAGGCACTAAAAAAGTCTCACATGTTGTATTGTAATACTCAGGAGGAGTAGTAGGATGTGTTTCATGTTATAATTCTAAGTATCCCCATGCTGTGTGTGTGTGATAAATATCGTATTAAATTGACAACTTTGTGTAATAAAATAAATATTAATTTTTTTTTCTGCATTTTCACAAAAACTTGTGGCAAAAAATAGGTTTCAAAAGACTCACCATGCCTTTCTCTAAATGCCTTGGAGTGTTTTTTTTTCCAAAATGGGGTCATTTTGTGGGCGTTTCCACTTTCCTGGTGCTCCAAGACCTCCAAAAATGTGATAGGTAGTCAGGAAATCAGATGTGTCATTTATGCTCCTTGAAAGCCCAAAGGTGCTCCTGGGATTTTAGGCCCCATCATAGATCTAGGTCAGTCATGGCAAACCTTGGCACTCCAGATGTTTTTGGAACTACATTTCCTATGATGCTCAACTATACTGCAGGGTGCCAAGGTTCGCCATCACTGATCTAGGCTGTGAAGAACTCCCGCATGCGTTATCCCCATACTAGAGAGGCATAGCAGAATGTGTTTTTTAAGTATGCCCGTGTGTGAGAAATATCTTGTTAAAATGACAACTTTGTGGAAAAAACAAAAACATTTATTTAATTACTTTATTTTCCATAAACGTGTGACAAAAAAAATTACATCTTAAAAAAACTCACCATGGCTCTTACTAAATACATTGGACTGTCTACTTTCCAAAAAGGGGTAATTTGGGGGGTATTTGTACTGTTCTGGCATTTTAGTGCCTCAAGGCATGAGATAAACAATTATATATATATATGCCATAGTTTGTAGACTCTATAACTTTCACACAGACTAAATAATATTACACTGACTTGGGCTATTTTTACCAAAGAAATGTAGCAGAATAGATTTTTAGTCTAAATGTATTATTATTAGATTATTTGTTTTATCATGATTATTAATGTTTTTCTTTCAAAATGTTTGGTATTGTTTTCATTGATATAGCAAAAAATAAAAAACCCAGTGGTGATTAAATACCACCAAAAGGAAGTGCTATCCATCTCTGATAAAATTTTAATTTGGGCACCGTGTTGCACGCCTGAGTAACTGTCATAGAAAATGTAACGGTCCTGAAAACTGGCTTAGGCAGGAAGAGTGTGAAAGTGTTTAGTCTTGAGGTGGTTAAAAAATACAATTAATGGTATAATTCCTGATATGTTTATATTGCAGCATTTTAGAAGATGAGTACGCTTGCTCAGATATACACACAATCTTTGGCTCTGGTTTAACTCAAGAGGAGCAAGAGATCCGGTATGCGTTTATACAATATACTTTTATTTATAATATAACCAGTTAAGCAGCAGCATTTGAGTTAATCTTTTGTGCTTTCTGTGTAATTAATATTACTTGTCTTATTTATTAACAGAAAGCAAGTGTGTGGCTTAAATGTAATTGATGTAGAGATTGCCCCAATCTGGAAGCTGCTTTTCAAAGAGGTGAGAGATTATTTAACAAGAGAACTACAAGAGAACAAAGCCATATTTACCTATAAACCGTGTCAATGCACCATATTTAAGAAGTGTTTTGTAAATTCCCTCCCACCTGTTTGACCTGGCTGGCAATCAGTGTTTGACAATAGAAATTATCATAATTGTTACTTGTTGCTCCAGTTATAAGAAGGTCTATTCATCCTGTCATAACACTTTATGAGAAGATAAAAGGTGCTGCTGGTTCTCAAACAATGATTAGTGTTTAGCTTGAAAGCAGGGCCAACTATTACAGAGCCACTAACTTATTCCACTGGGGGGGCACTTTAAATCATGGCTGACTAAGGTCTGGACACACTGGCCACTCACAGTCCACAGGCCATACAGAACTCTGTTTCTGCAACTGGTGTGCACAAATGGTGGGTTATAAACCCTTCAATTATTATACTCCTATAGCAACAGCCCTCCAATTGCTGGGGACACTCCTTGCACAAGGCCTTGCTTGCATCTTCCTTGTGGTTATGGGATAGGACAGTTTTCTGGACACTTGAAGCCCAAGTGACATGGGGGTTCAGGTCACTTGCCATGTGCTACAAGGAGAGGGATGGCTGCTCATCAACAAGAGGGGGACCTCTTCTCCTACCCACCACTGGCCTCAAGCTGACCAAGTTTGCATTATAGTTGCCCTGTATCCCTCCATGTGTTCCTCCATGAGGTGCTTAGCTACCTTAGAAGGAACCACTGTAGATTAGACAGGTTCTTTCCCTGACAGTGCAGAGGCAGACAGGCACACAGCAACAACGGTCCATTTACTCCAGCTCATTAATCAGTCTAGGGATTGTATTTATGAATTTTATATGGCAGTAGAAACTTGGATGGGGTGTAGGGTTATGTGGTATACTTCAGAAGTTCTTTACAATTGCAGGAAAACACTTCACTTTGCTAAGCCTCCATGAACAGTCTCTATGCAGGAGCAAGTATAGATAGAAGAACTGAGTCCCTTTTTAAAAGCTTTCGCAGACAGAACTACCACTTTCTCTTCTGCGTAAAGGAAACAACACACAATTGCTAGGACACTGAGCTCAAGTCAGTAATCACAATGGCATATGATCACTGGATGCCCCCTCCCCTTTTCACTGGACACTCTTTATTGAGGAAGAGGTTAATGCTCTCAATGCCACAGGACAGCCAGACCTCTTCCAACTTCCATGGGGCACTCTTCAGTGAGCTCTCCAAGTCCATAGGTGAGATTCCTTTGATTAGGTTCAGAGAATGACTTTGGAAGTAGCCCCCCCCCCCCCAGCTATGCTACAGCTGTGACCTTGATTAACATGCAGCAGCAGGTTATTGTTTAAATTTCAGTGTTGCTTATTACAACAGTGGGATTGATGATAATACTCTTATAAAGGCAAAATACAGAACCTCACACTACTTTTTCAAAGATATTAACAAGCAAACTGGAATAGCCTGCCTTAGTATATACAGAGCAAAAGCAAGTAATTATCTGCAAGAACATTTACTAAAAACCATTGCAATATATGGATTGTTTTGTTCCTCAACAAAGCTGACGTTTCCCTATAAATACATACTAACATCTTTAATTTATGCCTTAAACAGGTTTTAAATCCTTTCTACGTTTTTCAAGCCTTCTCACTGGGCCTTTGGTTTGCTACTGGATATACTGAATATGCTGCAATACTTGTTGTTATTACACTCCTGTCTATTTTGGCCACAGTCTACACTCTCAGGAAGGTAGGTGCATTCAGTTAATATTATTGTAAATCAAGCCCTAAAGGAAACCCTTTATGATAAACACATGGAGGCTGCCATTGATGGCTTCAAATTCTACAGTACAATTACTAGATGTTTGGCTATCACATTGTCCCTCTGGTTTCAGTGGCTTGAGTCACTGCCTAGGGACAGGTGACTTTATTATGATGTTCCTGATCTGCAAGTCAGTGGTTTAGAAAATAATAAATTCATATACAGGTAGTTAACATTAATTGAGCGAAATTTAAATGTATAATAAACAATTTTTTATTTTTCTTTATAAATAAATACTTAATTTTACTAATGTTTTCATCCTGTTTTACATCTCAAAGCTGCACATCTCCTGCAGCCTCCTTGAAACCCTTACTATACACATGCAGTACAAGCATTCTAGTAAGGACTGCATAGTATTTCTAAGGGTGGGTTTTGTTGATGGTGACAACGATGGACTGTATAATTTAGACATTGGAAGTCCATGTTACAGGGTGACAGCACAGAACAACTGGGAGACAGGGACATAATCATCTCACCCTATAACAGGAACCAGGGCCAGTTTTAGTTAAAGTGGGGCCCTGGGTAAAAATTAAAGTGCGAGGCAAATATGCTTAAATTCTATTTTCTGTAGCAGGGAAAGAAAAAAAGAAGGTCTAAAGGAAATTTAAAAAGTGATGCTTATAACGTGTATGGTAAAATGTGTGTGTTTTTATTAATTAAATAGAGTTAAATCTTTCAGGCTGTATATGCAAGTGACACAATAACTCATGCCAAGCAGCAGAATAACACAGATATATCAGCCAGAGACAGTTCATTAATTGTACAAAAAGAAAGTGAGGTAGTTCACAGAACGTGGGCTTCAGAAATCAGCAGCATACACCCCTCCATATTCAACATAGCACCTCCTTAGTGAATAATACTACTTACTTTGGCAGGTGGATGTGTTTTTCAGGTTAGCTATGAAAGTTGAGGCCATACAGACAGGCAGACCTGGGGGGACACTTAAGAGAAATAAATTGTTGTGTTGTGTGAATCAAGTCATGGCACCTGCTGCGCTTAGCCATATTATGCTAATGTGTGGCTTACAGTGCGCATTTCAATAAAATGCAAACCTGCTCACTCAAAGCAAACTCATAAATCCATCCATGTGTTTTTTTTTTTGCTGAGAAATCACTTTGAAAAAAAACACCTAGCATTTCTCTCCTTGGCAATCTTGAGTGAGAGCAGATGATCTATGTGGCATTACCTTCCTGGAATCCATCTGCCATTAGCTCAGGCATACCGACGGGAGGGTGTGCTTAGCTGAGAAAACACCTCCTCCTCCTGAAGACTCCTGGGATATATGCCATTTGCCTAGGCCTGGAAACCAGGAAGTAACTGAAGAAATGTAAAAAAAAAACGTTTAAGACCCCTTTCAGACAGAGTGGATCCGTCCAAGCGGATCCACCCGCTCAGCGGGGGATCTCCCCGCTGATCCCCACTGAGCAGGCAGATGACAGATCCATGTATGCTGTGCATTGCAGAGCGGACACGGACACAGCCCGCTCTCCTCCATGGGGCTGTTGGATGGAAATGGATTGTCATTCGTTCCAATTTGCCAGATGGATGGCAAATATATCGCCATCCATCTGTTTTTAGTGGCCCATATCGGATAGGATGCTGGTGGGTGTCAGCAAAAAGTCTGCTGACATCTGCCGCCCAATAGAGATCATGGGGTGGTCTGATCGGGTCCGCCTAAAAAACAGACTGGGGGACCCAATTGGTGTGAAAGGAGACTGAAACAAGTAAATATGATACACTTTCTTATCTATTTACAAATGTTAGCAGCGTAAGGATTAAAAATATTAAATTCTGATTGAAAGAGTCAAGTTCCGCTTTAATTTTTGTACCACAAGCTAAAGTCTCATAGACACACATACAGACACACACAGAATATAGACAGTACAGTACAGCTTGTATACACAGCTTATAGGACCCTGAACACTACAACCATTTCAGCCCTGAGTGAGCTGCTGACTCAGGGCTGCATAGTGCATAGCTCTCTGGAGGTAGGTAGCAATGCCTGCAAACAGAATAGAGCGGCTGGCCATGAATGTAAGAAGAAGTGGCAGGCAGTGTCATAGAGTGCAAGTGGAAGAGAAAGGATGACACTGATGCCATCCATCCTGGCCAACAGCCATGCAGTATAACTGCAGGGGCCCTTTGAAACTAGGAACTCTGACAAATGCCTGGTGTGCCCATTCCAAACATTGGCCCTGACAAGTACTTCCTAAATGTTGATAGTTTATGGTGGGATCAAAAAGTATTATTTTAACCACTTGCCAACTGCCTTGTGTACTTTTACTGCTGCATAATGGCCCTGTAGGGCAAACCGCAATTATAAACGGCGGCTCACTCGTGCGTGGCTAGCGGGCGGGAGCACACCACAGCTGGCGCCCTCTCGTGCCCGCCACACACTGCAGCACTGTGGCCGCGGGTCTGGCAGACTCGATGTCTGCCGGCTACTCGCGATTGACTGGCAGAGAAGAAAACTGGGGAACTGCCGATATAAACATGGTGGTTCATTGCTCTGTCAGGCGGCATGTCAGAGATCTACTGATCCCTGTCACTGGGATCAGTTAGATCTCTTATGCCCCTGGCAGCCCAGCCCTCTCACAGTTAGAACACAGTTAATCCCTAGATCGACCCCTGCAGGTTAACCCTTTCCCTGCCAATGACATTTTTACAGTAATCAGTGGCTATTTAAATTTCTGATCGCTGTATAAATCAATAAACGCCAATTTTTTTATCACAAATATGAGGGCATATATATATCGACCAAAACTGATGAATACATTTTTTTTTTTTTGGTTTGCATTTTAGCAAAAAGTAAGAAATATTGTTTTCTGCAAAATTGTTGCTCTTTTTTTGTTTATAGCGGTGATCAGAAATGACGAAGAGGTGATCAAATACCACCAAAAGAAAGCTCTATTTGTGGGGAAAAAAATTACGCAAATTTTGTTTGGGTACAACATCGCACGACTGCGCAATTGTCAGTTAAAGCGACGCAGTGCCAAATCGCAAAAAGCGCTCTGGTCCTAATGTGGGAAATCCTTCCGGTCCTTAAGTAGTTAAAAGAAGCTGCAGATTTGAAAAATTGAAACTTACTTTTGAAATGTCATTAACATGTTAACGCTTATATCAGATTTTAACAATTGAATATACATATACTTTAATATTGCAATAATTATTATATTTTTTTTAAGCAATCTGTGAAACTACACAAGATGGTTGCATATCATAACAATACAATGATTACGGTCCTCAGGAAAAATGGTGAGTTCAAAAATATTAATACCAGTCTTTGCCTAAAAATTGTTGGAGAGAGCAAAGTAGATCCATTAGTAAGGGAATAGAAGAAGAGCAAGGGAAGTAGTAGTAAAGTAAGAATCAAGGAATGGATAGCAGTTACACAGAGAGCACAGTTGTAACATCTATCTCTGATATACAAAACTTTCTCATACCTAGCTTTATAATAATTTTTCACTAATTTCTATGCTTGCCTTTAGGTGTAACCTGCAAACGTCCCCCCTCCCATCTATTGTAGTTTATAATGACCAGATGTCCCCGGTTTCAGGGGACAGTCCCTGATTTCACTGGACTGTTCCGGGGGAAAAAGTGTTCCCAGTTTTGCCCCCAGTTAAAAGAATGTGTCCCTGATCTCTTTCCAGCTTTAATGATCTCCCCGGCCCAGGAATCTGCAGGGTATGCTGTTGAAAAAATCGACATTAAAACAGAATGCAATGATTTGAAAACCTCACAAACCCAAATGTTATTCACAATAGAAAGCAGAAAAAAACACATCAAATAATTAAACTGAGAAAATGTACAATTTTAGGGAAAAAAATAAAGTAATTTTTAAATTAATAACAGCAACACATGTAGGGAAGTGCAGTGTGGTGAGGCAGCAGTAATCACACAGACCCTGCTAGTAGGGATGGGCCAAACACCCTCCGGTTCAGTTCGCACCAGAACATGTGAACAGGCAAATAATTTGTGCGAACATTCGAAAATCGTTAAAGTCTATGGGACCCGAACATGAAAAACCAAAAGTGCTAATTTTAAAGGCTGATATGCAAGTTATTGCCCTAAAAAGTGTATGGGGACCTGAGTCCCGCCCTAGGGGACATGTATCAATGCAAAAAAAAGTTTTTAAATCAATCGTTTTTTTCAGGAACAGTGATTTTAATAATGCTTAAAGTGAAACAATAAAAATGAAATATTCATTTAAATATTGTGCCTGGGGGGGTCCCCTTAGTCTGCCTGTAAAAGGGCGCACCTCTGTTATGTTTAGAACATAGCCAGAGCAAAATGACATTTGTACAGGAAAAATTGTCATTTATTATCGCGGCTGTAATGTATTGCCGGCTCTCGGCAATATACATAAAAATCACTGAAAAAAATTGCATGGGCCCCCCCCCCCAGTCCATACCAGGCACTTCGGTCTGGTTTTTATTTTGAGGGGAACCCCGCACCAAATTTAAAAAATATATTGACGTGGGGTTCCCGCTAAAATCCAAACCAGACCCTTATCCGAGCATGCAACCTGGCCGGGCAGGATGGGGGGGGCCAGCGAGTGCCCCCCCGAATCATACCAGGCTACATGTCCTCAACATGGGAAGTATGGGTGCTTTGGGACAGTTTCCACACACAGTTTCCAGATGTTTGCAGAACAGTAGTTCAGTTTGTCCTGGTTTTAGTTAAAGTGACACACACAGTTTCCAGATGTTTGTAGAACAGTAGTTCAGTTTGTCCCGGTTTTAGTTAAAGTGACACACACAGTTTCCAGATGTTTGCAGAACAGTGATATGGGTTCGCCCCGGTTTTTGTTAAAGTGTTACACACAGTTTCCAGATGTTTGCAGAACAGTAGTTCAGTTTGTCCCGGTTTTAAAGTGACACACACAGTTTCCAGATGTTTGCAGAACAGTAGTTCAGTTTGTCCCGGTTTTAGTTAAAGTGACACACACAGTTTCCAGATGTTTGCAGAACAGTAGTAAGGTTTCTCCCGGTTTTAGTTAAAGTGACACACAGTTTCCAGATGTTTTCAGAACAGTGATATGGGTTCTCCCTGCTTATTTATACTTTTTTGACACAGTTTGAAGATGATTTTAGAACAGTTATATGGCTTCTACCTTTAATTAATACTTTTCAGACCCAGTTTGAAGATGGTCCACATCCACCTCCATTTTTGATTTTTTTATGTTTTTATTTTTTTAAAAATGCTTTTAGTTATTTCCCTGTCCCCATTTCTTTGTAGGGACCTTGTCCCACCCTTACCCCCATTTCCTTCCTTTTGCAGACCTCTAGGACTTTTCAGGACTTTTTAACAGCCATTTTTGTGCCTAAAAGTTCGGGTCCCCATTGATTTCAATGGGGTTCGGGGTCCGGGACAAAGTTCGGGTTCTGTCCGGACCCGAACCCGGACTTTGTCCCCAAGTTCGGCCGAACCAGCAGAACCCGGACTTCCAGAAGTTCGCTCAACTCTAATGATGATATATTTAAACTCTTTGAAATTCTACATTAATGAGGAACATTATTCTGAAATTGTTCGACAATTTTCAGATACAGCTTTTCACAGATTGTTAAACCTCTGCCCATTTTTACTTCTGAGACATTTATACCCAAAATGTTACAAAATGTTCTTCCAGCACTTCCTTGTTAGTAGTACTTACTTTGCCAGCTTTTTATTACCCTGTCACAACTTGTTGAGACATGTTGCTGCTATCCATTTCAAAATGAACTTATTTTCTTCTTAAAATGGTTAAAATGGTACATCGTTAAAAAAAAAAAAAAAGTTAAGTAAAAAAAAATTTTTTTCTTTTGCAAAAAATAAAGTTAAACCCAAACACATAAACCCCCCCATTTTTTTTTAGGCCCCCCACCCCCACATATACACACACACGCACAAACGTAAACGCATGCGTTAGGGCGCCTACAAGTGAAAGCGCCAATTGCAATACACATGTTACATATCGCCGCGCACGCCGGAGTGAGAGCAATAATTCTAACACAAGAACTCCTCTGTAACACTAAACGGATACCTATAGGGGGCTTCTGAAGCGTCACCTATAGAAAATACAGGGTACTGATGTTTGATGCCATTTCACGGGGTGCACAAAAATGTAAAGTTTGGCAAGTTGGGTATCTATTTACTCGGTACAACCTCCTCTTTTATATTTAAAAAAAAATGGGTAATTTGTTGTGTTTGTTTGCCCTAAAATGTACATTAGTGTGTTTTTACGAGACATTTATGGTAATATCATGGGACATAAAAAAATTGGAACTATCATTATTTTATTGTCTAGGGTGTCTGCTTTTGTAAAATATATAATGTTTGGGGGTTTTGTGTAATCTTCAGGCCTAAAATTATTTTTTAAACATGTGTGCAAAAAACGCAAAAACGGCTCTGGCAGCAAAAGGGTTAAACATTTGATATGTTTTCTATTGTAAATAAAATATGGGTTTATTAGAAGTTATTATATTCTGTTTTTATGTCGATTTTACACAGCTTTCCAGCTATTTGGAGTTTGGGGTTATACAGTGCCTCGAAAAAGTATTCATACCCCTTTACATTTTCCACATTTTGTCATGTTATAACCAAAAATGTAAATGTATTTTATTGGGATTTTATCTGATAGACCAACACAAAATGCCACACAATTGTGAATGGGAAGGAAAATGATAAATGGTTTTAAATTTTTTACAAATAAATATGTGTAAAGCGTCGGGCGCATTTGTATTCAGCCCCTGTGAGTCAATACTTTGTAGAAGCACCTTTCATTGCAATTACAGCTGCAAGTCTTTTTGGGGATGTCTCTACCAGCTTTGCACATCTAGAGAGTGACATTTTTGCTCATCTTCTTTGCAAAAGTCTTGCCTGCAGATTCTCAATTGGATTTAGCTCTGGACTTTGACTGGGCCATTCTAACACATGAATATGCTTTGATCTAAACCATTCCATTGTAGCTTTGGCTGTCTGTTTAGGGTCATTGTCTTGCTGGAAGGTGAACCTCCGCCCCATTCTCAAGTCTTTTGCAGACTCTAACAGGTTTTCTTCTCAAATTGCCCTGTATTTGGCTCCATCCATCTTCCCATCAACTCTGACCAGCTTTCCTGTCCTTGCTGAAGAAAAGCATCCCCACAACATGATGCTGCCACCACCATGTTTCACAGTGGGGATGGTGTGTTCAGGGTGATTTGCAGTGTTAGTTTTCCACCACACGTAGCGTTTTGCTTTTAGGACAAAAAGTTCAGTTTTGGTCTCATCTGACCAGAGCACCTTCTTCCACATGTTTGCTGTGTCCCCCACATGGCTTCTCGCAAACTGCAAACAGGACTTCTTGTGGCTTTCTTTCAACAATGGCTTTCTTCTTGCCACTGTCCAGATTTCTGGAGTACACAACTAATAATGGTCCTGTGCACAGATTCTTCCACCTGAGCTGTGGATCTCTACAGGTCCTCCAGAATTACCATGGGCCTCTTGGCTGCTTCTGTGATTAATATTCACCTTACCCGGGGTGGTCAGTTTAGGTGGATGGTCATGTCTTGGTAGGCTTGCATTTGTGCCATACTCTTTCCATTTTCGGATGATGGATTGAACAGTGCTCTGTGAGATGTTCTAAGCATGGGATATTTTTATTATAATCTAACCCTGTTTTAAACTTCTCAACAACTTTATCCATGATGTGTCCGGTGCATTCCTTGGCCTTGGCCTTCATGATGCTGTTTGTTCACTAAAGTTCTCTAACAAACCTCTGAGGGCTTCACAGAACATCCGTATTTATACTGAGATTACACACAAGGGGACTTCTAAAGTCAGTTGGTTCCACTAGATTTTAGTTAGGGGTATCAGAGTAAAGGGGGCTGAATACAAATGCACGCCACACTTTTCAGATATTTATTTGTAAAATAAATTGAAAATCATTTGTCATTTTCCTTCCACTTCACAATTATATGCCACTTTGTGCTGGCCCATCACATAAAATCCCAATAAAATACATTTGACTTTTTTGGTTGTAACATGACAAAATGTGGAAAATTTCAAGGGGTATGAATACTGTATATGGTGCCTTCTGCAGCTATACAAGTGCTACCACTGGAGAATGAGGGGAGAGAACTTACCAGCAGATGGTGGACTGAGTTCCAAGGCCCAGTGAGTACAATTCACGAAGTGGGGAATTTGTACTGAAGGTGGTATTGTCATAGGAGGCTTGAAGCACTTTTAGCACAATTATACTATTTATATATAACACTAGCACTTTATTGGTTCAAAGAAAAAAAGACAGCGCCATTCCCGTTTATTTTATGGTGGTCTGTGCTTTACCTACTTTTGACCTCTACACTTGTGCATTTTATGAACCCTTGACCCAGAGCAAAGTAGGCTTAGGTGTCATTAAACCAGGGGTACTCAACCAGTAGCCCTCCAGCTGTTGTGGAACTACATTTCCCATTAGACATTGCAAGGCTGGTAGTTACAATCACTCCCAGAGGCACGATGGGACTTGTAGTTCTGCAACAGCTGGAAGGCCCCAGGTTGTCTACCCCTGCATTAAACCATATCCATAGCCACTCCTCATGTTAACACAATTTGGCCAAACCCAACATGTGAAGTAGCATGCTTCATGTTCTGCTTTTATTCACCCAGCAATACCCCTGCCTCACACCCAATAAAAAAGGACATAGCCAGTCACCGCGGATTCCATTTTGAAAATCTGTTCAAAACAGGCCCCTCTCTTTTCCAAACGTCTTTCTAAATGACACGCAGGACTAAATGATTCTTGAAACCTTCAAAATCAATAATAATGGACTGTTAAGAATTTCTAATTTACAAAGCATATCTAAACTCTGAAAAAATGTAATATATTTCAGCTTACCAATCCTTAGATGTGTTGACTGCATTCACTTTTGTTCTCAGGCGTTTTCCCTTTTTTCAGCAGGTCATCCTGCAAATACCACACGTCCTGTGTCTTTGTGTCTACACCAATTTCTACATTGTATCTTTGTAGAGATCTTTGTAGAGATCCATGGTTGTCACACAGGCTGGATATCAAGCATGTCTGTCTTTGTTCATCTCCCTTACATGGTGAATTGGTGGGACTAGTCATTTACACAATAAAAATGTTTCTTTGCACTTTCTTTTAGCTCACAGAAAGTGACAAGGACACTGCATTTCAAGCAAGATCAGCATATATTTTCTGTACTTGTTGAAAATTTTCTTAGCTTGAAAAGTGAAAGCAAATGCAGCCACCACATCTAAGGAATAGTAAGCTGCAATATATTACATTTTTATTTTTGGGTTTAGATACACTTTAAGTGTCAACTATTCAGTGCAGTAAACAGTAGCAATGTGTGAACATTAAACCCAAAATCTATTTTATATGTTTGCAATCATGCTTTACTGTATGCAGTTTTTTTTTCAAATAAATATTTTTTTGTGAATCATTTGCAAAGTTTCTTATCTCTGGATCTTTCCAGTAACAGCACTTTCAGTTGCAGGCAGGGATATAGGTTTTACATAAATGTATAAAAGCTGATCATTGTAAGCACCTTTGTCAGTGTTAAGCGGGTTGTCTCAACCTCTAACTGCTACATCTGCAGGACAGCTTGTTCTGTTGAAAAACAACAGACTTACTGTCCAGATCACCAGGTGAAAATAAAGGGTAAAAAACAAATAAAAGAAAACTAATACAACCACCACATCTAACAATTGATAAGCTGCAATATAATAATTGTTTGCTTTTGGGTTTATTAACACTCTTTGTACACCTGTCATAACAAAGATACCGTGGCTACCGTTGTAGGCTTATTTCTAAAAAAATCAAGTTAAATGGCTATGTCTGGAGTCAATGTTTCTAAATAGCTAGAGTATTTTTTTATATAAATTGTTTTGTTTGCTAAAATATTTCCAAGATTTCCTGGTCTAGCGTTTTAGCTTCTTGCCTCACCTCTCAGAAGCCAACCCGCTTACTGCATAATGAATCTGCATTGCTCCCATTTCCCAATGAATAGGAGGATAACAGGGGAAGGTGTAAAGCTGAATTAGGAAATAGAAGGATCACGTTCACAGAAGATGGGAGAGAAAGAGACATTGAGAAATGAAAAGAGGCCGAAAATGTATTTAGCTGTGTTTATTAATCCCTTTAATGTTGGCTGAAGCCAGCACTTTAATAGGGCCGTGACGGCTGGATCTGATAAGCAGGACTCTCAATCCTGCTGCACTCTGAATGGCTGCAGAGTGCTGATACCTTTGGGAGCCACGCTTACTGGCTCCCAATAAGCAGTAGTTGACCATAGCCTGTCAGTGACAGCCTGGTCTGGGTTCTGGGGGCGCAAATGGGGCATGCCCCAAAACAGGACAACAATGCATGTATGCACTGGCTGGGCATTAAAACTCACCTTCATTGCCACTATACTGTATACTGTATACTGTATGTGTAGCACTGCCATAAAGGGATTAATGTGAAGACACAAGAGTATGCTAAAAATATTGTACATTATTTGTAGAGAATGTGTAGAGACAAGAAATAGAATCAATAAGCCAGTGCCATACCATTGTAGCAGAACACAGTACAGTATATTATACCATTAGTATAATGACATGTCTTTAAGCAATACTAATAATAATGAATATAAAGCATGCACAGAATTGTTTTATAGTTATTATATTCTTTTTTTCCTTAGTTGTTGAGGAAATTGAATCGCAGAATTTAGTTCCTGGAGATGTCATGATTTTAACAAGAAAAAAGTTTAATTTGCCCTGTGATTCTGTACTACTAACAGGAAGCTGTGTTGTAAATGAAGGAATGTTAACAGGTATGGAAAAATGCTGATTTTCCAAGGAACTGTCGCCAGCCTTTCAACAATGAGTGTATTCTCTTTTTTTTCATTATAAATCATTCTGAGCTTTTAGGGGATTTTTTTTGGAAGAAACATGGCCAGGGCCTTCTTTAAGGCAGGACAAGAGGGGAAGCTGCCCTGGGACCATCATTGTTGTGGGGCCCAAAGCAGTTGCCAACTATCCCAGTTTAAATTCCCTTGTCTCTTGAAGTTTTAGTCCCGTGCTGTGTCCCAATATCTCAATGTAAAGTTCTGTTACTAATGCTGCCCAGCTCTGCCCTATTGCCCTGTACAAATGACTCACCTGCAGACCCTGTATTTACATATAATTAACCAGGCCCCCTTCAGATGTGCTTTATATATGTAAACCAGTATTTAGGTGCTTTCAGGACTTAGGTACTGGACTATAGATGTGCTCAACAAATTGTCCTTTTTCCAACTGTGCATCTAAAACTATATATAGAACAGAATTGGAGTCAAGGTTTAGAAAAAGAGAATTTTATGCCAGGCAAGCTTAGTCTGCAAAAAAATAAAAACAGTCCAAATAAACAGAAAATTGTATGCACAAGAAGAACAAGCAACACAAATTATGACTCTAGAAAGGATGTTCTTTTTAAGTTATGTAAGCCAATCATGTTGATTGCAAATTTAAATAATACATAATGGGGGAGATTTACTAAAACTGAAGCACTCAGAATCTGGTGCAGTTGTACATTGTAGCCCATCAGCTTCAAACTTCAACTCTTGTTCAATTTAGTTTTGACAATAAAACCTGGAAGTAAAGATGGGCCGAACACCCCCTGGTTCGGTTCTCGCCAGATCTCTCAAACATTACGAAAGTTCAGAGACGGATAACGAACCCAAACTGAAAAAATAAAAAGTGCCTATTTTTAGGGCTTATATGCAAGTTACTGGGTATACAAAGGGTATGGGAGTCTGGATACTGCCCTGGAGGGCATGTATCAATGAAAAAAAGTTTGTAAAATACATCATATTTAAATGAGCAGTGATTTACTGGTGCAGTGACTGTATTTTTTTTTTTTTTTTGCTGCAGCAGATGGGGCAGAGAAATTTGTCTGCTACAGTCTACAGTTGGTGGTGTGCTACTGGCAGACATGCTGTAAGGACCTGTGGCACCCTTCACTATCGCCCTAAAAAGTGTATGGGGACCCGGGTCCTGCCCTAGGGGACATGTATCAATGCAAAAAAAAGCTTTTAAATTTTTCAGGAGCAGTGATTTTAATAATGCTTAAAGTGAAACAATAAAAATAAAATTTTCCTTTAAATAATGTGCCTGGGGGGTCCCCTTAGTATGCCTGTAAAAGGGTGCACCTCTCTAATGTTTAGAAGCCAGAACAAAATTACTTTTGTGATGAAAAATTGTCATTTATTATCGCGGCTGCGTAGGGTCCCCACTCAGTCCATACCAGGCCCTTCGGGTCTGGTTTTAATTTTAAGGGTAACCCCGTGCCAAAATTAAAAAAATTTACGTGGGGTTCCTCCTAAAATCCAAACCAGACCCTTATCCGAGCATGCAGCAGGAGCTGTGCGGGCCGGCTGTGCGCAATGCATTATGGGGCGCTCCACGGCGGCGAAGTCACTGCGAACGCCCCATAATGTTCTAAAGTCAATGAACGGGTGAATGCCCGATGTTCAAGTCGAACTTATGTTTGACTCGAACCGTGGGCCCGTCCCTAGGCAGGAGTAGCTGTGGACAAGGAGACAGAATAAGCCACTCTGGCAGCTGCAGTGGACTGTGCACTAGTCTCTGCTCAGGTGATAGAGGAGGATGAGCATGGTTTCCACCACCTCCTTAGCTTGATATGGCAAGACAGGCAACATCACTAAACAGAGGAAATGGTACCCTGCCTGAGGACAGACCATGTGCAACTTTGCCTGTGGACACAGATTCTACTGGCCCCCTCACAGTGCCATAGGAACGTCTGCCTCTCCTTGTTGTCCTCCCAGACCTCCCGAAATGTAGTAGAGATGGGGAAATGTGTACTTGGATGCACTTTAATCAATGGAAAGTGATGTTTAGTGCACTTTAACTTGAGTACACAGACACACTCCACTGACATACTACAATATACTGCTGTAAAACTGCACTGACACACTTCAATATACTGCAGTAAACGTGCACTAACGCAGTTCAGTATACTGCAGTGAAAGTGCACTAACGCACTTCCATATACTGCAGTAAACGTGCACTAACGCAGTTCAGTATACTGCAGTAAAAGTGCACTAACACACTTCAATATACTGCAGTAAAAGTGCACTAACACACGTTAATATACTGCAGTAAACGTGCAATAACCCATTTCAATATACTGCAGTAAAAGTGCACTAACGCAGTTTAATATACTGTAGTAAAAGTGCCCTAACACACTTCAATATACTGCAGTAAACGCACTTTAATATATTGTAGAATACTGCGCTAACACACTTCAATATACTGCAGTAAAAGTGCACTGACGCACTACTATACTCCAGTGCACTACTAAACCTGCCCTGAAACACTAAACTGACACTATAGTAAAAATGAATGGTCGCACTACACTCACGCTGCAATATCACTATATTCACATTACACTTACACTCTACAGGCGCAATAGAATCACAATAGCATACTATTGCGCACGAAAACCTCGTTGTTGTACAACCGCACGTCCAACTTTTCCCAAAATCGCCTGTCTGTGATTTTGTGTAGCATACTGACGGTAGTCGAATTATCGTTCGACAAAGCCGAACATAGTGATGTGTTACGAGCATATAAAGAGGAAGTTCAGGTGAATGGGTGAATGTGAATTGTGAATTACGGATGCAGGTTTACACCACCGAACACTTCCTGGATTCCGAGCATGCATGTTTGTACTTACAACTTTTGTTTGTCCAATTTCTGTACACACGAGCCGAAAATCAGACGACACCATGTCGGCAGACAAAAGTTTTCTAGTTTGCTCATACAACTTCTGTTGGACTATAATTGAAAATCAGCTGTCGAATGGAGTGTACTAGCGGTCAGATCATTGTACGACAGGATACCATACGACAGACGACCTTTTATAGTGTTGGGTGGGTCTATGAGCAACAAGCCATGGTTGGGCATGGTCATTATTATTTTCTCCAATCATGGCTCTGGCAGTGTTCTGTGCCCTGATTGGGCAAATCTTTCATTTCTTCAGCCAATGGAGGTTTCCAATGGCTTTCAGTGCATTGTGGGGTGCTCGCTGGGCTGAACAAATGGTTGAATGCCCTGACAATTCAGGTGTTCAGCGAACAGCCAATGTTCAGCCCGAATTCATGCTCTGATCAAACCGTTCACCCAAAGCTGATTTGTTTCTATACAGGGCTGCACCAGATTTTGCATGCACTAGTTTTAGTAAATCTCCCCCAGTATGTGCATTGAGACAAAGGAAGCATATCAAAAAAGTGGAAATTCAGAGAGAGATTGGAGAAAAGGCCACAGGAGATCCAGCATTACAAGGAACAATAACCAAGGACTACTGAAAAGACCACCCTCTATTGTCCACCTTTCGACTGGTCAACTGGGCCCTAGGGCCTAGAGGGAAAACCATCCTGAAGATAATTATCATATGCATAGGTGAATCACTTGGCAGGAAATCCTTAAAGAATATGTAAACCCAGCATTTCATGTTCCTGATATGGGCCTGCTGTACCATGTAGTTATATGAAAAAGTATTCTGCTCTCTTTGTATTGCTTCCTTTGTGTGAAATCCCAGGTGTTCCTGCCAGCCCATCTGTTTTCCTATTAAAAACTGGCAACACTAAGCAGGAGATAACACCATGGTCAGTTCTGCTATAGCTATGTTGGGAACTCAGCCTGCATTGCTCGAATGAACCCCCCCCCCCCTTTTCCTTCACAGTCGTTCACTGGGAAGGCCAGTGTGCTTCTGTTTACAGGGATTTACAAACACTGTAAAGCATGTTCTCCTGAAGAAGATACAAACTGATAAGCAGAAATAACATTTGCTTGCCTTAATGTCTTGTTTAGCAACACACTTAACATGGACAAAAAAAACTGAACACAAAATCAAGTCAGCAGACTGATTGTTCGATCTTCAAGAAGGTTAGTGTGCTTACAGATAAAAAATGAACATGCAAACATGTTGGATTTTTTTTTTTTGAACAAACAATTTTCTAATTGTTTCTGGGTCAATTGTTTGAAAAAAATATTTTGAGTGAAATTCACATGAGTAGTAGGGGTAGTAGTAGAATCCAATTGCAAAAAAAAATGTTTAATGTTGAAAATGATTTAAAAAAATGCTGAAATTCGCTGTGAAGTTTCCAATACAATGATTGAGCCATTGAATAATAGACTGAAAGAACCTTTAAATTTTTTTCAAATGTTCATTCCTTTTTTCTACTAATCTATGGCCAGCTTTACACTTTATTTACTATTTCACACATGTGCCTGTTTGTGCTTGGCATTTTCGATTAGTGAGCTTAAGATTTAAAAAAAAACAATAATTATTGAATTCTTACTCTTAAAAACAAGAGTACAGTTGGTTTGGCTTTGACAACTTCTTTGAAAATTACTTTAGTAGCAGACCTTACAATTATGCCCCACAGCTGGAAATGAATCAAACCAAATCATTTTTATTACACTATATATTTTATGTTACATAGTTTGGTTATTAGACAGGCATTTTTTTAATGATAAAGTAGCCATGAAACAATTTACGTACTATATCACTAAATCAGTGCCTGCTGTTTTTAGGGGAAAGCGTTCCAGTGATGAAGACACCACTGCCAAATGTTGATAATTCACTTGCTTGGAAGGAGTACAGTGGTGAGGATTACAAGAGACACGTATTGTTTTGTGGCACGGAGGTCATTCAAGCACAGAGCAGCCATAAAGACTTTGTGAAAGCTGTTGTGTTAAGAACTGGTAAGTAAGTACCTGTCACCACGGTTAGGCTGGCCTACCTCCTTCTCCCATCCACCACTAGTCCCCTGAGCCAGTCTTTAAGGCCTCTTGCACACTGCAGCTTGAAAAAGCTTAGTAGAGCTTTTTTTTTTTTTACTGAGCTAAAATGCAACCCATTAATTGAATGTGCCTATGCACACAGGTGTGTAAACAAGCGTTGTGTAGTCTTCAGTAAAAAGAAAATAGAAAAATCTGCATTTTTGGTCATTAATTTACGCCTCATGCACGCAAATGCCAATTAACATACTGCAGAACAAATAAATGCGTGAAAATATGCACAAATACATACAAAAAAAGCCTGAAAAAGTAGATGCTCAAACAGGAGTATCGTGTGCAAGAGGCCTGACTCCCCAGGTACAGTATAGGCCAAACCACTCACTCCAAAGGAATAAAGGGAATACTTATTTCAACTTGCCATATAATAACATATACCTATATGTATGAACAAAAGTCTCTACAACAGTTTTCTTTCATAACTGCAGTTAAAGTTATTGTAAAGGTTCAGGTTTGTTTTTTTTTTTGGCCCCGATCCTCCTCTTCTGGAGTTCTCCAGTGGTGTTCCTGGCTCCTCCCCGCATCGAGTGACCCGTCAGTGAAGTGCTTTCTCTGGGGTCACCCGTGTGGGTGTGCTCCCGAGTCCTGCTTTAGTGTTCCTTGACACAGACAGCAGGACTTGGCCCGACCCCCAGCTCCTGCATCATTGGATTTGATTGACAGCAGTGGGAGCCAATGGCTGTGCTGCTATCGATCCATCCAATGAGGACCCGAGACACCGGCTGGAGCGGGTGTACTCGTCCCCGGCTCGGGTAAGTATTAGGGGAGCTCTGAGGGCAGCTGCACAACAAAAGGTTTTTTTACATTAATGCATACATTGCATTAATGTGAAAAACCGTGAGGGTTTACAACCCCTTTAACTGACATTTTCTGTAAAGGTTCATAACAACTTACCGTGCAAAAGACTTATTGCCCACAGCATAGTGGAGATTCATTGGTCCTTAGTAGATTTTATATTCTAGTCATACAGGCAAGGTTCACAAAGGGCTAACAGTCCTGGCTTTCCCCAAAAGGGTAAGCCTCAAGTTCAGAAAACTCCCAGACTCCACGGGCGTTACCTCTTTTTTACATTATTCAGCCATTTTGTGGCTATGCCAGGGACACACATGCTGCTTACACTCTGCAATGCTTCCCCATAAAGGGAATAAAACTCTTCCCAGGGTGGGTACTCATAAAGTACTATATACATAGCCCAATAGTCCATGTTGGGGGGTGGGGTCTTTGGCTTTCTCCTCTATGGGAATGCCATGTGTCTCAGCTACCCACTCACATGACCCCATGATGTGTTTGCTTCCTTTCTCAATACAGCACGTGATATATATATATATATATATATATATATATATATATATATCACCAATATGGCTGTCGAAATCTCATGGGAATTCCTATGCCTATCACAGGCAAAGGCTTTCCCAAGATGGCCACTGGAAGCTCAGTCCAGGTGACGCATTCGTCCAATGCTGGGTTTTCCCTGTGATGTTGAACTAAAGGGAAATAGGGACAGGTGGGGCATCTAGTGGCAGGAGTTTGAACTACATAGAAATTTCTTAAAGGAATAACAAATGGAAAATAGCATCCTACTACAATTGGGTTTTCCCAAAGGTGCTAGTGTAGTTTATTAGCCCTCCTTCTCCCTTTGACCATTCACAGAAAACTGTGTATCCTATTCTTTCCACTTTAGTGTGAGTAGCTTTTAATTTACAATGATCATTTAATCTCTGTTAAAGTGGTAGTAAACCCTGTTACACCACTTGTACCTACAGGTAAGCCTATAATAAGGCTTACCTGTAGGTACTCTGAATATCTCCTAAACTTGCACAGTTTAGGAGATATTCAGAGTGCATGCAGCCTGTGACATCAATGGCACATGCGCTCTGAAGGTCCGGATTACAATGAAGGACCTTCAGAGCCCGCACCAGAAACGGTGTGTCGAGTGACGTCATCACGCCCCTGGCCACTCATGTAGTGAGAGGCCGCGAAACAGAAGGAAGACTGGGAAGATGTCAGCCCTCTCAGGGGTGACTTTGCGCCACTGGAGGGCTTAAGTCTAAGGTAAGTTTCTCATAATGTGCTAGTATGTGATGCAGACTAGTACATTACGCCATTGCCTGCAGGGGCGTTTTTTTCCAGCAGCTGTGGGTTTTTCTACCACTTTAAATTGCTTATGATATAGTGTATGCATTTTGTTAATAATTACATTGTAATGCACTTTCTTTGTCCTAAGTACTGATGATCACAGCAGTGGCGGAATTATCAGGGTTGCAGCAGTCGCACTTGCGGCCGGGCCCTGTCATTCCACCACTGTCGGGGGGCCCCGGCTGGGTTGCTAGTCTCACAGCTCTGAGCGGAGAGCATATCTCTTATACAGCTCAGAGCCGACAGTTCTCCCTGCTCCTCCCTCCATCCTCCCTCCCTCCCCCCTTCTTCTCTCGCACAGGATGACACAACCGATCTGCTTCTTCTCTCCCCTCCCCTCTCATGTATGTGTACTGTGGGAGGTCTGAGCTTGTTAGCTTAACTTCACACTTGACTTCCCGCAGTATACACATACAGGAGAGCGCAGGGAGGAGAGAAGGAGCAGATCGGCTGTGTCATCCCCTGCAAGAGAGAAAAGTGGGAGGAAGGATGGAGGGGGGAAATTGTTGGCTGTAAGCTGTATGAGATCCGCTCTCCTCTGAGAGCCATGCTGAGGAGGCAGGCTGCATTGATGAGCACTGATCAGCTGCACTGATAGGCAGTGCTGATAGGAGGCACTGACAGGAGGCACTGATAGGAGGCACTGATGGGCACTGGTAGGAGGCACTGATGGGCATTGATAAGAGGCACTGATAGGAGACACTGATAGGCACTGATAAGAGGCACTGATAGGAGGCACTAATGGGCACTGATAGGTGGCACTGATGATGATGAATGGCAGCATTGATGGGCACTGATAGGCAGCAATGGGCACTGGTAGACAGCATAGATGGGCACTGATAGGTGGAATTTATGGGCACCGAAAGGCAGTATTGATGAGCACTGAAATGCAGCACTGATAGGCGGTATTGATGAGCACTGATGGGGGCACTGATAGGTTGCATTGATGGGCACTGATAGGTGATACTGAAAGGCACTGATAAGCAGCATTGATGGGCACTGAAAGGTGATACTGATAGGTAGCATTGATGAGCAATGATAGGCAGCACTGAAATGTGGCACTGATAGGCAGCATTGATGGACACTAATATGTGGCATTGATGAGCACTGATAGGTGGCACTGATAGGTAGCACTGGTTATCAGTGTAAACAATTTACTGATATCCTTGGCAGTTAACGCCTCTCCTTTCCTTACACAAACACAGCCTGGGAGGAAAGGGCTGCCTATAACCAGCAAGTCTGTTTACATGTGATCAGCTAATCACATGGTAAAGGGCTGCCGTGATTGCGCTGGATGCACGTCCCAGGGAGCATACAGGAGGCAGGGTTCTGGGAGGATAACCATGGACACCCTCCCAAAATTGGAAGCCCGGGGGTCGGATGCAAGGGGGGGGTGGTCAGGGGGTGATTACGCCCCTGGATCAGAGAATGAATTATTATTTCTCTAACAACCAAAAGTAAATGTTACATTTATGTTAAGCACAATGTTGCTGTGAGATAAATTTTGAAGTAGTGTTCATTATTCGATGACACCGATGGTGCTGAGTATGATGATTTCTGATTACTAGTATTTCATTTTCAGGATTCAACACAGCTAAAGGGGACCTTGTTCGATCCATCCTCTACCCTAAACCTGTTAACTTTAAACTTCACAGAGATGCCATCAGGTTCCTAATCGGACTTGTAATTATTTCAGTGGTTGGAGTGATTTATATTGCTATTGTGAATACAAAGAATAATGTAAGTTTTTGGTCACATTTGTAAATCTATGTCAATGTTATCTGCTAGTTGATCATGGTTATTTGTACCAAGCAGCTAATTTTAAAGTAGTCGATAAAGGTCTCTGTTCCACAACTGGCCTTACCTAAATGCCACCTTTGGCAAAATACAAGATTTACCGTATACTGGCACACATTGACAATTGGCAATAGTAAATCTTTGGGTAGCAGAGTACCTTACAAACATAAGAAAATTTAAAAAAACAAGTGAGCGCTCAGTTAAATAACAATAAAGCCACTGGCACAATTAAGGTGAATATACAATCCTCAACATATATAAAAATGTAATGAGTGCAGAAATTATATACAATATGGTGCTGTTCAAAGTGAAAAAACAGCAACAAAAGCCAAAAACATCAGTAAGTGAATAAACATAAAAGTACATGTGAGTGGCAAAATAATAAGTCACTCAAAAACAACTCTTTATTAGAGTGATTGTGGGGTGTCAGGACATCTGTTGAACACCATCCAGAAAATAGCATCATATGTAAGAAAACAGTCCACCCAGAGTGTGATGTGTTGATTCTCAACGGTGATGTCCCTTCACCAGTATATATTGCACTCGCCAGAAGATGAATAAGGTTGAGCCTTGTCTTATTAACACATCTCCGGAAGGTAATTCCAAGTGGGTTTGGTATCCCCGCTCAGCATCCAGATGGAAATGGAGCAAATGGCAGTAAATATGCACTTCCCCCAATGGGGTGGACACTGAATAAAAAGCTCACCGGGAGCCGGAAAATAGCTTTATTACAGACCCTTGCCAGTGTCTGTTATGTAGATGCCAAGTAAGACACCCTTGCTGAAACCTCCTCTGGGCTCTTACAATGAGTATGTAGAAAGCCCAGGCTCACCCACTCACTTCGAACAGCACCATATTGTATATAATTTCAGCACTGCAGTCATTACATTTTTACCTTACAAATACTCTTTTTCTATGAAAGGGACAATTTTACATTATGGCGGCAGGGGGTGAAAACAGAAAGCATGAAGACCCCCCACCCATTGAAAACTGACACCAAATTTCTCCTTTTTTAATCAAAACATCACATCAACAACTTAGGTTCAATTGATTATGGTGTATCATGATGGCTCCATGGCATCACGGTTCAATACTATTATATTATCCAGCATTACAGTTTCACACATGTAATGTTGCATCACTATGAAAGCACCACTGTAGTTCTGAAAATATTGTGCAGGGAAAGTTAGGGCACTGAGATGCCCTAGCAGTGTAAGTGCAGACTGTACTGTCAAAATTAATAGAGCACACATCTAGGTTTCATTAAAGAATATCAATACATTAAAATAAACAATCAAAACCTGGCGCTTTTCAAACGGTACCATTATTTAAAAATCATTAGAATGCTTCTTACTGAATTACTACACTCAAGAACTAAAGTACTCATAAGGGTATAATTAGGTCTTATGTCTGTAAGAAGGTAAACAACACTTTATTGTGAAGAATGCATTTCTTCATTCATGCCCAATTATGTCCTTATAGAAGAAAAGGGATACATTGAGAAAAAAGTTAACACAAATAAATGAGAAAAAGGGCTCTACAGACCTTGTGCAAACATTTCTGGAGTCAAGGAGTATTTATCAAATTACCAAAAGAAACTTTAAAAATTCTTTACCTCCAACAGGAAATCATAATAATATAGAGAAAAGATGTGTTTAACAAATAGACATTCTTTATTATAGGACAACAGCTATTAATAACATTAAAACCAATGCCCTTGAAGCTATCCACAACATTAGGAATTAAAAAAAATAATTTAACATTAATATCACAATGTACTAAATAACTGCTGCATGAAAAATTAATTTTCTTTATCATCCATTGATGGACACAGGAATATAAGAAAACCATAGACAATTGGGTTATACTGCTGCTTTCAGGAGGTCTGGACACAGGCAAACAAAAATGTGGGCCAGCCTACAGTTTAACCTTGCCAACAACTGTCATGACCGTTTTTGTTGGTGTCCCAGCAGGTTGGTGCTTTTTCCTAAGCCCTGCTGATACAAAGATTCAGAGTAGGTGTACGGGCATTGGACTCTGCATTATCGTGCACTCCAGACCAAAGTATTGTGTCTGTTAGCCTCAGGGCAGCATAATAATTTAGAGTTGTGATACTACCTTTGTAAATTAGTCTCTAAGCACTCATTTTTGGTAAGTTATAGTACGTAGTGGTAAGTTCCTGTACTCCGATTACAGATACTATCCTAATTCAGAGCTAGGTCACAGCCTTTACTGTGTCCCAGTCTTTGTTTACTCACTCAATGACTAGCTTATGGTTGTGACGCAGACATTATGTTCCAAAATAAAAAATCTAAGCTGAATCACTTAAGTATTGGTGAACTGCTCACTAGTTTAGTTTTTAAGGTTGAGTGTGCAGACAGCTTTTTTATTTGTATATTATGTTACAAAACCTACTGCTCTCTTCTGGTTATGGAATACTAATTATGTGGCTGTTCCTCATTCCTAGAAGTAGGTTAAACTGGTCTCCATACCTCACTGTGTGAGATATATACATTGAGGTTTACATAATATGTTTTCTTTTCTTTTCTTCTAACTGGACTTCTTATGATGCTTAGCATCCTGGAGACAGTTGAAGCAGAGCCCTTCTACAGTCCTTTCATAGTCCAATGTTGTTTTTTGTTATTGGACATATTCTTTTTATCTTCCTTGATTAAACAAAAGCCTACTTGGCTTAGTTTTCCATTCTTTTAGGTGTCATGTTGCTCAGGTAATGTTTAGTGGACTGTTACCTGGCCCTTCATTTTACTATTTTAGAGCCATGCCCTTTTCATACAGATTCTCCTCTCAGGCTGTGTTCTGTCCTGGGCTGTAGCTCTGTGTTCTGCTTTACATCTCTCCTCTTTTTTAACATACCGTATTGTATTGAAAAGTTTTCACACTTTACAATAAACAGAAAATGGTGCTTGCAAACAAGCCTACTGATACATAGGCTAGTACAAAGAGTATGTTTGTACAACGGATTTTTCCATGTCAATATAATGTATGAACCTTAGGAGGTCACTAATTATCCATGAGAGAGGTATTAAATCTCCCAGGATAAAGAGGCTTAAAGTAGCCAATACCAAACAAACTCTAAACTTACTCACAGCCACATTCTAAAATGAAATTATCTAGCCCTGTAAAGAAAAAAATCACTGTACTTACCTATTCTGCAGTTGCTCCCATCCAGTCTTAGGCTGAGCTGTCAGTGGCAGCTTCAGTGTGTAGGCATGTGCAGGAGAGGCAGCCGACAATGGAAGCCCCAGAGTAACTCTATGGGTGATGCCAGACATGTCCCATCCATTGTCGGTTTTCTCCTGCACACAGCATCCGCCACTGGAGACTGGACCAGATCGGCTTCAGAAAATGTATGTATAGCAATTTCTTTTTTACAGGGCTAGATAGATACGTTTTAGAATGTGGCTGCAAGCAGATTAAGAGTTAGTTAAGTTTTGGGTGAACTTCCACAATAAGGCCCAATGAGGATTTATATTAATGTTTTTGGAGACCCACTGTAGCAACTAGAATCACTAGTATTTCAGAGAAAAAAGAAGAAATAACATAACAACAAGCAAACGGTACATCTCATACAATTATATTGGGTTTAGGAGAAACTGTATGGTTTCCAGGGAAAGAAATAAAGGTTACTCACTTGCTAATATTTAGAGCTTCTAGAGTATTTGACAATTGTGTTTTAGCATACCATTCCATTTAATGGAAGGATGACATTGATTGCACTCCTCTCTATCAAAAAGTCGGAACCCAGACAGCAAGCAATTGAGCTGCTGCTATACTTGCCAGGCTTCACAATCGGGCTTGCATAATTGCATGACTCCAGATCAACTTTCTTTGCCAACTTTCTGCAAGTCTGCTGTAAGTTCTGGTTCAGTTACTGTATGATGTGCCATAGTCATCCCACCACAGGGGTCACTGTGGCTGAATTTTCATACTGTAGACTTGCAGAGCTCTTGCTGTAGACTCGCTACTGGAACTTTTCTCCAGTATAGACTTGCCATGCAAATTTGCTACAAATTGGAAAGTGTCAACTAGAACTTGTGCTTCAAGTGCTCTGCAAGTGTACAGCTTGCCAGTGAAAATGTGCAGCAACTTAACAAGACTTACAATTTAACACTGCAAAAAATCTGTGGCAAGTTATCCTTGCTATCTGGGTACACTTGCACTATCCAGCCTTCATTGTGTCATTCATTTTTATTTTACATGGTTAGATCTCTCAGTGAATTTTGAATGTCCCAATTGTCTATGAATCTCTAATATTCTTGTATCTCTCAATGCACTATAAAGTAAATAGGATTTTTGCACTTACCACAAAATATTTGGGGAACAATGGTCTTTGGCCTTATGTATTGCTTGCTCACAAAATTGACACATGATGGTTGGAGGTTGGGTCCAGACCTCCTGAAGGCTGCAGTATACACCAACTGTCTACATTTTATGCTATTCTACTACTATTCCTGTGTCGCTCAATGGACTAGTGGAAAAAGATTTTACGATAAGTACAAAAATCTTATTTTCTTGTTCAAATATGTAGACTGAAATCTGACAACCTGTAGTTCCTATATAGGGACACACAAAATGACTGTTAAATAAAAATACATTTTTACCTTTATCTGGCCAAACAGTCTCAAGAGGAGCCAAGGCTTCGTATAATAATACATTTCGCAAGGCAGTCATTCCCTCTTTCTCTAGAATGGAGCCTGCCAACTGTGAGTGGAACATAACCCTAAGCTTCAACTAACATAATTTGTACTTGTATTGCACACACAAGCGATACTGTATGATGTAACTTTTTCTGTTGGCTGTGTAATATGCTCTTTTCCAGCAGAAAATTTCTGAAGTGTAAATCACAGTGAAAGCGATATGACAATTGGATAAAGTAAACAAAGTCCCTTTATATAGTGGCAACAGTTTGCGCAGCGCTTTACAACATGGTATAGCTACATCCCAAGTGTAAAAACAGCAGCAGTGCAGCAGTAAACAGATATTGAGGAAATAAGCTAAATTATTCAGAGCAGCTTTATGAATAGGCAACATTGTTGGAAATAACAAAAGGAAAACATATAATTTTTTTACCATTATACATAAGTCCATCCATATTACAGAACACCCTAACATACTAAGATTTTGGAGACGCTTTTCTTATTCCATCAGTGGAAAGGATGTTTAGTAATGATGACATCATTTTTCAGAATGATAATGCATCTTGCCATAGGGCAAAAGCTGTGAAAACTTTCCTTCAAGAAAGACATATAGGGGTTGATTTACTAAAGCTTGAAAGTGCAAAATTTGGTGCAGCTCCACACAGAAGCCAATCAGCTTCAAGGTTTTATTGTCAAAGCTTGATTGAACAAGCTGAGGTTAGAAGCTGATTGGCTACCATGCACAGCTGCACCGGTTTTTGCACTCTCCAGCTTTAGTAAATCAACCCCACAATGTCAATGGCATGGTCTTCAAATAGTCTGGACATCAATCCAATTGAAAATCTATGGTGGAAATTAAAGAAAATGGTCCATGACAAGGCTCCAACCTGCAAAGCTGATCTGGCAACTGCAATTAGAGAAAGTTGGAGCCAGATGGATGAAGAATATTGTTTGTCGATAGGTAAATCCATGCCTCAGAGAATTCAAGGTGTTATAAATGGTAGAGGTGGTGCAACAAAGTACTAGTGGTGTACTGTAGTGTTTTTTTCAAGATTCCATAATATTTTCCTCAGAATTTAGTGATTTTAGATATTTTTCCTCTGCTTGATCTGCAAAAACAGTTGCAATTGACTACAGTTTTCTTTTCTTTTTTTAAAGTGTTTCTTAAAGCCAGAAAATGTAAATCGTTTTGGGGTATGTCTGTGATTAGCTTTTTTTTCTACACAATTAAACAATTGAATACATGTTTTCCAAGAGTGGTGATTCCATACTTTTTGCCAGGGGTTGTATATGTAGAATGCTTTTACCTGTTTTTTTTTCTTGACCTCTTGTAGGGCTCAACCAGCTTGACTGTGCTATGGTGTTTACTTCTTGTCACAGTCAGTATTCCAGCCGCTCTACCAGCCTCTCTCACAGTGTGTACATTGTACTCACAAACAAGGCTTAAGAAAAACAACATATTCTGTTTAAGTGCACAGAGGATTAATATGTGTGGACAACTTAACATCATCTGCTTTGATAAAGTAAGAAGTCATCTGCAGAACAAATCTTGACTTGTAGAAAACATATTTAGAGCTCATCCCTGCAAATCTTATTTTATGTTTTTGTATTTATTACCATTTTCATTTTTAATCCAAATCCTTTTTATAGTATCACTTTTGCTTAACTTATCCATTTTGTTAAGAAAACCCCTTCTTTTAAAGCAGAATATATAGAGGGGACTGTCTTGGCATATAGTAGCTGTGTAAGTCACAGCCAAATGGGGTTATATATTTTCGTGAAATGTGTCATACAGCCTATCCATCTTCCCAGTCTCAGGTCAGCAGGTTTTATTTCAGGTTAGTAGTTGTGTTTTTGCAATTTTTGCAAGTACAACAGTAGGGGGCCTTTCACACGGGTGTGAAGTCTGGATCCATCTATCAGTTTTTCAGACGAATCCAGACTAAACTACAACGTATACAACTTGTACAACTTGAGTATGTATTTCATAGTATTGCAAACTAAGAATCCCTGTTTTTGCAGCAAAAAGTTTGCTAGTTAGTGCCGTTCACCCTCTAAAAAGCACTTGTCAGGGACGTGCTGGCCATAGCATTGCTGGTGCTCAAGGGCGGACGCTAATGCACATATGTAGATGCGATTCCCCAAGTGCCCATCCTGTCCGACACACAAATGTGTGCATGTGCACAAATATTTGCGAACATATATATATATATATATATATATATATATATATATATAAGGGCAGCAAGTCCATTAGGACTTTGCTGTCTGGTCTGCAGCTTGTACCCTGTATACCTGTTTCTGTGATCCTTATCTGATTCCTGTGTTTGACCAGTCTTACTCTGACTACGCTTGCTATTCATTATCCTGACCCTGGATATCCATTATCCTGATCCCCGGCTTGCCTTGTGACTCTGCTTAATCTCCCCGTTGCTTGATATCCTGTTGCCAAACCTTTCCTGCATACTGACCATTCTCTGCCTGTCGTCTATGTCTGCATCTTATCGTCTGTTACCAATCCAGCTTGTCTGACCACACATCCTGTTTCTCCTCTGCTCTACATGCACCTGACTGGTCCCTGCTTCCTGTTACCACCAGTCCGGAATCTGCTGACCTGCCAACACTTGCCATTTAACCTGCCGGTCCACCCTGGCAACACATCCACCACACGGAAGACGATACAGGCACCCATACACCACTACGCTCTTGCAGCCACTGTTACAACATTGGTGGTCCCTGAGCAGGGGTTGTACGAGAAGCCTATAGATAGATAGATAGATAGATAGATAGATAGATAGATAGATAGATAGATATGTGCACAGAATATAATAAACAATCTTATATTCCTTTAAATACAGACAGGTACCCTGACAGAGGATGGCATGGAACTATGGGGCATCCTTCCCTCAGG
>BLSH010112578.1:473266-487515 GCA_018402905.1 Glandirana rugosa
CGAGTCTCCCTTCTTGGGGCTGGCCCCCAGTCCCCACGGGAAATACTAAATAAAAGGACTTCCAAGACCACTTGGACGTAATGTTATCTCAAGTATATGTCGAGGACAATAAAACCAATTGGGACAGGGAAGACGAGACCCTAAAATTTCGATCAAATTGAGTCCCAAGTTATTGGTCGTATCCGATCTCAGTCCAATTCGTAGACTACCAGGGAAGACTATGAGTCTCCAAGAACGAGTCATGTCCATAATGTCCTTTTACGTGACAAATTTTCACCTCTCGGATCGTCTAATCCCAATAAAGTCCGTAGTTTAGACTACCATTAGACCAGAACTGATGTATATACGAGTATACCTCTAGCCTATGCTGGTTATTGAACCCTGAGTTAAACTAGCTTTAAAATCCCAGAGCAGAAGGGACAGGGTTAACCAAAATAACAGGAGCTGTATATGAACTCTATTGTAATGCAGGTTCACCAGAACCTTCAGGAAAATAAATCATAAAGGGCACCCCTGACCCCCGGTCGGGGTTCTTCCCTCTGAGCCAAGTGGCGGAATGCCATTTTATTTTTAATTTTGTTACATTATTTTTTTGCGATTTTTTAGGAGCCCCATTGGGGGGCTTTGGTGAAATATCAGGGGTCTAAACAGACCTCTGATGTTTCACCTTTGAGACAGAGAAAGGAGATGGAGGATACAGCCCTCAATCTCCATCTCTGTAGCTCCAGCTATACAGAATGAATGGACAGGAATAACTATGTACAGAGCTTCCTGCCCATTCATAATCTGAAGCATAGTAAACTAAGTTTACTATGCCTCAGTAATGAATGAACAGCGTCACTGGTTGGTACGTTCTCCATCCTGACAGCATCCCCCACAGCAGCCAGTGGGAGAGGGGGAACCCAGCAGCACTGCGGGGGGAGGGGACAGAGCACAGGGGCTCAGGTAGAGCAGGGGGGTGAGAGAGAGAGCACATGAGCCCAGAAAAAGCATTGGGGCAGGAGAGAGCACAGGAGTCCAGAGAAAGCATGGGGGCAGGAGAGAGCACAGGAGCCTAGAGAGAGCACCGAGACGGGAGACAGCACAGGAGCCCAGAGAAAGCATAAGAGAGGAGAGAGCACAGAAGCTTGGAGAAAGCACAGGGTGGGAGAAAGCACAGGAGCCTGGAGAAAGCATAAGAGAGGAGAGAGCACGGAAGCTTGGAGAAAGCACAGGGTGGGAGAAAGCACAGGAGCCTGGAGAAAGCATAAGGGAGGAGAGAGCACAGAAGCTTGGAGAAAGCATGGGGTGGGAGAAAGCACAGGAGCCTGGAGAAAGCATAAGAGAGGAGAGAGCACAGAAGCTTGGAGAAAGCACAGGGTGGGAGAAAGCACAGGAGCCTGGAGAAAGCATAAGAGAGGAGAGAGCACGGAAGCTTGGAGAAAGCACAGGGTGGGAGAAAGCACAGGAGCCTGGAGAAAGCATAAGGGAGGAGAGAGCACAGAAGCTTGGAGAAAGCATGGGGTAGGAGAAAGCACAGGAGCCTGGAGAGATCAAGGGGTGAGAGACAGCACAGGGGCCCAGAGGGAGCACAGATGCCCAGAGGGGGCCCAGGGGCAGTAGAAGGAAACTTGATAGGAGGGGCAATGGGGGTTGCAGCATGTAGAGGGTCCGATCTCCCCCCCCCATCCTTCTCCTGCAGCCTCTAAAAGCCAGTGGGAGGGAGAAGAGGAAAAGTGGGCATTCAGCGGCTGAAGGAGAAACAGGTGTACAGGGTGCAATTGCAACCAGGGCCGGCGCAAGCATAAGGCCGGTCAAGTGGCCGCCTGGGGGCGCCAGACTGTTGGGGGTGCTAAAACCAGGAGCCTTCAATATAGTCTAATGCCAGTGCCAGACTTGCTCACCCAGCAAGACCTCCACCCAGCTGAGCGCCACTCAGGCATTATACACAGCCATGAGCTCTGTGAATGCAGTGAGTTCAGCCGCTGCTCTTCCTGCCCCTCCCCCTCCATCCTAGGTGAAGAGCAGACAGCTTTGATGTCCTCTCCATCATCTGCTTCTCTCCCTGCTGTCCCCACCCCCCCTGCTGTGAAGAAGAACTTTGTCTCACCTGTATTGTAGGAGCAACACCTCCAGTCCAGCAGGGAGACAATCGCTGCTGTTCTGGAGAAGAAAGAGCTGAGTGAGATCAGGGGGAGGGGCCAGCAGGCACATGGTCGGGAATGGAGCTGAGAGGTAAGGCAAACTGCTTCCACCTGTGTGACTGTGTAATTATGCAGCCCTTGGTGCTGTACATGTCAGGGGACAGAGTAGGGTACATAGATGGGGACATGGGGCAGTAAGAGAAGAGCACACGGGGAGAGAACAAGGAGATGGCAGCAAAACAGAACACTTGGTGAGAGGTGAACAGGGCAATGGAGATGGGAACAGAGCAGGGGACATGGGGGGATGGGACAGTTAGAACAGGGAAACATAGGGACAGTCACAGTCTGGGTTGCTAAAACCCACATGGATAGTTACAGTTTGGATAGTTTGTAAAAAAAAAGGGCACTTTTCTCCTGTCCTTAAGCCCCCATTCACACCGGTGTGATTTGTCATGGCATTTGACAGTTCCAAATCGCATGACAAGTCGCACCCTATTTTTGGCAATGGAACCGTTCAAATCAGTGCGATTCCAACTTTGCGGTGCCGCACCAATTTGAAAAAAAGTTTCCTGCACTATTTTTTGCAATTTCAAGTGCTATAGACATCTGTGCATGAAGTATCACAGATGTCAGCCAAGTAGCCCCTGAAATCGCACTGACCTGCCACTTTGAGATTGTACTACTTCAAGTGAAGCAGCACGATTTCAAAGTAGCATCAGGTCCGGCTCACACTGCTCCGATCTCAGAGATGGAATGTGATTCACACCGCACAGTGTCAGTTACATGCGATCTCTGTGCAATGCAAATTCAGCCATAGAGATAGTATGGCTGAATTTGCATCGCAATTGGAGCAAACTCACACAGGACCCTTTTTTTTTTTTTGCAGGGTCAGAGTCGGATCGCAGGGCTGTTTACACCATGCAATCCGATTCCTGTGCAAGTTTGCAGTTTGCCCTGTGATATACAAACTGATTTGGGGGTGTCATTAGCTTTATACTGACACTCTCAGCAGTTCGCATAGGGCAGTGTAAACTGCGGCCGGGAGACAAGCGATGCGGGAAGCCACAGTGGATTTGCAGGGTTCCCCCATCGCTGCAGTGTGAACCAGGGCTAAATATCTGTAGACAAGGGAAGAGCACCTGCAAATTTTGCAGCTTTTCCCGGGCTCTTTTCTGCACAGAGCGCAGCTGATTATTAGATAGCTGAGCTCAGCCTGACTCTGGTACAACAAAATGAGTATTGGCAGCCACCTTAGGCACCACAAAGGATAGACCCCAGATGTCTCATCAAGAGTACCTGTCACCAAAATGCTATCACATAGCGGGCTACTGGTTCCCTATGTAATGACAATAAAGTCATGTAAAAAAAAAGTTTTAATTTAGGGTCCTTTCACACAGGCTTTCAGCCTGGCAGACTCCGTTTTGCTCAGCAGGGGATCAGTCCACTGATCAGGGGCAGATGGGAATGCATAACCTTTTGGGGGCAGGGCGGCAAAATGCCCCTTCGCCTGAGTAGACAAAAATCCTTGCACCGGCCCTGATTGCAACCCCTGTGACCCCTTTAGCCACGCCCCTAGTTCACCTACTAATATACTGAAAAGTGACCACTGCACACATACAGTAGCACAGACCTAGCTATCTAGCACTGTGTATATACGACAACAACAAGGTGACAGATATACTTTTGTAAGCAGTCTTAAAATATATACACCCAGCATGGGTGATGGGCAGCATCAGCAAACTAATAAACACAGGGATAAAACGATCTGGAGGATGGGGTTAATAGCTCAATCTCAATATTTGCAGATGATACCAAGCTAAGCAGGGCAATAATTTCTCCGCAGGATTTGGAAACCTTGCAAGAAGATCTGAACAAATTAATGGGGTGGGCAACTGAGGTTTAATGTAGAAAAATTAAAAATAATGCATTTGGGTGCCAAAAATATGAATGCAATCTACTCACTAGATGGAGAACCTCTGGGGGAATCTAGGATCAAAAAGGACCTAGGGGTCCTAGTAGATGTAAGGCTCTGCAATAGCATGCAATGCCAAGCTGCTGCAAGCAAAGCCAACAAAATATTGGCATGCATCAAGAAGGGGATTAACTTCAGAGATAAATCAATAATGCTTCCACTCTACAAGACTCTGGTGAGGCCATACCTGGAGTATACTGTCCAGTTCTGGGCTCCAGTCCTCAGGAAGGATGTCCTGGAAATGGAAAGGGTTCAGGGAAGGGCCACAAAGCTAATTAAGGGACCGGAGGAGCTTATTATGAGGAAAGATTGCGAGAACTGAGCGTATTCTCTCTGGAGAAGAGACACTTGAGGGGGGATATGATTTCAATGTACAAATACAGTAACAATGACACCACAATAGGGACAAAACATTTCCGCGCAAGCTAGCACACAAAAGACACACAGCCATTCACTAACATTAGAAGAAAAGCAGTTTAACCTCAAAATGCGCACAGGGTTCTTTATGGTAAGAGCAGTGAGGATGTGGAATTCTCTTCCACAAGCAGTGGTTTCAGCTGGGAGTATAGATAATTTCAAAAAACTATTAGATGGGCACCTAAGGGACCACAACATTGAGGGTTATACAATGTAATACTGACATAAAATCACATACAATGGCTGGACTTGATGGACTTGTGTCTTTTTTCAACCTTACCAACTATGTAACTATGTAATTTGCCTAATAATCCATAGTTGTGGATGGGGTTAATAGCAGTTCCTCCATAGCAGAACATGTGGTATTAGACTCTATTTACTACCTCCCACTGGGGTTTTCAACCCAGACACAGGAGACAGGAAGTGATGTACATAAACAATTCTGTGAACATCAAGCAGCACAGCCCCTTACAGACATTAGAGGGCAGCAGATCTTTTCATGCACTTATATAAAATTTGTATGTTTCTACTCATGGCAAAAACAACATACTCGATAACTATACAGGAAAATGTCACTCCTTCTTCTCAGCTGTCTATAGGCACAGGCTTACTGTGCCTTATATTAAATCCAGTATTGTATGTAGTTAACAACTTATACTCAAATTGCACCTGCTAGGTTACGCAATGCAAGTTTTCATATATAGATTCACACAAATTAAATGTGGCTCCTTAAAAACAGCAGATACTTATTACAACAAACACATACATGTAATTTTCCCTTATAAATTACCTTACAAATCTTAACTTTTACTTTTATCATATGTACACATGTTGGAGATGAAAAAGTACCTGAAAGTTGACGTTAAAATAAATGTGAATGATCATTTTTTTGTTTGTTTGTAGTATTTGCACGACAGTAATGCAGAAACAAAAGAGGGGGAGGACTCAACCCAATATATCATTATTAAACCAGGACCAGAAGCTGAAGAGGTAAATCATTTAACTGTCTGCCTACTGGGGCATTTTTATACAGTATACATATGTAATATACATGATGTATTTTCTGAAAGCGGAGACCCTGGAGAATAAAATGATGGCTGTTGCAATTTTTTTTATGTCAACCAATAATTGTGCAGCTGTTTATCAAATGCAAATTTTCAGGAAGAAATATAGTTAAATGAATTAAGTGCATACACACACAATAATATTAATATCCACATTTTTGGTAAAAGATAAAATATGATATTGCGCTGAGTAAATAGATACCAAACATTTTTTTCCCTTTTATAGGTTGAACTAGATGGTCCTTTTTTCAAAATGATTGACTAACTGACCATATTTAAAATTGCACATTCTTGGAAAATGGTGAAAAACTACAACAGGCATTGTTTTAAAAGTCTTTACAAGCTATCAGTTTTAAGCTCATGGCAATATCTCACATGCGTAGTGCAAAAAAAAAAAAAAAAAAATCATACACATTTATTTTACTGCCAATACACATGCATGGTAGGCCTAAATGAATATTTGCATTTGCAGCAGAACATGGGGAAAATGGGGTTTAATACATTTTATTTAATTTTCTTATACACTTTTATTTTTTTTTTCCTTTTAACTTTATTGCTATCTCAATGAGTGTTCAAGCTCATTGTGATAGCCTTGGAAAGGGACAGGTACTCATTATTAAGATATCAGGGCTATTAGACCCTCAATATCACCCCACCTTTCAAAGCATCTGATCAAATACAGAACTGTTTAATCAGATACTTCCCTGCCTATACCAACCAGGGTAGACAGCACTGAATCTGGAAGGGACGAAATCAGGGAACAGGTGTTCCTTTATCACCTCTGTGCGCAGTTGACCCAACCATTTACAGGAGAACCCAGTTCTCCCATGGAACAGGATAGCTTGGGAATGTCAGCGGGCAGCAGAGAGAGGAGAGCCCCCCTCTGAGAACAGTAAAAGTGATTGGGTGGCTGATCCATGATCCTAGTATGACCATGTTCCTGGTATAACTGCAAGCGGTTAAAGAGCAGAGATGTTTGTTACTATTAGGCCTAGCTCCACATTTAATGTCCCTAACAGGTGTGCTTACTGGGCGTGCAATATTAACAGTATGTAGCCTCAGCTACATACGCTATACAGTGCTGTGTTCCATCAGTGGGACGGGAACTTCCCTGCCCACTCCTGGAAGAAAAAAAAGTTGGCTGAATGCTGCTCAGCCATCCATAGGAAGCTTTGTATACTAGGAATGAATGCAAAGCTTCCCCTGATTGGCTGGAACAGAGAGGCTGTAGCTGATGCCATGAAGTCTAGCTCAGCCAATCAGAGGAAACATTGCATCCATTTATAGAATACAAAGCTTCCCGTGAATGGCTGGGCAGCACTCAGCCCAGGAGGTTCTCATCATACTGCCAGAGCATAGCTCTTTATACTGTATGCAGCTGAAGCAACATACAATTAATAACCCAGCAAACACATCTGTTAGTGCAGTAGATAGTTCATCTGCATCAGCTTGTCCCAAATGAACTATTTAAGGGGACATTAAACGTGGAGTTAGGCTTTAAATCTAGAGTCAGCTAAAGATGACTTTCCCCTCTGTCTTCCATTCTCTCTCATGGCAATATATGGCAATATGCTTTTAATTATTCTAATCAAAAACGCATTGTAAAGTGTCAGTTTATTTTGCTCAGATGTGCTGACAGAGGCTCCCATTTGCTGATCATTTTTTTCTTATATCCAAGAGACATTATGGACGCCATTTGCTCAAGGGCATTTTCAGTTAGCTCAGTAAAACTGTATGAATAGCAATCATATTTGTGAACAGACCTCAAAGCTCATACCTTACAAAATAACCCAACAAAAATGTAAACGTTTCCAGAACCCATAGCAGAAAACTTCCAGACACAACTACTGTACATCTGACTGTTATGCAGCTGTTTAACAAACATATTTTATTATATATAAATATATTATAAAGACAAAAACACAGGTTAAAACAAAAATATATCTACTAACACCCAAATTACTTCCCAAATGATCATCAGAAAATATATAGATACATCTTAAAATATAGATCAATATATCAAAAGGCCTATACCAAATGTATTATATATAAATAGTTAAGATGTAATAATCATATGTCAATAGTGGTGGTACTCTCTCACAATAGCAGGAGTTCCTTAAATAATTCTGTAAGGGAACTGATGATAATTCTATAATGAATAGGGCATCTGTAGATTAGAAAATTAGAAATATGCTAGGGCATCTGCTTTTTCCGCAAAAATATTATAGTTACATGCCATCCAAATTGCATTCTAGGAGGGCATAATAAAGACTGCTTATATTGATGTAACACATCAGGAACTTGAAACCAACACAATAAGGTGAAATAGCCAATATGTCGATGCTGGAATGTTGTTATCCACATCCATTGCCATAGTCTGAGGATGTTCTTTTCCTTTTACACCTGGTATGAAGCTTTTACAATTTGAATTTTTGTTTGAGTGAGTGAGTTTGTGTATCTGCCTTTGCTTTGGTCACCTGCTCAGCAAGCTCCTAGCTATTTGTGGTGACAACTAAGCCATGTAAAACATTCCATATTTATATAAAGAAAGGTAACAGCTCTGAGAAATAACCTTGTCAAAAGTGTTATTGATTCACCTAAATAACAGACTCAACATGCTCAACTCTGAACGTTTTTATGCACTCGTGAAATGCAATGCATGTAGAGAGGTGAGGGAAAATATCAAGAGAGGGAAGGAATTCATAGTGACAGAAATTGAAAGAAGATATAAATTGAAGTATTTTGTGTACGTGAACTACAGAAGGGGATCATATATATCTTACAATGTCCTTGCAGACTACAATACGTAGGATGCACTTCTAGAGCTTTGGGGACATGTAAGAAGGAACATATATACTACATTAAAGTAGATCTTCAGTCTATTTGTCATGTTGCCTTTGATAGAATTCTCTCCCCCTCCTTTATTAGAAATGGAATAAAAAATTATAATTTTCTGTCTGTAAATACATTTTTCAAGTTCTGAGAGTGTACCACCACTATTGCCATATGATTATTACATCCTTGCTATTTATATATAACATGTTAGAGATAAGCCTTTTGATATATTGATCTATATTTTAGGATGTATTTATAATTTTCCAGTGATCATTTGAGACGTAATTTGGGTGTTAGTAGATATACCTTTGTTTTTAACCTGTGTTTTGTGTCTTTATAATTTCTTTATATGTAATAAATAATATTCGTTAAACAGTTAGCTGAGAGTCAGATACATTTTTCCTTTTTTTTTCTTTTCTATAAACATATATTTTAACTCCTGCAAGAGCCCTATAAAACTAGATATTTTTTACAGAAGTGGAAGCTGTATGAATTTTAATTATGTGCAAAGGAAATTCTTATTTTTTTTTGTCATTTCTGTTGGTCTTATTTTTACTTGATTTATGGAATATTTTATGATTCCTCTTACAAGCTTTTCCACTTTCCCCATCATATCTTTGCACAAAAAATCTAAAATATTACATATTCAATTAGTAAATGTATTTTTTCTTCTCTTTTTTAAAGTGCAATTATACTCTCTATTTTTAATCCTTATGCTGCTATCATCGGTAAATAGATAGGAAGGTATATTATACTGCATTTACTTGTTATAAACTTTATTTTATATTTCTTCAGTTACTTCCTGGTTTCTGGCCTAGGCCAAAATGTTGTCTTACATCCCAGGAGTCTTCATGGGCATATTTTTTTGTTTCATCTAAAGGAGTGGAGGAGGGTTTTTCTCAGCTAAGCACACCCTTCTGCCTGCATGCCTGAACTAAAGGCATTTGGATTCCAGGAAGTAAATGCTCTATGAAACACCTGCCCTTAATCAAGATGGTTGCAGTTAGAAATGCTAGTGGGGTGTTTTTTTTTTTTAACCATAGTTTTTATTGAAGTTCAAAAATGTACAAACACAATTAGCATATAGATATGTTGTATATATACATTGTACATTCAAGGAACAGGGTATACAAAATAAATAAAATAGACAAAAACCACTGTTGTTCACAGACAGGTTCCTAGGTGTATATTATGGAATGCCCTCTTTATGAGGCAAAGCCTGTCCCCTCTATTGGGAACATACTGTGAGCAGGCTTAAAGAGGAAGTAAACCCACATTCCCCTGCAAAGTAGATGCATAGTGGGCTACTGTGCATCGCATAGTAGCCCATTATGTGTCACTTACCTTAAAACGAAGCCTGCGACATCCAGCGCTGCCCCCTGTGCTGGCAGCGTCCATCTTCTGCCCCTCTTCCTTCCGGGGCCGCTATCTCCGGCTCTGTGACTGGCGGGAGTCGCATCACGTCACTCCCACGCATGCGAGCGGGAGCCGCCAGTCACAGCACGATCACAGTGAAGAAACGGCACAGAGGCATGTGCCTAAATGACGTCGACACAGCTAATACACTGTATATCTCCTGAACCGTGCAGGTTTGGGAGATATGCCGGGCACCTACAGGTAAGCCTTATTATATAACCACTTTAAAGAAGTACGATTAGGAAGCCTGATACTGACCTTCCTGAGGGTCGCGGGGGTGAGTTGTGTACCACATCAAATAATAAACCAAAATAATAACAGCAATGAACTATAATGAACAAAGAGGAATACACAAAGTTGTCAGTTCTTCTTCATTACATCAAAAAAAACTAAATTAAATAGGCTTTTTGGCACCACAGGATGGATTGTCACAATTAAAAAATAGTTTAATTATACTGGAGTTACATCTACAGTATATGTAATACATTTATCACTTATTTGATACCAGAGGCTTTCTTGGATGATAGCCATATGTCCCAGTGTCTGCGGAAGGCATGTGATCTCCCATCTCTGTATGCAAGCATTCGCTCCATGGTACATTGTAAGTTGACTCTAGATGTGACTCCCCATTGGAGATACGGGCTGCATATAGTATATGAATTACCACTTTTCTCGATAAGAGAGGAAAAGAGTCTCTACCCAGACTCAACAGTGCTAATACTGGGGTAATTGTACATGTAGTGCCAGTAATTTCTGATATGAGGGAAAGCATATTCTTCCAGAAAGGCTGTAAAGCCACAGAGTACCATAGTATATGTAGGAGATTGCTAAAACAGTGACAGTCTCTCCAATACATATGGGACATGTTAGGGTCAATTTTATGTAGGAGCATTGGTGTCACATACCACAGCCCTCAAATTTTCCACTCACCTACTCGCATTTTGTGAGTGGAAAATGAAGGCTGGCGAGGTGGGCTGCCTAGGAACGGGGGCGAGCACCACCGGCAGTCAGGGATGAATGGGAGCTGTTCTCCCGGTGGAAGAGAGCATGGAGCAAGATGAGAGCCGGCTGGGATCACAGACCGAGGATTACCCGCTGTATAACAGTTTACATTACAATTGCAGTCCTCGCGCCATCACATACAGTCCCGCCCTCCCAACTCCACGCCTGTGACAGACAGAACACTCCACGCCTGTGACAGACACTGGCATTGGACAGGCGTTCTGTCTCTCACAGGCGCGGAGTTGGTAAGGTGGGACTGTATGTGATGGCGCGTGGACTGCAATTGTAATGTAAACTGTTATACAGTGGGCAATCCTTGGTCTGTGATCCTGGCCAGCTCTCATCTTCCTCCAAGCTCTCTCTCATCCTCTTCACTGCTGAGGCTGCAATGGTGGACACTAGTGGGCTGCATTAGTGGACACTGGTGAGGCTGCAATGGTGGACACTGGTGAGGCTGCAATGGTGGACACAGGTGGGCTGCAATAGTGGACAATGGTGAGGCTGCAATGGTGGACATTGGTGAGGTTGCAATGGTGGACACTGGTGAGGCTGCAATGGTGGACACTGGTGAGGCTGCAATGGTGGACACGTGATGCTGCAATGGTGGACACTGATAGGTTGCAATGGTGGACACTGGTGAGGATACAATGGTGGACACTGGTGAGGATGCAATGGTGGGCACTGGTGAAGCTGCAATGGTGTACACTGGAGAGGCTTCAATGGCGGACACTGGTGAGGCTGCAATGGTGGACACAGGTGGGCTGCAAAGTTGGACACTGGTGAGGCTGCAATGGTTGACACTGGTGGACTGCAATGGTGGACACTGGTGAAGCTGCAATGGTGGACACTGGTGAGGCTGCAATGGTGGACACTGGTGAGGATGCAACGGTGGACACTGGTGAAGCTGCAATGGTGGACACTGGTGAGGCTGCAATGGTGGGCATTGGTGAGGATGCAATGGTGGGCACTGGTGAGGCTGCAATGGTGGACACTGGTGAGGCTGCTATAGTGGACACTGGTGAGGCTGCAATGGTGAACACTGGTGAGGCTGCATTGATGAGCACAGGTGAGGCTGTACTGTTGGGCACTAATAAAGTTGTTGTTAATATTTATTTGTGTAACTTAGGAATTCTGCATAAAACATTTAAGTGCCATTTCATGATAATTTATGAGGGAGTGCATAGAGGTGGGATCGGGGGCGGGGCATGGTAGGGGTTGGGTGGGGCAATTGGTGGCGAGTAACCCTTAAGGCCTGGCTAGTAGCTCAGGACTTGAAATTTTGAGCCCTGATATACCACCTATGGAGAATTTTTGTGCATTTTCTCAATGGTCTACACGCGCTGAGGATTTGCTGCTGTTTTTTATTGCCAGGAGCCATTGTGGTAACGGGAATGTCTGTTGTAGTACTTTCTCCAATTTTACCATAACCGGTAGTTTATGATGTATAGGTTGGTGCTGTTACAATATTTATAACATAAGGATATACCTTAAGTGCTAGTTGTGGCCTTATTAGAAAATTCCATAAGGGGAAAGGCACTTCTGCAGGAGGGGTTGAGTGTTTAACCTCATATGTTGTATCTTAAAATTGTCTAGGGCACTCGGGTTGACCAAGTCATCTATAGAGAAATGGATGCCTTTCTGTTACTGTGTTTCCCTGGATGTATTTGTTAAATCTTATGTGTTCTGCCAGTGGTTCTATGGCAAGGGAGAAAATTATTGGAGATAAGGGACATCCTTGACGTGTCCTGTTTGTCAAACGGAATGGGTCAGATAGCATTCCCGAGGTGTATAACCTAGCGGTAGGGTTAGAATAGAGCAACATTATTGCCGAATGAACAAAGCCACCTAGTCCAAATTTGGTAAGGGTTTTGTACAGATATCCCCCGTATACCTGTTTCAAGGCCTTTTCTGCATCTAGGGCCAAGAAAACACTGGGTTTATGAGCAAGTTCTGCATATTTTATTTGGGTAATGATTCTGCTGTTTCCATTCGGGGGGCCTGCCTTCCTTTTACAAATCCCACTTGATCCAGACCTACAAGAAATTGTGTGATTTCCATCAGTCTATTGGCCAAACGTTTGGCATATATCTTGAGGTCTGAGTTCAGTAGGGAGATGGGCCTGCAGTTTTTGGGGAAGGAGGGATCTTTTCTGGCTTTCAGTATAGTTACTATTATTGCTTGCAGCATTTCGTTTAGGGAAAGTGCCTAAATTTGCAGCAGCGTTATAAACTTCTACGAGTTTTGGGGCAAGAAGGGGGAATGCCTGATAGTACTCGGCTGAGAAGCCGTCTGCACCAGGGGACTTATAATTTGGTAGAGCTTTAATTACCGCCATGACTTCATCAGTAATGATTGGTCTACTCAGTTCACACGTGACATTTTGTCTAGTGAGGGAAGGTTAATCTTCTGGAGAAATGTTAATCTCAGTTTCTGTGGGTTGGTGCGTATTTGGGTTCTGGTTAAGGTTGTAAAGGGATTCGTAAAATCCCTTAAAAGCATTAGTTATATCTCTGGGATTTCAAAATGTACAATCATTTTTATGGTGTTTAATCACTGTTAGAATAGCTCAAGATTGTCGCTGTTTAATCTGGGATGCTAACAGTTCACCTGATGTGTTACTCTGAGAGTAGTAGGAAAGCTTAAGGTGCGTGTAGTAGATGTCATAATTAGAGTTGAGCGAACCCGAACTGTAAAGTTCGGGTCCGTACCGAACTTTTGGGTGTCCGGGACCCGGACCCGAACCTGGACTTTTCAAAAAAAGTCCGGGTTTGGGTCCGGGGTTCTGGCAATTTGATAAAAGTTTTGAAAATTGCTGTAACAAAGTCCTAGAGGTCTGCAAAAGGAAGGAAAATGGGGGTAAGGGTCGGACAAGTGCCTTACAAAGAAATGGGGACAGGGAAATAACTTAAAAGCATTTTTAAACTAAAATCACATAAAAAAATAAAGAATGGAGGTGGATGTGGACCATCTTCAAACTGTGTGAGAAAAGTATAAATTAGCGGGAGAAGCCATATCACTGTTCTACAATCATCTTCAAACTCTGTGTGAAAACTATAAATTAGCTGGGAGAAGCCATATCACTGTTCTACAATCATCTTCAAACTGTGTGTGAAAACTATAAATTAGCCGGGAGAAGCCATATCACTGTTCTACAATCATCTTCAAACTGTGTGTGAAAAGTATAAATTAGCGGGAGAAGCCATAGCAGTGTTCTAAAATCATCTTCAAAGTGTATGGGAAAGCCTATTGCAGGGGGATAGAGCCATACCACTGTTCTACAATCATCTTCAAATTGTGTGTGAAAAGCCTATTGCAGGCGCATGGAGCCATATTAGTGTTCTAAAATTTAGAACAATAATATGGCTCTCTATGCGGCTGGAAGAACAGTAATATGGCTCTATCCCCCTGCAATAGGCTTTT
>BLSH010112578.1:504527-515163 GCA_018402905.1 Glandirana rugosa
GTGGAAGATTGAACGTAAGTGACCTAGCCCACGAAGAAAAATGTATGGAAATCAAATGTGGTTAAGTTTTATCTCTTTGATCTTACAGTTATACGTTTCCCGTGAACGAAAGACGGGGAAAATGAGATAAGATGAAGTTTGTATACCGTTGAAATTACAAAATGTTTTGGTAAAATTACAGGAACCTTTAACTATTTGTCACCCCAAAGAATTACAGTCAGAAAATTTTAACGAGGTAAGGACGTCACATGTCATCATGACGGATAACTCGTACTTCTCCGTTACACGTAACGTAACGACAAACAAAGATTAAACGGTGTACCTAAAGAAAGTTGCCTGCACTGCATCAGATTTCCTCCCCTCATGCAGAGAGGCACATGGAAAATTTTAATGTGTACTGGACTCTGCTAACTTCTTTATGGTAGACCCATGTGGCAAATTAGAAACAAACAGCAATGCAATGCACATTGCCTCTTCATGCTCAATAGGCAGTACTACTGTACACTGCAGGAATGGAGCAATTTTAAAAGACTGACATTAAGAAACCCCACTGTTTATCAATTTCCAAGGACATTAAAATGGTTTTGTAAAACATTAAAGTTGCCATATGTTTGAAGTAGAATAGAGTAAAAGGGGCAGAAAGCAAGTGCCCTTTGCATATTGACATTCTAGTTTCTCTATTTTGAATTGGTGTAAACTAAAGGTATGTAAAAAGAAGCACCCGATCCAGTGAATGCAAGTTAGAAGGTGAATTTGTAATTGTTTATTGAAAGTAGCAACAAGTGATCAAGCCAATTCATTTTGGGGGAATAAAGACTTCCCCTTCATCAAGACTGTTGCTGCATACTAATAATAAATGGGGTAGGATCCCAAACAGATGTGTCTGTAACACCATGATCAGAAAGACTGATGTTGGCTGTGTTTACCGATTTTTCCAATCTTGGTGTTATAGACACACCTGTTTAGGATCCTTTCCCATTTATTTTTAGCATGCAGCATCAGCTCTGAGGAAGGGGAGTCTGTGTCCCCCCAAAACATATTGGCTTGATCACTTGTTGCTACTTTCAATAAACTATTACAAATTCACCTTGTAACTTGCATTCACTGGATATCAAGCACTTCTTTTTACCTACCTTTACAAGTACATGAGGAGACAAACTTGAGCCGTACCCAGAGGTAGCAAACCAAGCTCTCAAAAGGGGCTCACCACCACCTTCTTTTTCGTTTGGACAGAAATAATTAGACGAGAACTCTTCCAAACCCCCCATCCTCACCTACCCATTGACCTACGACTGTTTGAGTTGTCTGCTATCTACAACACTAAATAGCTATTTTGAATCAAGGCAGCAATTTGGCAATATGAATTTACTGACGATGGTACAACTACGTCATTACAGTAATGCTGCATAGTTACTGTTTCACACTTTATGCCACAGAAACAGAAATATCACTGGCATGTTCCTAGAACATTTAATTGCAGTTTTTAATTACATACTCATTAGATAAGTATTTTGCATTTTAGTTGGACACAATTATTTGAGTATTCATATACAAGTAGTGTATGCTGGCTTAATACAAGATACCTGTGCCAATTGACTGATGTATTTACATATTTACAATGGTGTTTTGAAATGGAAATTCTTCTACCATAATAAACGCTTTTTTTTGGTACTTAGGAGATAACCTTCAGACTGCCTGCACCGTTGGCAAATCTTCGGGGATGATTCCCTGTGGCAGCAGCTTAATTGTAATAGAAGCCAAAGCTCCTGAAGGATGTTGTCCTGCATCAGTCACCTGGCAAACAATGAAAGATAATCAAGAAGATGAACCTGGATCTCAAGTATGTAGACCCCAAAAAATGTAATTTATGAAATTAAATGTAATGGGGTTAAATTATGAAAGGAGTACAGCATATTCACTTTACAAAGTAACTACTGTAGTTTAGTAAATGAGTCTAAGCTTAAACTCTATTAAATCCTGCTTCTTTTATTTTTCTTTGCACATGAATGAGTATGCTTTGCAAAGTGAATTTTCACTTCACTTCACTTCATTCACTACACTAAGTAGAATTCACTTTGAAAAATGAACGTTAAAATTGCAAAGTGAATCAACCCCAATGTGTTGACATACTGTAAAGGTTAAAATGGGAAGGACACATCTGAATGAGTCATGGCTGTCTAGCTGATGTCTTGTGTTTACTATCAGTGCTATTACTGATTTAAAACATGCTTCCAGCCCATTAGGTTGGAACCTTTGATCTTCATACATGTTCTAGGTAAGTGATTTAATTGACTTTAGTGAGTTAAATAAGTGAAAAGCTGGACTTTGCTGCTAGATGTTTGCTGTAGTCAGAGATCAAATGAGCACACATACATTTTCTCTATTGGACAGCTTGGAAAGTTTGGGGAGACTGGGACACTGGTTATAAGTTTGGGAATAAATATTTGACTTGTTAGAACTTTTGTGGTGAAAGCTTTTGAAAGTGAAGGCATATTCATGTCACTCTGAATCATTATATTTCATATAGACATGGCCTTTGGTACTAATACTTTACTTTCTTATGTCTCCAGAGACCAATACTTCTACAAGGGCATATCATACCATGTACAATTAGCTCTTGAACTTCAAATGACCTGTACTACTGGACCCCATCTCTTTAGTCTAAATTCATTCTAGTTGGATGATACTATTGTAGAAAATTCATGCTCTAAAGTCATTGCTCAATATTGGCTGGTCAGTGTTCAGGCCTGACTCAGATCATTAAATGGCAAACCTTTAAGTTACAATGCATGGTTCTTTCATGGCCACGATAGGTGCCATCATAAGATATTAGTAGCTGAGACATAATCTGCCATGGTTTAGGCCAAGGCTTATTATGTCTCTAATTCCACCATATCTAGCTATAGAGATTGATTGGCAAAAGAAGAACACATTGTTCCTTCTTACCCAAACCAGAAAAAAAATGTTATACATCAATTAACACATCTTGAGTGTGTTACTAAAGCTAGGAAATGACTAATGTTCAATACTTTTGTGTTCTTCTACACCTCCTTCTACACGGTAACTTACTCAGATATAGCCCTAGGTCAATATTTATATGTGGTTGATTTTCCCACAGATTGGAAAATAGAAAATAGAAACGCCACACATCAGAAGCCAGCCCCTATATAGAGAGGTAAATATATGGCTTTAGCCTGAACTTCTCCTCCCTAGGCTCCTCTGACATGTTTTGCCCCACCTACAGGGCAAAACATGCCAGTGGAGCATAGCCAGGAGGAGTTCAGGCTTTGCCTCTCCATATAGCAGTTGGGATTCAGTGTGTGGCATTTCTACCTTCTGTCTTCTGATCAATTTCAGCTAGCTGAGATTGTTTGCCTAATAAAAAAGGCTTACATGATCCATGATGAAAAATGTCTGTTTTGTGTCTCTGACATAATGCAATGTACTTTTAATATCTAATAAACATGCCTAGTTTCTTCCTGATCTAATGGGCCTTTTAAAATGTGTACATGGTGTTTAGCCCATCTCTGTAACATTTCTGCCTAGTGTCTCTGACATAATCCAATGCAATTTTTGTTTCTGGGTAGAAAGTGCCTTACCTTTCCCTCTTCAAATTTGGCCTACATTATGTGCAGCATGTATCCCTTATATTTCTGCCTCATGTCTCTGACATAAGCCAGTGCAATTTTTTTTCTGGATAAAAAGATGCCTTGTCTCTCCCTCTTCAAATGCTACCTATTAAAAAGACTTTAATATAATTTGCCTTCTATCTTTGACATAATCCACTGCAATTATAATTCTGGATAAAAAATCTGCATTGACTCTCCATGTGTAAATGGGACCTACTAAAAAGGTTTACATGGTGTAATCTGATGCAGTTTTTATTTCTGGAAAAAAAATGACTTTCATAATGTGCAGCATCTCTGTAATTTTTCTGCTTTGTATTTTTTACATAATGCACTGTATTACTTATTTATTTTTCTACATCAATGTTTTACGTTTCTACACTGACCATTGTCATTGGTTTCAGACTTAGTCTTGGGTATTAATGGCCAGGAGATAAATGCCTCTGATCTAGGAGCTCTATATTTGATGCTCCACAGCTCCTTACATGGGTTACTGGGAACCACAGAAGAGAGTTATAAACGTCACAATTCAAAAATGACTATATCCTTATTGTATTGTTGTGTTGGTGAATACTGATTATTCTGTAAGCCTAGTAGTGATGGGTGAACGACAATCACATAATACGATAGCCTAATTACAGGCTGTACGTTATTTACATAGGGCTGTTGGCCTTTACTTACTTATTACTAGTCCCCCTTACTAGCTTCTAGTAGTTCATACATGATGAACATTCAGCTGCAGGACTTTGCTTTACAATATATTGTAAAGCATTCTCATAGGAGGCAATGCATTTCTCCTGTCTACTCATTTTGCCTGTCCTAGATAATGCACTATAAAAGACAATGCATTTAGTGTGAACAAGCCCATAGTAGCCCTGGGATTTCTATCATACCCTCTGCTCAGAGAAAAGGTAAGTTGCACATAACCTCCCATCCCCTCACAATTGAACATACCCACATTTGGGACACAGGGTGCACAGAATACCTCATTATTTTAGGGCCATCCTCAAGATGCACATGTCCACGAAACTGAAAAAAAAACATGTGTACTGGTATCAACATGATTGATGGCTTGCACATTTATGACCCTCTAACTAAAGGGATACCAAACTTTACTCCTTGTCCACTGAAAAACAGGATTTTGAAACATGATCTGTAGACAGATATATGGCAATGCACATTTTTAAAAATGTACTAATCTATAACAATGACCAAAAGGAGAAGAAAATGACAGTACATGGGAAATTACATTTTACTACCAAGTGAAAAAAAAAATAACCACATGATTTCTTTTTTAAGAGATACATCTAAAAAATATTGTTTTACAGGAGTTATACATTGACTTGAGTGAAACAGATGATACCAAAAAAAAATATTTTCATTTTGCTATGACTGGAAAATCCTATCAAATAATTGTGAACCATTTCTACCCATTGCTTCCAAAAGTAGGTAAATAAAAGTAAATAGAGAATATTTTAATGTATTTCTAATTTTACATATATGTAAAAATGTAGACTATTGTCTAAGGCATCAGCAGTGCAGGGCGGCAGATGCGAATTTAAAGTGGATGTAAACTCGGAAATTTTTTATTTTTGCTGACACTTCTACCTTGTACAGGAGAGGATATAATGTCATCTGTGCCCAGTTTTGCCACAAAGAGTTAATCCAACTCTGAGTAATCCTGTTATCTTTGTTCAATAGGAAATAAGCAGACTGAGGGAGAAATAGGAGTTGTGCTGTGTGACTGACAGGTCATATTGTAATCTCCTGCATGGAGCAAAAAGAGCCTCGCGCTCCTCCCTCCCATCTCCTCCAGCTCTCAGTATAGAGGTGGGTGGGAACTCTTGTGACATCCCAACTCCACCCACCGAGCTTCAGCAAACAGAGACACCCACTGATTTTAGTGTTTTGCAAGTCTGCTACTGCTAAAAGGAGTGACATTTGCAAGGTAGGGATACATGCTGGGGGCTTGCATGTACATATACATTAATACTGTACCATTATTTTAAACTGGGTGGGTGGTGGGTTTACATCCACTTTAAATCTAAATAGTTGTTGGTTGCTCATTAGTAAAGATGAGCTCAAGGTTTGGACTGAATAGGAGTTGAACAGAACTTGTTTGGCCATTTGGCAGGAGCCAAGTGTCATGTATAATAGCTGTACTTCCCCTATTACACATGCATAAATGACAGCTTATCACTGAAAATAGTTGTTAAGAATGTAAAGAGTCCTTAGCAACAAGTGATGTCATTGGCTGTATTCACTTTCATGGCCAGGGATAGTTAAAAGAAAACATTAAGAGGGACCTTAAGAAAAAAAACAGTATGAGGTGCCCCAAATTATATGTTTTATGAGCAAAATCTCATGAAAAAATGCATGAGGCCCCCCTAAAAATCCAGACCCTTACCCCAGCATAGATATTGGCTGGCAAGGAATAGGGGATGAGCATGCCATCCTTCCTAAACCACACCAGGCCTCATCAATATGCATCCTCCTTGGCAGGGTGCCACCATGTTAAGGGCATCTGGCCTGGTATGGTTCAGGAGGAGGGTGCACGCTACATTGGATCTTAATTGCTGGAAGTTGTGATTGACAGTGGATGTATTGTACATTATGAGTATTTTTTTTTATATGAAAAGGACTGCCTTTGTTTTTATTTACATTGTATATTTTATGTGAATGAACTATGTACTTCCTTCACATGGGTGGTGGAATCTGGGTGCCTCTTTCTTGGTAAAGGAGCCTTCCAGATTCCTATAAGCCCCCAACCAACAGATCTCTACAGGCACGGGCCAGGGCCTCATCAATATGGGGACAAAGTGATTTGCTATGGGTGCCCCCTCTGGCAAGGTGGTTCCCCATGTTGAAGGCATGTCGCCTGGTATGGTTCAGGAAGGGGGTAATGCATGCTTTTTATGTTTTTTGCATGGGAATTCCCCTTAAAACCCATGCTAGACCATAAGGGTCTGGTGCTTATTTCTTGGTGAATTTCACACATTCTTTTGTTTTCTGCATGGGGTACCCCCTTATAATCCATACTAGACTCAATGGTGCCTTTTTTTCCTCATTCTTGATGTAGGTTGTGGTACAGCAAAAGTGACATGTACTAAGAAAACTAAATGATACATTGCTGGCAAATAGCTGCTATGTATTTTAGGGGACTTTTGGTGAGGTCTGTGTCCTTTTTTTTTAAGAATCCAGCATGAAAATATCATTTGTTGCCAAAACATGTTTTTTAATAAAATCACTTGGCTGAATTAAAATTCTTCAATTTTCTTTTGCACTGGTACTGTACATGCACTGGTACATGGACAGTAACTACCCCCATGCTATTTTATGACAATCCTTTGTCTATAGGACCAGAAAAGGATAATTTTTAATTTGATAGATTTCAGCTACTATTGATTTTAAATGGGTTCGGATTTAGCATACAAACTGTTTTGAAGTTTGCCAAACCCTGCTTGAACCAAACCCAGGAAAGTTCGGTTAATTCCTACTCATTAGTAATGCCTTGCCATCTTGCAGAATGTGTTATAAAATGTAGGGAGAGATTAAACTAATTTGAGGTTCCTCAGTCAGTCTTTAGAAAGGACACAGGACAGCATTTTGGTAATGTGTGTGGTCATTGTTCAATGATATCAGGAAAAATAATTATTATAAGAAATTAGAGACTTCTTTGGTACTTTATCAGTGGTTCTTAACTCTTTCCCGCCCGGCTGTCAATCTGCTATAGGTCCTTCTGAGTGTAAGTCATATGACGTCCTCCTAGAACGTGCCGCTCTTGCAGCGGCACGATCTGTTACCGGCTGTGTTCACCGGACACAGATGATGACTGATCAACATACTGGTCCACTGCCGGTGTCATGTGCTCGCAGTGACCAATCACAGCAGATCACATGGCAATTGTAAACAATGGATGGCTTCCTTTCATGCCATCTATTGTATACAAGTGTGTTGCTAGCTGTGATTGGTCACAGTGATCACATGGTACAGACGGAGCCAATCACAGCCCATCTGTACCATGTGATTGCCAATCACAGCTAATCACAACAAAAGACATTGAATCAGTTTAATTTAGTAAAAATGATTGATTTTACCAAAGAAATTCCTTGGTATAAGCAAATGGAAAAGAAGGGGTTGGGATTTTAAATGAGGGATGCACTGGGTCAGCAATATGACAAAGAATATTAGTTTGATAAAAAATGATTTTATTATGATTACATTCATCCATAAATAAATTATTCAATTCATGTATATACACATCAACAGTGGCTTCAAAGCAGTTACATACAGTATCTCACAAAAGTGAGTACACCCCTCACATTTTTGTAAATATTTTATTATATTTTTTCATGTGACAACACTGAAGAAATGACACTTTGCTACAATGTAAAATAGTCAGTGTACAGCTTGTATAACAGTGTAAACTTTCTGTCCCCTCAAAATAACTCAACACACAGTCAATAATGTCTAAACCACTGGCAACAAAAGTGAGTACACCCATAAGTAAAAATGTCCAAATTGGGCCCAATTAGCCATTTTCACTCCCCGGTGTCATGTGACTCATTAGTGTTACAAGGTCTCAGGTGTGAATGGGGAGCAGGTGTGTTTAATTTGGTGTTATCATTCTCACTCTCTCATACTGGACACTGGAAGTTCAACATGGCACCTCAAGGCAAAGAACTCTCTGAGGATCTAAAAAAATGGCTTAGACTATAAGAAGATTGGCAAGACCCTGAAAGTGAGCTGCAGCATTGGGGCCATAACCATACAGCAGTTTAACAGGACAGGTTCCACTCAGAATGGGCCCCACCATGGTCAACCAAAGAAGTTGAGTGCACATGCTCATAGTCATATCCAGAGGTTGTCTTTGGGAAATAGACGTATAAGTGCTGCCAGCAAAGGTTGAAGGGGTGGGGGGGGCAGCCTGTCAGCAACTATATGCCAGACACTGCATCAAATTGGTCTGCATGACTGTCGTCCCAGAAGGAAGCCTCTTTAAAAGATGATGCACAAGAAAGCCCACAAACAGGTTGCTGAAGACAGGCAGACTAAGGACATGCATTACTGGAACCATGTCCTGTGGTCTGATGAGACCAAGATAAACTTATTAGGCTCAGATGGTGTCAAGCGTGTGTGGTGGAAACCAGGTGAGGAGTAAAAAGACAAGTGTGTCTTGCCTACAGTTAAACATGGTGGAAGGAGTGTCATGGTCTGGGAATGCATGAGTGCTACTGGCACTGGGGAGCTACAATTCATTGAGGCTACCATGAATGCCAACATGTACTGTGACATACTGAAGCAGAGCATAATACCCTTCCTTTGGAGACTGAGCCGCCGGGCAGTATTCCACCATAACGACCCCAAACACACCTCTAAGACTACCAGTGCCTTGCTAAAGAAGCTGAGGGTAAAGGTGATGGACTGGCCAAGCATGTCTCCAGACCTAAACCCTATTGAGCATCTGTGGGGCATCCTCAAATGGAAGGTGGAGGAGCACAAGGTCTCTAACAGCCACCAGCTCTGTGATGTCATCATGGAGGAGTGGAAGAGAACTCCAGTGGCAACCTGTGAAGCTCTGGTGAACTCCATGTCCAAGGGGGTTTAGGCAGTGCTGTAAAATAATGGTTACCACACAAAATTGTGACACTTTGAGTCCAATTTGGACATTTTCACTTAGGGGTATGCTCACTTTTGTTGCCAGCGGTTTAGACATTAATGCCTGTGTGTTGAGTTATTTTGAGGGGACAACAAATTTACACTGTTATACAAGATGTACACTCACTACTTTACATTGTAGCAACGTGTCTTCCGTTTTGTCACGTGAAAAAATGTAATAAAATATTTATAAAAATGTGAGGGGTGTACTCACTTTCGTGAGATACTGTATATGCACATGCATGCATGGTAAGGCACAATATTCCACAGTAAGCATTATTGATATATAGTATCTAACAGTATATACATTAAAAATACTCATACTATAAAATTCATGATTGGTGTAACTGAATGAACCTGGTAGTATAGTTACAATAATATGTTAACATTCAGGTGCATAATAGTGATGTCTTGGGCTAGACGCATTTTGTGGTCGAGTCGCCACCCATCAGGAGCAATAGCGTGAAACATATAGATGTACTGTGGATATGGAAAGTGGCAGCAAGTGCTGTAGCAGGGTGAGAACATAGTCTAGCACGAGAGCTGAGGCGGTGCATAACAGTGACACAGAGCTGGAAGGACTCCAGGAGTCTGGAATGTGGCTGGGAATGTGTTCCTGAACCAGACAAAATTTGATTAGCGGATTGCTTTGTTGGCTCCCTCCCATCTGACATCCTTTGATTAAAAAATCAAAGGAGCTGGATGGAAAACTGTCACCCAAATAGCAGCTGTATCCAATCAGATGCAACCACTGTTTAGGTATACAAAAGCCCAGCCGGGGATTTATATAGTGTGAATGCAAGAATATTTTGGATTCAAGCTGAATGAAAAAAATCTATGCGTATATGGCCAACCTTAGCATTGTCAACCTGCATCAGGAAATGCTGTTTCTGGCAGAATATCGGGTAAGAAAAAGATTCACAAAAATGGTTTGCTTAACCACTTAAGGACCGGAAGGATTTCCAGCTTTAGGACCGGAGCCCTTTTTGCGATTCGGCGCTGCGTCGCTTTAACTGACAATTGCGCGGTCGTGCGACGTTGTACCCAAACGAAATTTGCGTCCTTTTTTTCCCACAAACAGAGCTTTCTTTTGGTGGTATTTGATCCCCTCTGCGTCATTTCTGATCGCCGCTATAAACAAAAGAAGAGCGACAATTTTGCAAAAAAACCCAAATTTCTTACTTTTTTCTAAAATACAAATCCAAAAAAAAATATAAAAAAACATTTTTTTTTACCGTTTTTGGCCGATTTATATTCTTCCTCATATTTGCGATAAAAAAAATCGCAATCGGCGTTTATTGATTGGTTTGCGCAAAAGTGGTCGCGTTTACGGATGATGAGAATTCATTTTT
>BLSH010112578.1:521837-541004 GCA_018402905.1 Glandirana rugosa
TACGACTACCATGTTTCTAAAATAAAAGTTAGAGGGTCAATCGTTAGTTAAACTTTCTAAAATCGTTAATATATCCTTGACGAACAGGGGGATAATTGTTATGTCTTTGTACATTCCTAGTCTTTGAAGACATGTATTGACTGGACGTTCTTGAAGGTCTTTTTGAACCGTAAGTGATATATTTCACTACTATACCTATAGGACTTTCGGTTAATCGGTCATACCGAAAATCTTAGAATGATGTCTGATTGTGTTCTGACTATAATTTTTACTAAGGTGGACTACTGGTATCTCTTTTATTATTTAGCTATTATGCTGGCATGTGTGGAGATGGAGCAAATGACTGTGGGGTGAGTAATGTTTAATATCAGTCTTGTGTTAGTCTGTAGTAAGATTCTAAAAGCCATACTGGCTAATTGGCTTTCAGGATATCCATATCATCACTTTATATAGTGAATGCCAAGTTTTTCTGGAAGTTCTTGCAGGTCAGTTATGTACAGAAGTTTCTGATCCTTACATGTTTCTGTATTGTTAATAGGGGGACAAGCAGTTCCTATATAATTGCTAAAATCTTTCAAATTGATTGCTAACTGGGAGATTGAAAATAAAATCTTTGTACCATCAGCATCCACTTAGACATGCAAGACTCCCACCAAAGATGAACTCCCTGCAATAAACTTACTGTGGTTGTAAACCTCATTCATGAAATTTCACATAAGCACATATATCAGTAGTGTTTATGTATCTTTCTCCAAAGCTCAAAGTGCTGTTTCTCTCTGGTGCTCCATTCCACTGTTATCAGCAGATTCTCTTCTGACAAGTTCTCCCACACATGAAATAACAAGAGCTGAATATTTGTGTCGGGGAGGGAGATGAGTACAGACTACAGCTCTGCATGTTCCTTCATTCCTCTGTCTATGTGGAGGGGGCATGTGTGCCTTTTCTCCAATCAGCTCTCACACAGTGTAAGCCAAGACTCCCCATCCACTGCTAAAAGAGGAAGAAAGATTTCCAACATGATCTGCACTTTCCAAAGAGTGTAGAAAGGGGATGACAGCAGATATACAAGTAAAACGTATGTAGGAGGATTTGTTTAATCTCTGTGTATCATCTGGGGCTATTCATTTCACTGGGTATATGTGAGGCTTTAAGGGCATTGATTCATTTTTTTGCAATAGATCTAGAGAGGAGCATCTTTTTTTCTCACAGCTGTTTAGGGTATGAGTTTTTTCCTGTAGGGAAATGTTTTTTCATTCCACCCTCTGGCTGGTTCAGGTAGACCAACCTCATAGCTTCTGGTCTGTATAATATTTTTTTTCACTCCCATGTTTTTTACGAGTTATATGAGTTTTTTCTTGGTATTCTAGCAATGGACATTGTTTTTGTCCTTACCAGGTGGGGGTTTGGTTTCATTTGATGCAAGCTTCTGGCATAGGCCCTTCTGAAGACTCTTCAGGTGCAGGCAGTTCCCAGGTTCTCTTGGCCTGTTAACGGTTGTTAACTGTTACCCACCATTCAGTGGGACTGCTTTTAGATGTCCTGAAGGTGACATCTTTCTTTGTCCCTCAATGGATGAGAAATAAAATACGATTTTTGACTCACCGTGAAATCCTTTTCTTGCAGTCCATTAATGCAATTATGCAGAGAGTAAAGTCAGGACTCCTCATCTAGATACATGTTCTATATGTTCTATGTGTCACGGTAATGCAAGTGTGAGCCCACAGGCAAACAGGTGACACAGGATCCCCCAGTGCATGGAGTCTAAGGGTCAGCCAGTATTCTGCCAGGGACCCCCCTCACGGGAGTTTGGACTTTGCTGAATGCTGACCCCCTGGTTCACCCTGCTCATAAGGAGAGTACCCGAAGAAACAGTGCAGGCACAGATGGATGGATGGAGCAAAAGGAGAGACGGATAATGAGCCAAAGTCAGGGCGGGCAGCAGACAAATGTAATCAGGAGAATTACCCGAGTCAGTACACAAGAGATCATTCCACGAGAAGTCAGATAAGGAATAAAGCACGGAAGGGGCTCAGGAACAAGTGTTGATCAAGCAACCAGAACCTGGTCTATGTGGAGTTTAAATGGGGAGACACATGGGAGGCTGGATAGGAAGTAGCAGGAAGAAGGGTATATTAACCACTGGTGAAGCCGGCGACACCCATAGCTGCTAAGACAGTAAGTGTAGCAAGAGCAGAGCACAAGCTTGTGGTACCAGTAAGACACAGATCAGCTCCGCACCTGATCTGTGACACTAATGTCTGTGGCTTTTTGATGTTTTAAATCCAAAGGATCAACATTACAGCCAAGGAGTCTAAATTTTCAGAAGAGCGCAGAAATGGTAGACTATACATCGTGACAAGATTTTGGTGTACTATTGACTGACTTCTGAAAATTGCAGTTAATGTTTTTGGTGTGATCTTTTCAATGGCAAGTTCAAATAAATATGTCAGTTTGGGCAAATTGTGAAGAAACGGAAAAAGAACGAAAAACTCAATATGATCAACAATTTTTGGATGTCATTTACAGGCTTTGAAAATGGCTCATGCTGGTATTTCACTGTCAGAACTAGAGGCTTCTGTGGCTTCACCTTTTACATCAAAAACCCCCAATATTGAATGTGTTCCAAAGCTTATCAAGTAAGTTCATCTTATACTTTGTCAATCTTAGCATATTGCATTTGTGCACTTTGTCAGCAGACATACTGGCAATATGAGAATGTTTGTTAAAGTGGTGAACAAACGTTAGAATTTGCTTAGGTGTGAAACATGCTTGATCCAGCCTTCATGATAAAAATGGAATATTGTTTTAAAATGCAAAGTTGTTGAAATCACTAAACAGAATTAACACAGAGTACTTGCATGTACTGTGATGGTAAGTCAGCTGATTTTCTCAAACTGCTCTACTACTCTATGGTACCTGACAGCCTTATGTGCTGCCTTATACTGGTGTGTCGATTGCACGTGAACATCCAGATTATATAGTCATGATATTTATTATATGCTTATGTTATGTGTCATAGACCAAATGTCTTTTGCTTTGCTGTGTACACTTACTACTTTGCTTGGGGCATGTCCATTTCTTTGTATGACTGGTCACATTACTTTTTTTTTATATCACGTTGTAAATTGTTGACGTGTACATGCCTTGGTGCAGTGTATGCGAATAGAAGGCACTAAAGCTGCATTATTTGGATGTTCAAACTACAATGGGGACAATGATTATTTGATCCCCTGCAGATTTTTTAAGTATGCCCACTTACAAATAAATGAAGGGTCCATAATTTTTATCATAGGTGTATTTTAAATGACAGAGACAGAATATCAACCAAAATCCAGAGAAAACACATAATACTAATATTATAAATAGAGTTGTAGTTCAGTGAGTAAAAAAAAGTATTTGATCCCCAAGCAAAACATGACTTAGTACTTGGTGGAGAAACCCTTGTTGGCAAGCATGAGGTAAGATGTTTCTTATAGTTAGTGACCAGGTTTGCAGACATCTCAGGAGGGATTTTGGTCTACTCTTCTTTACAAATTCTTCTTCTCTAAATCTTTAAGGTTTCTTGACTGTTGCTTGGCAACTGAAAGTTTCAAATCCCTCCATAAATGTTCTATAGGATTAAGGTCTGGAGACTGGCCAGGCTACTCCATGACCTTCATGTGCTTCTTCTTGAGCCACTTCTTTGTTGCTTTGGTGGTATGTTTTGGGTCATTGTCATGCTGGAAGACCCATCCATTGGCCCCTCAATGTGGCAAAGTTGTCCTGTACCTTTAGCAGAGAAACAGCCTCAAAGCATAATGTTTCCACCTCCATGCTTGACTGTAGGGATGGTGTTCTTAGAGTCATAGTCAGCATTTTTCTTCCTCCAAACAATGTGAGTTCCCCTCCTCAAGAAGGCACATGTACAGTCATGCCAATGAACATCTAAATGATTCAAAGAAGGATTGGGAGAAAGTGCTGTGGCCAGATGAGACCAAAATTAAGCTCTTTGGCATTAACTTGACTCACTGTGTTTGGGGGAAGAAAAATGCTGACTATGACCCCAAGAACACCATCCCTACAGTCAAGCATGGAGGTGGAAACATTATGCTTTGGGGCTGCTTCTCTGCTAATGGTACAGGCCGACTTTGCCGCATTGAGGGGCCATATATTGTAAAATCTTGGATGAGAACCTTGTTCCCTCAGTCAGAACACTAAAGATGGGTTGTGGATGGGTCTTTCAGCATTACAATGACCCAAAACACCACTAAGGCAACAAAGGAGTAGCTCAAGAAGAAGCACATTAACCTCCCTGTTGGTAATCCCAAGTGTGGCTTGGGGTTAATCTTCGGTACCAAAAGCGGTAACCCCGAGCCACACTTGGGATTACATTGTAGTGTTATTTACCTTGTCCCCACGATCCCGCAATGTCCTCCTGCTGTGTCCTCTGGCGGATGCCGGTGTTCTGTTGGATAAGGCGACCCGTCACTTCTTGTAAGAATTCCGTCACTGCCATATTGCTACACCTCTCACTCATCCACTAATACAGTAAGAAGTAGACATTTTATTACACCCACCCGAGTTTTGCTTTCGTCATTTATTTGTAACAATAAACTGAGCGTATATAATAAAATACATTATTTAGAAATACATTACACTCTTTTGATGTTAAATTGTAAAAGCAGCGGCAAACCTGCTGATGTGACAGCTTTGCTGATCTGATAGAACGTCGCTGCTTTTACAATTTAACATCAAAACCGTCTAATGGATTTGAAAGTATGGTATGTCACTATATAAGCTCCGTTTACTGTTACAAATAAGTGTGAAATGCAAAACTCCGGTGGGTGTAAAAAGATGTCCGCTTGCCGCCTTCTCACTGTATTCTTACTGCAGATGAGTGGGGGGTGTAGGTAGATGGCAGCGACGGAATGTCACTTCCATTACCAGATTTGATGGTCGCCTAATCTGACAGAACACCAGCATCAGAATTGAGCGATAGTGATTCCTTTGTACAAACTTCAGTGTTTTTGGTTTGATTACATTATTGAATTAAATGTATTATTATTGTATTGTTATTTTTTATAATTATTTATAATTTATTATATTATAATTTATGATTTTGTGTTTCAAACGTTATCATACCCGGTATGTCTACTAGACTCTTGATTGGACAGATTTAAGTAAGTTATTCCAATGAAATTTCTATGCAAAACAATGTACCGCCTTGACAATCAAAATATTGGCATAATCAGACCGCCAAGGAGGTTAAGATCATGGAGTGGCCTAGTCAGTCTCCAGACCTTAATCCTATAGAAAATTTATGGAGGGAGCTGAAACTTCAAGTTGCCAAGAGACAGCCAAAAAACCTTAAAGATTTAGAGAAGATCTGTAAAGAAGAGTAAACCAAAATCACTCCTGAGGTGTGTGAAAACCTGGTCACCAACTACAAGAAATGCCTTCTCCACCTCATGCTTGCCAACACGGGTTTCTCCACCAAGTACTAAGTCATGTTTTGCTTGGGGATCAAATACTTATTTTACTCACTGTACTGCACTTAATTTATAGCATTTGTTTTGTGTTTTTTTTTGTGCTTTTTTTTTTTTGGATTTTTGGTTGATATTCTGTCTCTATCATTTAAAATACACCTATGATAAAAATTATAAACCCTTTCATTTCTTTGTGAGTGGGCAAACTTACAAAATCTGTAGGTGATCAAATAATTATTTTGCCCACTGTAGGGCTGCACTGTAGAAATTTACTATCAGTATACAATTTACAATAAGCCAAATTGTACTAGTGACAAAGAACACAGGCAAGTGTTTTGCTTCCAGAATAAATATACTGCAGATTACAGTGTTGTAAAATTGGCCAGCAGCAAGGCAGGTTTAATTATGGACAGTAGGCCTATTTGGTGTACTGTATGTCTATCTATCTATCTATCTATCTATCTATCTATCTATCTATCTATCTATCTATCTATCTTATTTTATCTACCTGGATTGGGTGTATGGTAAATGCTAGGCCAGCCATACAAGGTTTGAATCTCTGCTGGTTCAGTTAATGGGCAGGCTGAATGTATCAAGTTGATCGATCGATCAACTTGGGTACAACCAGCCTGCTGGGAGAAGACAGACAATGGGATTCCCACATCAACACTTTCTGTGTTGATGGAGTAATCAAGCAAGTTTTTTTCCTGCAAACACCCTAAATTTGCACCAGAAATGGCCTGCCTAAGTGATATAATGTGGTGTGCATACTGTTCTTACACTAAGCTCTTTCAAACCATGCACTGGATTGCTGTGAACAAAAGGCAGATCCAAAAGTAGATGCTCTATAACAAGTGAATTCTCCACTTTGCTTACTTGCAAAAAGCACTATACCTCAATAACATTTTTGAAATATACAAATTTCTACTCGCTAACCATAAAATAAAATAAAAGACAAAAAAATCTCTACTTATCAGAACAAAAAAAAATGAAAAAGGGTTTTCAGTGTGCCTTTAACATGACAGACTTCCTATTAGTATTTTAGCTGAGCAATGTATTGATGGCCGTGCACTGATTCCTTGTCACCCTGGACACAGCTCTAGCTATTTGTATTTTTTTCTTTACAGTGAACAAAATATAGAGACTATATTGATGTATACACATAAAAAGCAGATGATGTGAGGATTGTTAAGACTGTTGATAATATATTGATATGATTCATTATTAATAATTGCTCTTTTTTTTTCTATCATAGAGAGGGACGAAACTCACTTGTCACTTCATTCTGTATGTTCAAGTATATAGCAATGTATGCCATGATTGAACTCATTTGTGTGATGCTCCTGTTTTGGGTATGATGTTCTATCAACAAATAGTGAATGTATATTTATACAGCAAAATAGCAAACTGCATGAAATTACTTATTAACCAACTCATAATCTGGTGATAGAATTAGCTCAGTTTTTACCAAGCTCTCAAATTACTATTGTCATGCCAGGAGTGAGGAGAGAGTGATAAACTAGTACATTCAACAGTAGTGAATAATGAACAGGGGAGTAAGCCTTCCTCCGCTTCTGTTTGAAGTACATCATAGTATGCAGTCATGTCCCCATTGATGTTAGTTGTAGATAACGTGAACCTGTTCACACTTTGATTAGCCAATTATTTGTGAGGGAAGTTGAAAAATATGATTTTTACTAGAACATTGTTGGTTATTGAAAATGAACACACCTTCACTTTACTTACTAATATAGCCAGCTGCTGGCTGTCTACGGTAGATTCTCTCCCTCTTCCCTCTGCTTATCTCCTCGCTGCCTGTATCTGTGCAGTGCACTGCAGGCTTTTCCCCTCTCCCACTCCTTGCACTTCCAATCTACCTAGTGGTTGCTGTCCAACTGATAGTGGCAAAGGGAAGGGACCCGTGCTGCAAAGCAAGGGACCAGTGCTAGTGGTTACTGTTTAACTGATAGTGGCAAGGAGAAGGAACCAGTACTGCAATGGACACTGGGGAATGTAGTCCTTGGGGAGGACCATGTTCTGCACAGGGATACTGCAGAAACTACAAATCCCTGGAGGCTGGAGGACTCAATGAGGAGACAAGGGGATTTTTGTTGAACTGCCTGGGAAAACTCAGTGCTTTTGTCATCTGGGGTTGTGAGAGAGAGAGGATCTCTGTCTGAGTGTTCCTAGCCCACTGGAGACCCAGCTAGGATGGACCTGATCCAGAGGTTACTGCAGCTCAATATTGGTCCCCAAAATCAGCAGCACTTGCACTGTTGCCACAGAAGGACAAGAGCATCCATTTACCACCCGGTCACACCACTGTTCAATGGAAACAGGAGAGACTAAGGGGGCCGCTTCCATTACGGATACCTGCAGCTGTAACTCAGGATTGCTGAGAGGACTGTCAGGCCATTACTGACACTGATAAAAGAGACTGAGTTGGCAAGGGTAGAAGACCAACTACATCTTGCACACACTGGATCCATACCCCCTTTACACGGTGCTCCAGTTGAAATTGTATTACATCTGTACCCAAACTGTACCACTGTTCTATTAATCTGCCCCTGCATTTGACCCATCTATATCTGGTACCTGTCACTCATCGACATTGCATCAGTGTAAAGACTTTACTACCCCTGCCATATACCTTAACTGCTTGCAGGTTCATCAGGACTATTGTTAAAGTGTTACCAAACCCACAACAGTAAAATCAGTGTGTATATGCAGTAAAGCATGCTTGTTAGACTCACTGTGGAAACTAAAGCTGGGTACACACTATCCAATTTTCTGTAGATTTTTTCCTTCAGATCTACCAAAGCCATATAATATGAGGTCAAACCTTAAGAGTTTCAATTTGTATGCAATCAGACAGGCCTTTGCACTGCATGGTTTTGGTAAATCTAAGGGAAATCTGACAACAAAAGTTGTATAGTGTATATGGGGTCCAACGGGTTAATCCTCCGCATTGTGTAAAAAGGCTGTTTTATCCTTTTTTCTCTGATCCTCCCCCTTTTTCGCTGTTCCCATCTCCTGATAGAACAGAGCCTTTGGAGTCACTCTGCGCATGCTCAGTTTGGTGTGTATTGCTAGAGAGTTTTATTTTTCTTGACATGCATGTGATCAATAGGACCAATTTGCACCTTCCAGACAGAGGGGCAGGGGTCCTGCAACTTCATAGGACAGTCAGAGTAGAATGAAAATTCCTCCTACAAGCTTTAACCAGAAACTGGTAGAAGTCACAAGACTACTATATACTGCTGATGAGAAAAGATATTTAGCAGTTTATATTTACTAAATAATTGCATTTCCATGTTCCCTGTACTGTGGGAGACCATATATAGTGAATGCAGGGCCCTCAGTTTAGTAACACTTTTTGTGCACCAATGCTTCTTAAAGGGTCCCAATGATAGCCAGCAGGAGAAACATCTTGAGTACTGCCCCATCATATAACATGTCCACTAATCCTATCCCACCACCACTCACCTATTCCTCACCCTTAGATCTGCTTACCAGATGATCTTAGGCCCAGCATTGCCATCGTTAGTGCACTCAGTATAGCTCCTGTGGTTTGTTAGTACAAGTCTTACTACTGATTATTGGTGCACTGACGGTGGCCATGTTACTGTTTATGCTGACCTGGACAGCAAGTGTCATCTTATGCATTGTCCTTATTGCTAATTATCCTGTATACCAAGTGTATTAATACTACTAATATTATTCAATTTACCCATTATTAGAGTTGAGCGGACAACTGGATGTTCGGGTTCGGCGGGTTCGGCCGAACTTCGCAAAAAAGTTCAGGTTCGGTACTGAACTTGACCCGAATTTGACCCCGGACCCCACACTCCATTGAAGTCAATGGGGACCCAAACTTTTCGGCACAAAAATGGCTGTAAAAAAGCCCTGGAAAGTGCTAGAGGGCTGCAAAAGGAAGTAAAATGGGGGTAAGAGTAGGACAAGTGCCCTACAAAAAAATGGGGATAGGGAAAATAACTTAAAATCAAATAAAAATAATAAAAATGGGAAGGGGGTAGGATGTGGAGTAGGAGCCTAGAGGTTGACTAGGCCATGACCGTGGCAGTGTAGGTGGAAGTGGCGGTGGTGGTGGAGGAAGAGGAGGTAGCCAACACTTTTTGTTGTTTGCTTGGTTTTTTTTTTCTAATTGGGGTAGCCCCCAAAATATTGAGGCATATTCAAATAAACAAGTATACAAGGAGATGATTATAGAACAATAATCTGTCCCTTACAGCAACAGCAGGAACCTGACCCTATAGCAGTAGGCAATGATTTTAGAACAATAATCTGTCCCTTACAGCAACAGCAGGAACCTGACCCTATAGCAGTAGGCGATGATTTTAGAACAATAATCTGTCCCTTACAGCAACAGCAGGAACCTGACCCTATAGCAGTAGGGGATGATTTTAGAACAATAATCTATCCCTTACAGCAACAGCAGGAACCTGACCTTATAGCAGTAGGCGATGATTTTAAAACAATAATCTGTCCCTTACAGCAACAGCAGGAACCTGACTCTATAGCAGTAGGCGATGATTTTAGAACAATAATCTGTCCCTTACAGCAACAGCAGTAGGCGATGATTTTAGAACAATAATCTGCCCCTTACAGGAGCAGCAGGAACCTCTCCCTATAGAACTAGGAGACGATTTTAGAACAATAATCTGTCTCTTACAGCAACAGCAGGAACCTGACTCTATAGCAGTAGGCGATGATTTTAGAACAATAATCTGTCCCTTACAGCAACAGCAGGAACCTGACCCTATAGCAGTAGGCGATGATTTTAGAACAATAATCTGTCCCTTACAGCAACAGCAGGGAGCTGAACCTATAGCAGTAGGCAAAGATTTTAGAACAATAATCTGTCCCTTACAGCAACAGAAGGAACCTCTCCCTATAGCACTAGGAGATGATTTTAGAACAATAATCTGTCCCTTACAGCACCAGCAGGAACCTGACTCTATAGCAGTAGGCGATGATTTTAGAACAATAATCTGTCCCTTACAGCAACAGCAGGAACCTTACCCTATAGCAGTAGGCAATGATTTTAGAACAATAATCTGCCCCTTACAGGAGCAGCAGGAACCTCTCCCTATAGAACTAGGAGACGATTTTAGAACAATAATCTGTCTCTAACAGCAACAGCAGGAAGCTGAACCTATAGCAGTAGGCGATGATTTTAGAACAATAATCCGTCCCTTACAGTAACAGCAGGAACCTGACCCTATAGCAGTAGGCGATGATTTTAGAACAATAATCTGTCCTTTACAGCAACAGATGGAACCTCTCCCTATAGCACTAGGAGATGATTTTAGAACAATAATCTGTCCCTTACAGCAACAGCAGGAACCTGAACCCTATAGAACCAGAAGATGATTTGTCCCTCAAAGCAGTAAACTCTACCTAGTCCAGTTTCAGATCGTTCTGTAATGCAGGATGAGATGTTATTAGATCTGCAATCTGTCCCTAAAAGCAGGAGCAGTAAACTCTACCTAGTCCAGAATCAGATCGTTCTGTAATGCAGGATGAGATCTGAAATCTGTCCCTCAAAGCAGTGATAGTAGTAATCTCTACCTAGTCCAGAATCAGATCGTTCTGTAATGCAGGATGAGATCTGCAATCTGTCCATCAAAGCAGTAGTATTAGTAATCTCTACCTAGTCCAGAATCAGATTGTTCTGTAATGCAGGATGAGATGTTATTATATCTGCAATCTGTCCCTCACAGCGCCGGCAGCATCCTCTCCCTACACTAGCCTGAGAGCATGTGACATGCAGCACTACGTGACTCCAGCTTATACAGAGGCTGGGTCACATGATGAACTGGCCAATCACAGCCATGCCATTACTAGGCATGGCTGTGATGGCTTCTAAGGGCAAACCAGTGAAACGCTTGTTGATTGGCTGCCCTGCAGCTATTCAACAGGCGGGATAAAATACACGAACCCGAACGTTTTTTCAAATGTCCGGGTTCGGGTCACGGACACCCCAAAGTTCGGTACGGACCCGAACTTTACAGTTTGGGTTCGCTCAACTCTACCCATTATCTCTGCCTGCCCGCTACTAACTTTATTTGATGGCAATATATTAAGTTTGTTTTTATGAAGTGATTGGGTTCTTGCTTTATTTTAAATAAGATTACTGCTGGGTACTTAGTGCTACTCTCAGCTGTCTCAGCCTGGTGTGTCAGAGGGGCTGAGGTCTTTGAGAAAGTTGAGGCCAGGAACAGAGGACCCATCTTAACCAGTGGCTACTTTGAGGGTAGTGCCACACTAGCAATAACTAATTTGCTTTAACTCTTGTAAATGAAACCCACTATATAGATTCCATATACGCTAACTGTGGAGATTGTTCATCTGTTTGTCCATGTACAGTGAATATGGTCTCTGGATAAGAGATCAATCTTGCACTGGTTACAGATATTTAATTGCTGTATTTGTTAGCCAGACATTGGGTAAAGGTATTAGTCTTGTTAATCAATTTGTTCCCCATAAATCTGACTTTGTTTTTTTAATCAAATACAGAAAAAGGAGCTTCTTGGAACTCGGCATTATCTAATGCAGGATGTGGCCATAACTGTCACAGTCATATTAACATGCAAGTACCCTCTTTGTTTTACTGTTCTCCCTGTTAAAATCTGACACATACTTATATTCTGTAAATAAATAAGACAATTAACCTGAACAAGGCCATTGAAAACTGAGCATACTAAATAATAAGAATAATACAGAGAAACAAAAGTATATTATCACTTTAGAATTACTTAAACTAGAATAAAGGCAAAACTCTAGAAGGAAGGATAGGATAATAACACTTTTTTAAATTGTTTCTTTTTGTTATCTGTGTCCCATTTGGGAGATTTCTCTTCACTTCCTGTCCCATTACCAATACAGGAAGTCAGAGGCAATCCCTCCAAAGTGAGGGAATCCCTGGTTGTCACCAGGGACACCAGACTTAATCCCTATGGGAAAATTTCTGTTACAACCTCATATTTAGGTTCCTTCCCTCTCAGCAGGAGTACCTAACTTGAAGATATCTTCAGACTGCTCAGTTTCAATGGTCATGATATTTATATTTAAAAGATTTTATTGGGTTTTCAAGAAGAACAAGTACAAAGGTATTTCAGGCATAAGATTGGGAACCGTGACAATATCCGATATACATAATAACCAAAAACATAGAGCCGTTAAACATTTGGGAAGTCAGATTGTTGCCCCTGAGGTTACCCTTGGGGCTTAAGCTATAGTTGAGTGTGGTGACAGAAAGTCAGCATTGTCGGAGAAGATCCCCCACTGCAGTACCTTGTCGGAGGTCAGACCGAACCGGGGGATGGGGGGAATTAGATTGTCGTGTCCATCGGTATAGGTTTCCTCGGTAGCCTGTCAAGGCATGAGTATCTGAGTCTCAGGTTATAAGGCCTATTACATCGGACAATATCCAATGTTACATAGTTACATAGTTACATAGTTAGTCAGGTTGAAAAAAGACACAAGTTCATCCAGTTCAACCAAAAGATGTGACGTTTGGAGCTAGAGATTCGGGCGAGATGTAGGGGGTTGTCCTTGCTCTCCTACGAGCAGATGTAGTGTGCCTTAGTGGGAGGATAATCGGGATAACTGGTGAGGGGAATGTTGAGAAAAGGGGGGTCATGATATTTAATGGTCAATGAAAGAACCCACTCCAGCACACTTTGGAATCTTGGTCCTATTGTGTTAATGACTTAAGTGGTGGTGGTAGTGGTAATAGTAGCAGCAGTAATGTGCTCTGACTTTCAAATTTGGGCTTCTAGCAGCAGCTCCACTCCAGATATTAAGAAAAAAAAAAAAAAACCAATGAGCTACATAAGGAGGAATTTTAGTCAGAAAATGAAATCCTGCTAGATCACTTCATGCTGGCCCTTTTTGCTGGTATATCTATCTAAAATATTACAAATAAATGCCTATACTGTTTAAAACCCAGTAATATACTGTCTAACCCAGCTCTGCACATGCTCAGCTGCTCTCTATCTTTTGGCACTATGCCAAAATGTAGAAACCGTTCTGTTGACAGCCTAAAAATTTACTGCTGCTTAGGGGCTCTAGGCTTCAACAAATTGGTGGCCTCCAGCAAGAAGAAACAGGAACAATGCAGGACGCAATTTACAGCACACATTTATTTTGGTAGCATAATTATTAATGTGGAATATATGTTCCTTGCTAAAGAACATTATTTTTTATCAAGTTGTTGAGTGCCAGCCGAGTGGGGAATGATGCACAGTCACAGTGCATCTGCATCCACTAACACATGCATTAAAGCACAACTACACTTTGCCTCAGTGTCAATGACTGCCAGAAATGAGCTGAGTGAGGTCCCTGCTCTGCTGCCAGCCTCACATGGCATCAGAAACTAGCAACAGGAACACCATGCAGTTGATTTTTGACAGGGTGATTGGGAGGTGAACTCCCCTGACTCCCCCTTATCAATGTTCCTGAGTTGTTATGGGTAAGGTTCCACTTTAATCAGCTGGCTGCTAGTTTTGTTTCTCTGTTAGGCAGATACTCTCTATAAGTTCAAGGACTGGTTGGGGTGCAGTTTGATCTCTAAAACTTAAAATGAATATAGCTGTTAATCTAGTATCATTACAATGTCATAGTGGGGAATTTAACTCATAGTGTTAGAATACTTAGGGCCAGGTCCCTGCTTGTAATCTATGTAGTTTTAGGGACACTAAACAGTGAAAGTCATCAGAATCAGGTCTACTAAGCCAAATGGCATTAACTTAATTCCATGTTCTTTTTCTGTACATGTAGCCAGCTACAGTTGCTTGCTTTGACTCTGTGGAATCCAGAAATTTTCCTTGCTTTATTTGGAAGATGGTAAAGTGAGTTGTGAAAGCTAGGCAATGTGCAGGTGTAGAAAATTTTACTTCCTACCCGGATAGCTTGGTTGGTAGAGAAACAGACTTATACAACTGAGCGTCATGGGTTCAAATTCCTGCTGGAGTGACCAATGTAACTTAATAGTTTATTTTCAGTAGATGTTGGTGACTTAAACCCCTAGCCTACTACTTCCATCTCTTGAGTACTGGTGGCAAGATCTTCTCAGTATGACAAAAGCAACGTTTTAGTTACAGTATCTCACAAAAGTGAGTACACCCCTCACATTTTTGTAAATATTTTATTATACCTTTTCATGTGACAACACTGAAGAATTGACACTTTGATACAATGTAAAGTAGTGAGTGTACAGACTGTATAACAGTGTAAATTTGCTGTCCCCTCAAAATCATTCAACACACAGCCATTAATGTCTAAACTGCTGGCAACATAAATAAGTCCACCCCTAAGTGAAAATGTCCAAATTGGGCCCAATTAACCATTTTCCCTCCCCGGTGTCACGTGACTTGTTAGTGTTACAAGGTCTCAGGTGTGAATGGGGAGCAGGTGTGTTAAATTTGGTTTTATCGCTCTGACTCTCTCATACTGGTCACTTGAAGTTCAACATGGCACCTCATGGCAAAAAAACTCTCTGAGGATCTGAAGGAAAGAATTGTTGCTCTACATAAAGATGACCTAGGCTATAAGAAGATTGCCCAGATCCTGAAACTGAGCTGCAGCATGGTGGCCATGACCATAAAGTGGTTTAACAGGACAGGTTCCACTCAGAACAGGCCTCGTCATGGTCGACCAAAGAAGTTGAGTGCACGTGCTCAGAGTCATATACAGAGGTTGTCTTTGGGAATCAGACGTATGAGTGATGCCAGCATTGCTGCAGAGGTTGAAGGGGTTGGAGGTCAGCCTGTCAGTGCTCAGACCATACGCTGCACACTGCATCAAATTGGTCTGCATGGCTATCATCCCAGAATGAAGCCTGTTCTAAAGATGATGCACAAGAAAGCCTGCAAACAGTTTGCTAAAGACAAGCAGATTAAGGACATGGATTACTGGAACCATGTCCTGTGGTCTGATGAGACCAAATAGACCTATTTGGTTCAGATGGTGTCAAACGTGTGTGGCAACAACCAAGTGAGGAGTACAAAGACAAGTGTGTCTTGCCTACAGTCAAGCATGGTGGTGGGAGTGTCATGGTCTGGGGCTGCATGAATGCCGGGGAGCTACAGTTCATTGAGGAAACCATGAATATCAACATATACCGTTACATACTGAAGCAAAGCATGATTCGCTCCCTTCAGAGACTGGGCTGCAAGGCAGTATTCCAACATGATAACGGCCCAAACACACCTCCAAGATGACCACTGCCTTGCTAAAGAAGCTCAGGGTAAGGGTGATGGACTGGCCAAGCATGTCTCCAGACCTAAACCCTATTGAGCATCTGTGGGGCATTCCCAAATGGAAAGTTGGAGGAGCACAAGGTCTCTAACATCCACCAGCTCTGTGATGTCATCATGGAGGAGTGGAAGAGGACTCCAGTGGCAACCCGTGAAGCTCTCATGCCAAGAGGGTTAAGGCAGTGCTGGAAAATAATGGTGGCCACACATAATATTGACACTCTGGGCCCAATTTGAACATTTTCCCTTTGGAGTGTATTCACTTTTGTTGCCAGCGGTTTAGACATTAATGGCTGTGTGTTGAGTTATTTTGAGGGGACAGCATATTTACAGTTATACAATCTGTACACTCACTACTTTACATTTTAGCAAAGTGTCATTTGTTCAGTGTTGTCCCATGTAAAGGTATAATAAAATATTTACAAAAATATGAGGGGTGTACTCACTTTTGTGAGATACTGTACATACAAGCTCAATAGCTTAGTTTATAGACATGCAGCAAAGAAACCAACTTAAATATAGCTTAGAGTTAACTGCATGCAAAGCATTGACTAGTGTAAAAAGTATGTACACGCTTTGATTTCAAATGTTCTGTCATTCTTTAATAGGCAGTTAGGCACATTTCATATTACTTTGCTTAAGGCTGTGTGACTATTAACATATGGGTATTTTTTTTTTTTTTAAGTGAGTTTAACTGGTGCAGCACCTAAACTGGCTCCATACAGACCAGCTGGACAGCTAATGTCACCACCCCTCTTACTGTCAATGATTCTGCATTTCATATTCACCTTGGTTGTGCAGACAGTTGCTTTCACAATGGTTCAACAGCAGCCTTGGTATGATGAACATGATGTCTTCAGGTAATTCAGCCTCAGAACATAATTTGTAGGATACTTGTTATTAAATATTTTAAATTGGGTTATGTATTTTTACAGAATCAATTTCTAAAGATGTCTGGACTAGAGTTAAGCGAACCCGAACTGTAAAGTTTGGGTCCGTACCGAACTTTTGGGTGTCCGGGACCTGGATGCGAACCCGGACTTTTCAAAAAAAGTCCGGGTTCGGGTCCGGGGTTCTGGTATTTTATTACACGTGTTGAAAAGCTGCCAAGGGCAGCCAATCAACAAGTGTTTCACTGGTTTTCCCTAGAAGTCATCACAGCAATGCCTACTGATGGCATGGCTGTGATTGGCCAGTGCACCATGTGACCCAGCCTCTATATGGGGCTGGAGTCACCGTGCTGCATGTCATATGCTCTCAGGATAGTTTAGGGAGAGGATGCTGCTGGCTCTGTGAGGGACAGATTGCAGATATTATAGAACATCTCATCCTTGTGGACTAGGGAGAGATACTAGTACTGGTGCTTTGAGGGACAGATTGCAGACCTCATCCTGCTGCACAGAATGGTCTGACTGGGCTAGGTAGAGTCTGTTGCTTTAAGGGAAATATTATTCTTCTAAAATCATCATCACGTTGTACAGGGAAAGGTTCCAGCTGTTGATTTAAGGGAACGATTACTGTTCTAAAATCATCATCAAGTTGTACAGGGAAAGGTTCCAACTGTTGCTTTAAGGGAAAGATTACTGTTCTAAAATCATCATCAAAGTGTGTGGGAAAAGCCTATTTCAGCCGCAGGGAGCCATATTAGTGCTCTAAAATCATCTTCAAATTGTGTGGGAAACCCCTATATTAGCCGCAGGGAGCCATATTAGTGTTCTAAAATCATCTTCAAATTGTGTGGGAAAAGCCTATATCAGCCACAGGGAGCCATATTAGTGTTCTAAAATCATCTTCAAATTGTGTGGGAAAAGCCTATTTCATCCGCGGGGAGCCATATTAGTGTTCTAAAATCATCTTCAAATTGTGTGGGAAAAGCCTATTTCACCTCCAAGGCATAAACAGCAAGCTCAGGCCATGTGACCAATTTGGAAACCCAGAAGTTGAATGGGGCAGACCCATCAGTCAGTACGTGTAGGCATGTGCACACATACTCTTGCACCATGTTGCTGAAATGCTGCCTCCTGCTAAGACGTTGTCTATCGGCTGGTGGTGCTGTTTGTTGTGGCGGGCTGCTGACAAAGCTTTGCTACATTTTGGCCATGCTAACCCTGTCTTCTGAGGTGCTGGCGGTGGCACAGCTGCGTTGGTGTTCCTCCTCCTCTGCCTTCGCCTTGTGCTTCCGCTGAGCCCCCGGTGTCATTTGGGGATGCCCCAGCAGCGCCTCTACCAGTCTTCCTCTCATGCTCCAGTGAGGGAATTAAGGACGGCACGTTGTCCTTGTAATGGGGATCCAGCAGGGTGGCCACCCAGTAATCAGAAGAAGTTACAATGTGGGCAACTCAGCTGTCGTTGCGCAGGCACTGCAGCATGTAGTCGGCCATGTGTGCCAGGCTGCCCAGAGGCAAAGACAAGCTGTCCTCTGTGGGAGGTATATCATCTGTGTCCACTGTATCCCCCCAGCTACACTCCAGTGATGCCCACGAGCTGCGTTGGGTGCCACCCTGCTGCGATTCCTCCTCCTCCTCCTCATCTTTCTTGTCCTCCTCGTCCTCCAGAACTGTGCCCTGGCTTGAATATTTTTGACCTGGCCTATGCTGGTGCAGGAACCCACCCTCCGAGCCACTTGCAAATGACTGGCCTGATAACTGTGGAAATGACCCCTCTTCCTCCTCCTCATCCTCCTATGCCACATCCTCTTCCATCATGGCCCGAAGTGTTTTTTCAAGGAGACATAGAAGTGGGATAGTAACGCTGAGAACAACGTCATCGGCACTGGCCATGTTGGTGGAGTACTCAAAACACTGCAATATAGTACACAGGTCTCGCATGGAGGCCCACTCCTTGGTGGTGAAGTGTTGCTGTTCCGCAGAGCGACTGACCCGTGCGTGCTGCAGCTGAAACTCCACTATTGCCTGCTGCTGTTTGCACAGTCTCTCCAGCATGTGCAAGGTGGAGTTCCACCTTGTGGGCATGTCACATATGAGGTGGCAAGCAGCAGCAGGGTGAGAACGCCGAAAGTGCGCACAGACAGACCGCACTTTATGCAGCAGCTCTGACATATCCGGGTAGTTTTTTAGAAAATTCTGTACCACCAAATTCAGCACATGCGCCAGGCAAGGGATGTGCGTCAAACCGGCTCGGCCCAGAGCCGCTACGAGATTTCGCCCATTGTCGCACACCACCAGGCCGGGTTTGAGGCTCAGTGGCAACAACCACTCATTGGCCTGTTGTTCAATGCCCGTCCACAGCTCCTGCGCAGTGTGGGGTTTATCAGCCAAAAATATCAGTTTTAAAACAGCCTGCTATTGTTTCCCCCTGGATGTGCTGATGTTGGTGGTGAAGGTGTTACGCTGAGCGGATGAGTAGGTGGTCGAGGAGGAGGAAGCGCAGTAGGAGGAGGAGGCAGCAGGAGGCAAAGA
>BLSH010112578.1:548188-569302 GCA_018402905.1 Glandirana rugosa
CACCGTACCGACACTAACCGGTCACGTAGTACACTGGAACAGTAGGAACCTGACCCTATAGAACTAGGAGATGATTTTAGAACAATAATCTGTCCCTCTAAGCAGTAGACTCTAACTAGTCCAGTCAGATTGTTCTGTAATGCAGAATAAGATGTTATTAGATCTGCAATCTGTCTCTAAAAGCAGTAGTAGTAATCTCTACCTAGTCCACAATTAGATTGTTCTGTAATGCAGGATGAGATGTTATTAGATCTGCAATCTGTCCCTCACAGCACCAGCAGCATCCTCTCCCTACACTAGCCTGAAAGCATATGACATGCAGTACTACGTGACTCCAGCTCATACAGAGGCTGGGTCACATGATGCACTGGCCAATCACAGCCATGCCATTAGTAGGCAAGGCTGTGATGGCTTCTAAGGGCAAACCAGTGAAATGCTTGTTGATTGGCTGCCCTGCAGCTATTCAACAAGCAGCAAAAAAATACCAGAACCCAGAACCCGAACCCAAACTTTTTTTTCAAACGTTCGGGTTCGGGTCCCGAACACCGCAAAGTTCGGTACGAACCCGAACTTTACAGTTTGGGTTCGCTCAACTCTACTGATGACCTAATGCTGGAGAGGTTCTAATCTGTCCTGTCTCTCTGCCCCCCACCCATCCCTCTGCCCCCCTCCTGTGATGCATGCCCCTCTTGTCCTGCTGCCCCCCTTCTGACCCTCTGTCCACCTCCTGTGATTCAGCCCCACCTCCCACATATCTTGTGTTTTCACCCTGGCCATGCAGAGGCTGCACAGGGTGCTGGTGGTGATGTCTGTACGAGGAGTCCAGGGATGGGGGAGCATCCGTCTGCACGAGGAGTCCAGGGATCTGGTGAGTCAGATGATGGGGAGGATCTGTCTGTCTGCACACATTACAATCTGCACAGGGACACATGATTGTGGTGGATGTGATTTTTTTTTTTTGGGGGGGGGGAGCAGCATACCATTTTAGGACCCAGGAAGCACAATGTCTTGGGCCAGCCCTGACTATAATATAGTGTAATAGGATTACTCACATACATTATGTGGCACTGTGTCCGCAGCAATGCAAGCTACTTCTCATCTGCTGCTAGAACTATTCCTGAAGCATTCAGCCTGACTTTATTTAGTTCTAGCAGAAGATGGGAAGTCGGCCATACTGCCGAGGAACACAGCACTGTAGCTAATTCTACTGCAATATACTAAAGTACACACAGTGGCAGCAAAGCTATGTGATGAAACTTTTTAAAGTCATATTAAACCTTAATTCTACTCTAAACTTCTGGTGTTTTGAGCTTGGTTACAATTAGGAATGAGCTGATTGTTTGGTCCAAACTTAGGTTTGGACCGAATTTTGGCTGTTTGGGCTTTTGGACGAATGCTGAAACTTTTGCCCGCTCAGTCAAATGATAAGTATTTCCAGGGGAAACAAACAGCAATAAAAAACTGACAGATCTAACCCCTTTACATTCTATTCAAACAAAAAAGTTTTGATTATACAGTACTTACATTAAAGAAGTCTAGCATAAAATCTTACAGGGTAGTACATATTCAAGATCACACTGCAGTGTCCTCATGTGGTTTATATTTTGAGGCACAGCTCAGATTTGACTAAAATATTATGAGCATTCTTGTCATCTTTGCTTAAAACAAGTCAATTTTTAATTAAACGTTTCAAATTCAACCTAAGCCTTTTTTTGCTGCAAGCTAAAGTTATGTTGTATTCAAAAACAGTAAAACAGGACACCGTTTTAATTTTTACTTTATATTTTCTCTATTACAGTGGATGTCTTCCCTTAAATCACAGTGCTCCTAATATCACAATAAGTGAAGAACTTCTAGTTAATCGAAATTTTAATACAACTACATTGTGGTTTGTAAGTGGAATCAATCTTATTATTGTGGAATTTGTGTTCTGTAAAGGAAATCCTTTCAGAAAGCCAATATATACAAACTGTAAGTATTATTTTTTTCTTGACTTAATTTCTCCTGAGCACCATAAGATAGGGAAAACCTTCTGTAAGTTCTTTAAAATGTCTATACATCTGAGCCTTATTTTTCAAGAGAGTTGCCCAGTGTTAAAAACAATTCATCTGATTAAAACGTAAAGCAGACTTAAAAACGTATTAAATCCAACCTATTTTACAATCCCTCATTACCATAGCTTCTAAAAATCAAGTAAAATACTAACCCATTAACAGTCCCTGTTTCTCTCTAGTTGCTAAGCACTGAACAAAGTCTCAGCAGAAGGATTTGTATTGAATTGTATTTTCTGGGAAAACTGACTATCCACCAGACCCAGCCAATCAGTGTCTCTGCCTAAAAACACAAGTCCTCACCCCTGACAGGGTGCCTGTGTCCTGCTGTTGTAGAAAAGTGTCCAGTGAGTTACGAATTGGCTTGGTGTTACTTTATCTGGTCTACACATGCAATTTATAATTTTAACAATATTCAGTAGAAAGCCTGTGTTATGGGAACAGTAATCTACATTCTATTTTGAACACAGCAGATCATTAAAGTGCATTACTAGAGATATAATGTGAATGCACTCCAATTTACAGGTGCTGGCTCTGTAAGCAGTTATCTGCTGGACTTCCAAGTAATTACAAAAAGAAAGCAAGCCACACAATGGGATCAAAGCCTCTGTTAATAGTTTAAAAGTATACAGTTCTATCCGATGCTATTCAGGTTCATCTGTACTTCTATCCTCCAATACGTTCACTCAGTTGACAGCTTATTCATACCAGATCATTATCCTGTTCAGTAGATAACAGACTGCTTACATAGCCAGCACCTGTAACTGGGAAAACATGGAAATGATATTTAAGCAGTGGTGTATTGTATTATTTTGTGCATTAGATTCTGATTTGTAAAGGGGTACCTCACAAAAAAAAAAAAACAAAAGAAAAAAAACCTTGTTGTGTTCCCTCTAAGAATGTAGATCATTGGCCCAATGGTTGTGGGGGTCTCGATTGGGATGGGGTATGGGACCTTATCAGAATCCGCAATCTCCTTTATAAAAAGGAGGCCTCAGAATCAGCTGCCTCCCCATGTGAATGAGTACGGGATGCCCCTAATTACTCATTCACAAATAGTAAATAAACACAATGACATCTTTCAAAAAAGCCTGTACTGAAAATAAAATCAGCGACAAAGCCCTTTAGTAAACAAAAAAAGTTCCATAATGTAAATCCAGCATCTATTTTATTGTCCAATAATGTAGATCCGTGTCACTCTCAATGAATGATGTCCGTTGACCTGGCAAATAAAAAAATGAAAAAAAAAAGACTGACTGCAAAAACATCCCTTCCTGATAGACTGCTCATTTTGAATATCAGCTCTGTACCTCGAGCTAACTGTAAACAAAGGGGTGGTTGACATCACTGACCAAATATGGTTCCCCTAAAATCCATACTAGACCCCTCTCTAGGATAAGGGTCTGGTATAAATTCTGGGGGGGACTCCATGTGTTGTTTTTTCTGAAGCCTTAATTGGTGGTTATGATGCATAACAACCAATGCACATGTGTCCGCCAGAGTCCCAGTAACTAATGATGTCATTGGTTGCTAAGACATTGGCAGCTGGACACAGTATCCTTAGCTAATGTTTTCCAGCAACCAAAAACACCTGTGACCCATCTGGCTGGATGTTGTAAATTACTTCATTCAGCAGCCAGAGGTACACACTATTTAGTGCACGGATCCTGATTGGCCACAAACATGAACTCCATCGCAAATGCATACTGACACCTCTAAATTTGATCTAGGAATTCAGGTTTCAATGACCTTTGGGCCTAAAAGGCTTGAAAAGACTGGCATTTAACCATATAGCATATAATTGTGCATGCATGTGAATTTACAGCCATTCTATAAGGTATACAAGGCTCAGCAGAACTGAACACTATCTAAACTATGCTTAGTTTACATTGAGGGTTTGAACATTCAAATAAAATGTCAAAATACCAGAAACAAGAGGACTCAAAACCTCTTTGTACTGTAATAATTGTCCAATACTCCACTGCAAAGCATAAAATATGCTGAGATAATACCAGGAATTTCCAGTTAGTCCTCAGAATGTTTTTTTATTGAAGTCCACAATAAATCAGGTATGTATAAAACAAATGAAAGTCATTGAAAGATATTAAAACTGTAGTATGCAAGTTAGTTCCAATTACCAGTCATGGCAGCTGTGGTAGAAGTTTGATTGCATTCCTTACCAATAGACTCTGGGGCATCAATGGCTATATACAAGCCTAGCTGAAAAGACTGTCAGAGTTTGGGGTGTTTGCATAAGCAGGGTATACTGGAAGTGACGTCAGCAGGGCAGTTAGTGTGGCAGTATGTCATATCCACTTGATAAAAAACTAGTATAAAAAAGTGAATATAAAAATTATATGAACATATATGAATAATAAGTAAAATGAAAAAAAATAATAATAAACACATTATAGCAATCAAAGGAACTATATATGAAGGAAAATAATAATAGTGATATGAATGATAACAACAAAAATCTAAATAAATAAATGTAAGTATATGAAAAGAAAGGAAAAGAAAAAAACCAATAGGACATTTAAATAAATCAAATATACAGTATACACAGTATCTAATAAAAGTGAGTACACCCCTCACATTTTTGTAAATATTTTATTATATCTTTTCATATGATAACACTGAAGAAATGATACTTTGCTACACTGTAAAGAAGTGAGTGTACAGCTTGTTTAACGGTGTAAATTTGCTGTCCCCTCAAAATAACTCAACACACAGCCATTAATGTCTAAACCGCTGGCAACATAAGTGAGTACACCCCTAAATGTAAATGTCCAAATTGGGACCAAATTGTCAATATTTTGTGTGGCCACCATTATTTTCCAGCACTGCCTTAACCCTCTTCGGCATGTAGTTCACCAGAGCTTCACAGGTTGCCATTTGGGTCTTCTTCCACTCCTCGATGACTACATCATAGAGATGGTGGATGTTAGAGACCTTGCGCTCCTCCACATTCCATTTGAGGATGCCCCACAGATGCTCAATAGGGTTTAGGTCTGGAGACATGCTTGGCAAGTCCACCACCTTTACCCTCAGCTTCTTTAATAAGGCAGTGGTTGTCTTGGAGGTGTGCTTGGGGTCGTTATCATGTTGGAATACTGCCCTGTGGCCCAGTCTCCAAACTGAGGGGATAATGCTCTGCTTCAGTATGTCACAGTACATGTTGGCATTCATGGTTTCCTCAATGAACTGTAGCCCCCCAGTGCTGGCAGCACTCATGTAGCCCCAGACTATGACACTCCCACCATCATGCTTGACTGTGTCTCTGTACTCCTTACCTGGTTGTCGCCACACACGATTGACACCATCTGAACCAAATAAGTTTACCTTCGTCTCATCAGTCCACAGGACATGGTTCCAGTAATCCATGTCCTTAGTCTGCAAACTGTTTGCGGGCTTTCTTGTGCATCGTATTTAGAAGAGGCTTCCCTCTGGGACGACAGCCATGCAGACCAATTTGATGCAGTGTGCGGCATATGGTCTGAGCACTGACAGACTGACCCCCCACCCCTTCAACCTCTGCAGCAATGCTGGTAGCACTCATATGTGTATTTTCCAAAGACAACCTCTGGATATGATTCTGAGCACATGCATTCAACTTCTTTGGTCGACCATGGCGAGGCCTGTTCTGAGTGGCACCTGTCCTGTTAAACCACTGTATAGTCTTGGCCACCATGCTGTAGCTCAGTTTCAGGGTCTTCGCAATCTTCTTATAGCCTAGGACATCTTTATGTAGAGCAACAATTCTTTTTTTTCAGATTCTCAGAGAATTCTTTACCATAAGGTGCCATGTTGTACTTCCAGTGAGAGCGATAACACCAGATTTAACACACCTGCTCCCCATTCACACCTGAGACCTTGTAACACTAAGAAGTCACATGACACCGGGGAGGGAAAATGGCTATTAGGGCCAATTTGGACACAGGGGTGTACTCACTTTTGTTGCCAGCGATTTAGACATCAATAGCTGTGTGTTGAGTTATTTTGAGGGGACAGCAAATTTACACTGTTATACAAGCTCACTACTCACTCACTACTTTACATTGTAGCAAAGTGTAATTTCTTCAGTGTTGTGACATGAAAAGATATAATAAAAAAAATACAAAAATGAGAGGGGTGTAATCACTTTTGTGAGATACTGTATATACACTCACCAAAACATTATAAACTGACAATTTATTGTATATTATTACTCCAACTCTGAAGCAAACTATAATTGTTTTGTTCCAATAAATTGCACTGGAAGCATAACCATATATTGCCTGATTAGAACAAAACAAGCCGTAATAACAGAAAGTAGTAATAGGAAATTATTCCATAACTATATCAAACAAAATAAGAAGGGGGGGGGTTCAAAAAAGAAAAATATATATATTATTACTAAAGAAATAACTGCAATGCCACCAAAAATGGGTCAAATAAATGTTATCTCAAGGTTGAGGTCATTTGGTGGCGCAGAACCTAATTTATAGATGCAAAATGTCTAACTTCTACATAGGAGGGAGTACCTTTTTTTGGCCGTAAGCGAACCATCACAGATACATTCAATGGTCATTACTTCAAGGTACCTAATGTTCTTGTTGTGGGCCTTAAGGAAGTGACAGGGGATGCTGTGCTTGTAGCATCCCTCACGGATGCATCTTGTTCCCCAATATGTTTTTGCAATGTGCATGTAGTACGGCCTGCATATAGCAAATTACATCAGCTTAGTGCATAAATCACAAACTTTGTAGAGCAGGTGATAAACTGCTTTATGTAAAAACGATTCCCCTACTATCCATTATATTAGAACACCTGTAAGGAAAGGCTTTCCAATAGACAAAATGACTACCCTGGGCGGACTTCTGTGCACAGGCTAGTACATATTCCTGCTCGCAGGTATGGGGCGCTAGCTAATTCATATGTGCATACTCATGCACACCAGCCCTCGCATGCACCTGTGACATATGTTGGCACCAAATGAGCTATTTAAACTTGGGCAGTGCTCAGTATCAGTGCTGCTTTGTCTTCTGCCTGTGTATCCTGTGACCCTGTGATTCTGTATTTTGATTCCAGTTGCTGATCTGGCTTGTCATGAGCACTCTCAGAACTCCGCCTGCATTGACCCCTGACCTTTTCTTCTGTCTGCTCTATTGGCTTCTGCTTTTCTGATCGGTTCTAGACCCGTCTTGCTTCCTTGCGACGCTCCTGCCTGTGCCCTATACCTGATCCATCCTGTTTGTGTATGACCCAGCCTGCCTGACTCTGCTACACTGACTGCTGTTGCCAGCACCAGCTGCCCAACTGCTTGCCTGCTTACTGGAGCCGTCTGCCCAGCGTAGACACCTGCCTTGTTGCTAGAAAAGCCTACAGGCACTCAAGCCACTCTGTACTCCTGCGCCTCCTGTCTACACTATCAGGGGCCCTGAGTCAGAGGTATAAGAAAGGCCTTCCTCATCATACCAGGCTCTGCTACCGGGTTTGTGATAACACTCATGACAAATAAAGTGACGTGTGAGCCATCCCCTCTTTTTGCACTGGAAGATTCCCATCCTGTGGCCGAAAAAGGATTGAATGTCTGTGGATTTGCCCATTTATTGGAATTGTAACTAACTTGGAGCTGTTATATATTTAAGGGTACATGCTAACCTAAAGGCAATTTGCAGAGCTGGAGGCAAAATTGTGAACAATTTAGGGTCTAACTGAAGTATGTTTCAATGCTTAGGAATGATTTTCAAAATGACTTTATATTTCTGTTGTAATATTTTATTGTGGTTTTTAGTAAGAGTGATACAAGAGAAAAAAATTGCAGTATCCAACAAGTAATGAAAAGGTAGCGTGAATATAGAGAATAACATCGTAATGGTGAAGTACCAACTGCGCACCATGCATGTGAGCAGGTTACAGCAATCTAACACTACAGTATATCAAGAGAAACTTGGTAAATTGGTCTTATCTAATATATCAATACAGTATTCAACCAGTCTAAGTGATCTGAGGGACTTTGTAAGCATGGAGTAAGAGCATGTGTAGCGTAGTGTAGGGAAGGGTGTAGAGGTGCCGTAGGCCCCGCTCCCCAAGTTGGGATCCGGCAAGTGGCCCAACCTATGTAGGGGAGCTAGGTCTCCTCGGCATCCACATCCTAGTATCCAAATAGAAGAGGGAATCAAGTCGGGAGAAAAAGAAAGCGAGAATTATTGATCTAGAGGGGGGATTGGTAGGAAAGAGGGAAGGGTAAAGAGGGGGTTATCTCCAGAGGGGGGGGGGGTACCAGCCATAAGCGGTATAGGCATAAGGGGGCATAATGCCGTTATTCACCTGTTGCCAATGATCAGTGTGTGATCGAAATTTTTTGGTAGGCCCCAATCTATCCAGGGTTGCCAAAGCCTTTCACATTTGTGGAGTTGATCTTGGTAGATGGCCTCAGTTTTGACATGCACAAATGCCTTGTTAATCCGATTTGTAACTGGAACCAGAGATAGCGTAGTGGTTTTCCAGGCCTTGGCAATAGATTGTTTAGTAGCCGTTGTCACATATAACAACAGTTTAAATTGTCTCCGGGTTAGGGGATGGGGTTTGCCATTCAGGAGGGCCACTACAGGATCGGGTGTTAGTGGGGTTTCAAATATATAGGAGAGGAGTTGGAAAACCTCTAACCATAAGGAGTGAACTATCTGGCAATCCCACCAAATGTGCATCTGTGTGCCCCTGTCCGGACATCCCCGGAAGCATACTCGTGAATACCTTGGATGGAATTTAGAGATCCTGGAAGGGACCAGATACCATCTGGTGAGTACTTTGTAATTCGTTTCTAGGGCAGCAATATTAGGCAAAGCCGATTTGGTGGCCTGCCAGATTTGAGTCCAGTCTATGTCATCACTGTAGGCGGGAAGATCTTTCTCTCATTTCCCAACGTACGTGGGAGGTATTGTGGTGGAGGCAGATAAAAGTATTGAGAATATGTCGGAAATAAGGCCTCGTTTGTGGGGGTCAGCATGGCATGCTTGTTCGAACAACGAGAGAGAGGAGATTGATCTATCTGGGGGAGGATATTGCGCGTAGAAATGTTTCATTTGCAGGTATCTGAAAAGTTCTGTGGGAGGTAGACAATATGTCTCACACAGGGTCTGAAAGGGTCTGATTACATTGGAACTATAAAGATGATGAGCCCGCAGGAGCCCGACTCTTGACCAATTGGAAAAGGAGTGTGGGGCCGTCCATGCTGGGTAGAAAAATGGGTTATGTAGGAAAGAGAGGAGTGGATTGTGAGGCGACTGAAGACCGAAGTGCGTCTTAAGTTTGTCCAAGACAGTTAAACTGTGTTTGGTAATTGGGCTAGTGATGTTGCTTCGTTGTGATGGATGCAACCAAAGGAGGTTGGCTGTGGATAGGGGATCACAGTCCACCGATTCCAGGGCCACCCAAAGGGGAACTTCCTTTGTGGCATGATATTTGGGGAGTGTAGCCAGCTGAGCTGCTTGGTAATACTTAACAAAGTTGGGTACACTCAGTCCGCCTCTTATACGAGGAGTAAAAAGGGTGCGTGGAGGCAGGCGTGGTCTATGGGAACCCCAAATGAAGGCGGAGGCTTTACGCTGAAGTATCCTAAGATAGCGGGGTGGGACTTTGACCGGTAGTACCCGAAATAGGTATAGGATTTTAGGGAGGATGGACATTTTGATAACTGTGATCCTCCCTAACCATGAGAGGGGCAGGGACATCCACTTGGACATTAAAGTAGTCAGGTGAGTGAGCATGTGGGGATAATTTGTGGAATAAAGATCTGCTGGGTCTGAAGTGAATTTGATGCCTAGGTAAGTGAGGTGGTTCTCGGACCAGGAAAATGGGAGAGAGTCTTTGAGTTGGGATTGTAAAGTGGGTGGGAGTGAAATATTTAGGGCTTTTGATTTCCGAGGATTAATGTGAAGGCCAGAGACTTGGCCAAAATCAGCAAGCAGCTTCATTAAGTTAGGAGCTGAGGTTAGTGGCGATGTCATTAAGATTAGGACATCGTTAGCAAACAGACACAATTTATGATGGTGACCACCGAGTTCTAGACCCTTGATATTAGGGTTCTCACGGATGAGAGTTGCTAATGGCTCAATCGCCAGAGTGAATAGGAGGGGGGAGAGGGGGCAGCCTTGCCGAGTACCCCTGTATATGGGGAACGGATCAGAACGAAATCCCGAGTAGGTAACCTAGGCCTTAGGATTAAAATAGAGAGCTGAAGTCCATGTAAGAAAGTTCTTACCAAAACCCCATCTTTGAAGTATTGAGTGAAGATATGGCCAGGTCAGTGAGTAAAACGCTTTGCGAAGTGAGATGAAGCATGTCGGAACACGCCTCGTACGTGCAGCATGTGCTATGAGAGTAGCTCTGCGTATGTTGTCACCAGCCTGTTTGCAGGGGATTAATCCTGTTTGATCCTTATGTATTAGCGTACCTTTGATGGATTGTAAACAGGTAGAAAGGGCCTTGGCAAAAATCTTAATATCTAGGTTGAGTATCGAGATAGGCCTATAGTTAGACCATGCAGAATCATCTGAGTTTGGCTTAGGGATCATGGAGATGGACGCTGTGAGGGATTCGGATCTAAATTGTTTGGCTTTGAGGAGGGAGTTAAAGGCTGCCACCAATAGTGGAGATAACACGTCGGAGAACCGTTTGTAATAAGTGGCTGAGAGGCCGTCTGGGCCTGGGCGTTTGCGTGGCTTAAGAGTTTTAATGGTGGCTATTATTTCTTCCACGGTAAGTGGGCTATCCAAGGTTGCTTTTTGCTCTTGAGTGAGAGACGAGAGATGTATTTCAGAGATCATAGAGTCCAAGCGCACTTGGCTAAAGCGGGAGGGGTCACTATAGAGCTCTGAGAGCTTTCTGTGGAAAATATTCAAGATTTTTAGAGGATTACTGGTGTATGAGTCCGTGGTCATTTTCAGTCGAATCGGTTTGGGTGTATAGTCGGCTTTGCGCAGTGCAAGTGCCAGGAAAGTGTCCGGTTTATTGGCTTTCATGTACAAAGTATGCCTTGATTTACGAAGGGGTTTCTCAGCTTCCTCAGTTAGACTGATATCTAATTCTAACCGGGCTTTTTCAAAGAGGTCTCTGTTAGTCTGGGTTGGGGAGCTCTGGAATTGGTCGGTGGCAGTGCGAAAGGTTGCTTCTAGTTGCTTCAGGCGTTTACGGTATTCTTTCCTGACATGAGAGGTCTGGTTAATGCAAGGTGTAAGGTTTGAGGGCTTCCCACACAGTGAGCCGGTCAATGTTGGGGGTCAAGTTGGTGTCCAAATAGTCTTGAAGAGCGGTGGAGAGTACTAATCTGTGAGCTGCATTTGCTAAGAGACTATCATCAATAGTCCAACTTCTTTGTGTGGGAGTTGGGACCAGGGAAGAGAAGGTGGTGATCACTGCGTTGTGGTCAGACCATGTACATGGGAGTATACAGGAGTCTAAGATCAAGGCAGCAGTTTCCACAGTGACTAGGATATGGTCAATGCGTGAGAAGGTCTTATGTGGATGTGAATAATGGGTGTATTGTCGTCTAGCTGGGTGGTGTTCTCTCCAGGAGTCGACCAGAGAGTGGTGCTCTAGGAGCTGTCTAAAGGTAAGGCGCGTTGGTGTCGCAGGTACTGGGGACTTATCGAGCTGTGGGAATATGACTTGATTAGAGTCGCCACAGATAATAACCGTCCCTCGCCTGTGAGTATCGATGAGTTGGAATAAGTGTGTGAGAAAGGGGAGTGGGTTAGTATTTGGTGCATAGTAGGAGATTATGGTGACGTCTTGGTCCAGGAGTTGGCCCGAAAGGAGTAAGTATCTGCCTTCCGGGTCTTTAATCTCCTTTTGCAGTGTGAATGGTGCAGTAGAATGGAAGGCGATCAGTACCCCTCTGTGTTTTTTGGTAGCCGAAGCTGTATATGTCTGTGGATAATGGCGAGCGAAAAATTTAGGGGTGGAGTGGGTAGAGAAGTGCATCTCCTGTAGGCAAACCACATGGGCCGTAACCGAGGTGTAGGTGCAAAAGGCTTTGGAACGTTTAGTTGGCTCGTTCAGACCTTGGACATTGTGTGACAAGACACTTAGAGGGGCCATTAGAGTTAATGGTAGGGGCTAGCTGCACAATGGCGAGGAAAGGCGAAGCAGGGAATCGCGGTACCTCCCTCTGGAGATAGGGAGGAGGAAGAGAAAGTGGGGACTGAGGGGGAATCGATTCACTAGACAATATACAAAAAATGAGAGTATACCACTGAATACTGAGTGAATAAACTAATCAGCAATAACGTAAAAGTATTAGTGAACTAGTTAGTAGTCGAGCTCCAACTAGGAGCAGGAAAATCCGGCGGATGGCTGCAAGCCGCCAACCGAGGGATTTTCTATCTCTCGATCAACCCGAAAGGATCTCACGGGTTGCGAGGGAGTGAGAGAGGAGCGGTGGACTCCTACCGGGAACTGGGCAGCCGCCCATGTAAATAATTGTAACAAAACCAGTTGTATAGGAAGTTGTACCATCATAAGCTAGATGACTACATCTACAGTGGCGGTCCCATGTCAAAGGCGGTGTGTTCACTGGGAAGTGAATATAGTTATAAGATTATCTAACTAGGGGGCCGCGAGGCTAATATATCACGCAATGAGCTGAGATCGCCACTACAGATCGAAAAAACTGTTGTGAACACTGTAGGCAGACCCCATCAGGTCCAAGTACCCACATTTAGTTTTGGTCGGGACCTAGGAGGGTAGGCCCAAACAAGATGCGCTGTCGCATAACCTGAGAAGGCCTAGGGATCGAGGCACATGTCCCGTGAGACATGAAACTTACATCACATGTCCTTAGGAGCCAGAGCTGGCTTAAAGAGAAAAAAAAAAGGGGGGGTGTAAAGCAGAGGTGTCACACTAGTTCCAAGATCCCGTAGGCGACAACATGCTGGAAGATTAGAGGGTTTGCAAGTAGAAGAGGTGTGAGGTCTTCAGTCCATCGGTTCAGCAGGCGCGGTGTAGGTGAGTCGGCTCCTTTTATATGTGGCTGTTAGCGAGGGTGGGCCATGGGGATCTTGAGTTTTCCTCGGGGAGTTAGAAGTCACTCGTCTCTTCGAGTTGTCTGGTGGTGAGTCTGGGACAGGGAGTCTTAGGTCTCGGAGAGCTGAGGTGATGTCATCTATTGATTTGCAGGTAAACGAGGAGCCTTTGTAGGTAAATTTGACTGCAAAGGGGAAGCTCCACCTATATGTGATCCTATGTTGTTGTAAGACCTGGAGGTGGGGTTTCAAAGCTCTCCTTCTAGCGAGGGTTTGTTGTGAAAGATCATGGAATATCTGATATCTGTAACCTTGGAATGAGAGGTTATTTTTGTTACGTGCTGCTTCCATAAGCTGTTCTTTAGTGCGGAAAAAAATGCAGCTTAGTGATGATGTCCCTTGGGGGGCCCTCTTCCTTACGTGGAACCAGGGATCTATGAATACGGTCCATTTCTAATCTGTCGATGGGAATGGAGGGGGCCAACTCTTGAAATAGGGCTTTGATGGTGGACTGGAGGTCCTCAACAGATTCAGGTATGCCTCTGATGCGTATATTTGATCTTCTAGCTCTATTTTCAAAGTCTTCCAAGCGAGCTTGAAGGGTGACATTTTCTGTTTTAAGTGCCTCAATATCGTCTTCATGGCTAGCGGAGATCAATTGTAGGTCGTACATTTTCTCTTCCAATATGGTAGTACGGCGGCCAACCTCTCGTATCTCCTTCGTCAATTTATCTGTGATCAGATCTGAGGTGTGCTGCAAAGCTCTTTGTAGCATTATTTCAAACTGGCTTAAGAGCTCCATGTTTTGCTGGGAGCCTTGGGAAGCATTGGAGAGTGATGGAGTAGCAACAGTGTGATCATTAACCGGAAATGTTCTTCTGATAGAAGAGAGGCAGCAGAGGTAGCCTGTAGGGGTGGTTGTGCTGCCATTTTGATAGCTGCTTGTGTGAGGGCTTCACGGATTGTTTTAGACCGAATGCCTGTCTTTTTACCTGGTGTCATCGCCCCCAAAGGGGTCTTCAGGATAAGAGGTTGTAACAGATGGTATGATGTGTCTTGCTGGCACAGCCTGTGATAGGTGGCTAGCGCAGTCCCGGTGTGGCGAGGCGTTAAGCAGACATAGTAAATGTCAGATCCATATCATTAGGGTAACATGGACTTTAAAGAGAGGATTGTAGGCCCGAGTAAGCCTCAGCCTGGATTGAGTAAATATGTCGAGCAGGGAAGGGTCCTGACTGAGGAGGTATGGAGGTATTAGTCCCAGAGTAGCCGTGCCACGGACGTCTGAGAGAGCAGGAAAAAACGGGGTCCTTCACTGTCTGAGGGGGCTGATAAGTTAGTTAGGCCGCAAGATGGCGCCCGGCTCATAAGATCTTATATAGCAGGTACTCTTTCCCCCAAGGAATGTTCAGAGTAAATTTTGAATAAGGGAGTAATCACTGCCTGAGAATACAGTTTGTATTGTGCTGGGTGTACCAAGATGGCCGCTGTGGAGCCTGCACAGGATTCCTGTCAGGATTGTGGTTTAGTGTGAAGTTTATTGTATCTCCAAGGTAAGGGAAGCTGGGCTTGCTGGAGGCACACTTCTGGGGCCTTAGGAGGTAGTTTTGGTAGTTAATTTGATGAAATAAGGCCACTGTGTGACGGCCGTCGGTCGGCCGTCGGTCGGCCTGGAAGCGTCGTCGGCCGTGCAATAAACTGAGGCCGCAGCTTAGCGGCCGCTACTAAGCCTCGGCGGTTCCTGGCAGTTCTGTGGGCTGAAAAGGGCACAAGGCAGTTCTGGCTGGATGGGGTGTTGTACTAATGGCCTATCTGATTGCAGATGGCACTATGGTAGGCTGTTTAGGGCCGTTATACAGGCCGTGGCTTCAGGCCTCAAAGATGGAGGTGATCGCCCAGGAGGGGTGAGTGGATATACAGGCACCAAAGGTCTAGGGATGGTCCTGTCTGTCCAATACCTGCCTAGTCAGGTGGAGGAAAGCTGAGGGGTTCTGTATGGGTGTGGATGGCTCTCACCGGGTATAGTTAGACGTGGATGTTTCCAGATTGTGAACCAGGAGTCCTGGAGCTCTATGAAGAAGCCACCATTACAGCTTGCGTCAGGCCACGCCCCCCCAAATTACTTTATATTTATCAAAATACCCTGTAATACATTTTTATTTATGATATTTTGTCAGTCAAAAGCTTCCCTTATAAGAGTATCTGGATAACCTTTTTCTTTAAATTAATTTAACAGTAGCTCACCCTGCTTGCTAAAGCCATCAGTTTTTGAACAGTTTCTTCTTAATCTATGAAACTGCCCACTCGAGATGCTATTTCTCCAGGCCGGGTGGTAGGAACTGGAGTAATGATGATAAGGGTTACCCCCATTGGTTTAGTATGATTGCTGGTAATAATGATGCTTTTGTAATGAGATATTTCTAGGTCCAGGAACATCAATCTGTCTGGGTCAATGACATGAGTGAAACATAGGCACAGAGTATTGGTTTTACAATGGGTGACAAAGAATGAGAACATGTTTGGGCCACCACACCAGATGACCAAAATGTCATCAATATAGCGACCATAAAAAATCTGGTGAAAGGGTTGTTGGTTTCTTTTCCTCTCTTTTTGTTTACTTACATTTATTTATTTTGATGTTTGTTGTTATCATTACCATCCCTATTATTATTTTTTTTTCTTATATAGTTCCTTTGATTGCTGCAATGCATTTATTATATTTTTTACATTTTACTTATTATTCACATATATTTATATAATGTTAATATTAGTTTTGTATACAAGTTTTTAATCAAGTGTATCTGATACACTAGCTCCCATGAGTATTGCACTGCTGTGCATCATTTTGTATTTTTATGATATTGTGAGGGCAATGGTGGAGATAAATAGTGATGTGTCATTAAGGTTTCCCTAATAGCCAGTTTCAGCCCTCCTGATTTCCTGTTAATTAGTATAAATATCTTCGGTTGTCACATGACTTGACAAAGTGCATGCGCACAAAACGCGTCATCATGGCAACCTGAATAGTTTGCTTTCCACCCTTCTCTTCCATGGCTTCCTCCTGGCTTCTCCTAGGCTCCCCGCTGACATCACTTCTGGTGTGCCCTGCTAGTGTGAACACCCCTGACTCTGTCAGTCTTTCCAGCTAGGCTTGCACATAACCATCGGCGCCACAGAGTCTATTGGTAAAGGATGCAACCAGTCTTCCACCACAGCTGCCATGACTGGTAATTGGAACCGGCTTGCATATGTGGACTTCAATAAATACACATGCTGAGGATTAACTGGAAGTCCCTGGTAGTATCTCATAGCACATTTTATGACTTGCAGTGGAGTATTTGGCAAATATTACAGTACAAAAAGGTCTTGAGTGCTGTTGTTTCTGGTGTTTTTGCTTTGAATATTCACTGCTCTAAGTGTTTTCCACAGCAACTGAGACTGTTACTGTATGTACCCTCTTACTAAATACAGTTTTGTGATACAATGGACTCAGCGCCTGACTCTTGGATTTATTGTTCAAATGAAAATGTAAGTAGCTGTAATAATTTAAACTTTGTGAAATATGTGCCCAGTGAAAATAAAAAACTAATTAAATACAAAACTATTGTAAACAGACAGCCACATCCACAAATATCCATAAACAGATATTAAACAGTAATAAATGGCAAAAATGCATTGTTCTATCACTTTAAATGATCATCAAGCTAAATTTCATACGTGTCATGCAATAGTAAACATATAAAACAGTGCAAAATAAAAGTGGCCCTTACAAATTTCTTAAGATGCATTTATCAATATTAAAAACATGATCTGATTCCTCAAACAATGAATTAAAACAAATGGCAAACGGCGGTAGGTTCCTCTCCTCTGCCAGCAACCTTCACAACATCAGATTATGCAATAACCATAGCAAGAGAGAAAAGGTCCCTACGTAGCATGATACCATAAACAATAAAATGAAGGATACTCACAAGCAAGGCAAATTAACAAACATATATGAAAAGGCTTTGCCAGTTAGCATCTATGCGCAATGAAGTCAGAATGTATGCTCCACCCAACACGTTTCATTAGAATTTACATTTTTAGGTTGGTAAAGAGCAAAGGAGCAGCAGGAGTGACAAGAAAGAGATATTGGCTGGAGAGAGCACAATAATCTGGCATACAGGAAGTGCAGAGACATGGCTTGAATTAAGAAGTTCATGGGAGAAGCAAAGCTTTCAAGGCTCATGAAAACACATAAGGCAAGGGAGTCTAAGCAATTAGGCAGGGAGCTGTCCAGCATCTCAGGTGGTGTGAGAAGAGTTACTGCTAGACACAGCAGAGGTCCCAGATCCAGGCCCTGACAGAGATCTTGTGTTACCGGCCCCTGATGACATACATTGTGATGAAACACATTGGACAGAGCACAAATTATGGTTGTCATTGCGCACACATGCTCAGTGGCACATCTTTTTCATATATGCTTATTCATTTGCCTTGCTTGTGTGTACTCATTCTTTAATAAATCCAAGAGTTGCTTATGGTATTATGCTATGTAGAGTCCTTTTCTCTCTCAATATTGCTACTGCATGTTGTGGAGGTTACTGCAGAGAATAAGAACCTACCAATGTTTGTCATTTGGTTAGAGAAACACATCAGACCTCCTATACTGTAACTAAAGCAGCACATAGATTATGAAATTTTATTTCCTTTCACCATGGGTGGAAGAAACTAAATTTGTTTGATTTCCCATAAACACAGTCAGGGAGCCTCCCCTGCAGGCAGAACACAAGGATCACTGCTGGCTGCTATAGTCACCAGCAGTGATCACATGAAAAATTTCTACCTCAGTAAAATCAGCCTGCCCATACATGGATCGATTCTCGGATGGTCGCTGCTGAACTGGCCAAGATTTGATCCATCTATGGCCAGCTAAAGAGGTTTTAATCTCCTTTAAGATGTGTGTTATTTCATGTTGGCGGAGGAGAGTGCCACAGACTGCATTTAACATCAGTTTTTTTTTGAATCCATGAAAGTGCACTTTTTCATTATTTGCATTGGTCGTTTTTTTTAGCACTGTTTTGCATGTTTACCATTGAATGACATGTATGATATTTGCTTTTATGACCTTTTAAAGTGACGGTGCAACATATTTTTTTGCCATTTTGTTTATCATTAATGTTGTTGTTATTATGAATAATTTATAAAAATATAATATATTCAACTGCAGTCGACAAAATACACAGTGCTTAGCATATATGTACTGTACTTGGGAATGGAGTTTCAACAACAACAAAAAGAAGGCAAGAGATTTTTACTCTGAAACAAAAATACAGAAAGAGAAAGACGAAACAAGTTATTTCCATGATGATGATGATGACCATAATAGAATGATTATATTTTAGATCAAATTGGGATTGTAGTTCTGAATTTACTATCTTTAACACAGTGATTTTTAGTTCTAGTTACTCTAGTTAAAGTTCTCTTTAATTTCTAGTGATAATAAATCAGTTTTGCTGTTTTTATTGCAGATATCTTTACTATTTTACTTATTGCACAACTGGCAGCATATTTCTTTGTCTACTTTGCTAATATTGAATCAGTGTACCGTATTATGGAGGTAAGTCTGGCACACAAATGGACATATTCACACCACAAGAAACATCTGAGCTTGATTAATAGGGACGTAATGAGATTTATTTGAGTCTACTTGTTAGTTTTTCATATACCTGGGCCACCTGAATTGCCAGACCCTTGTAGCTGAGTTTCTAATGTTTGCCAGCCTGCTGAAAATAATCCAAGGGGGTCACTTTCACCTGTTGGAGTTTGCATTATGATACATTATACAGGTCACCGCAGTAAGAGTGTTAATTCTCTCATGCATACACACATGTATGTAAACATTCCTTGTAATAAAAAAAAAACATGCCAGGACCTCTTAAATATGAGATATGGGGTCAAAAAGACCCCAGATTTCATATTTGCACTTAAATGCAATAAAAGAAAAAATATATATAATGCTAGCTCACACCAGATGCAGTTTTGTGCACTTTTTTTCTACACTAAAAATGTATGCACAGTGTTTTCCATGTGTTCCAATGGCTCTAGTTCATACCAGTGCCGTCAGTTTCCAGTGCAGAAAAAATGTAGAGCATGCATTTTCTGCACCAAACTGTACTGCAGGGGTAGGCAACCTCTGCACTCCAGCTGTGGTGAAACTCCAAATCCCATCATGCCTCTGCCTCTAGGAGTCATGCTAGAAGTCCTGCTTGTGATTGTCAGGGTCTTGCAATGTCTCATGGGACTTGTAGTTTCACCACAGCTGGAGGGCCTACGTTGCCTACCCCTGCTGCACTGGAACATAGCAAATTGTATCAAAAATGCATCGGAACTGCGTGTGGTGTGAAGTGTAAGCAAAAACTGATCTGGAACATAACCAGGGTGTATTTTTGTGGTATGAACTGGCCCTGCATTGGGCGGAAGTGACCTTTGACGTTGCTTCCGCCAGTCAGTGCTATGGAGCCAAGTGGGTGGCATATTTTACTCATTCGGCATCCAGTGCAGGAGAGGAGAGGACCTGATTGTCTCCACTGCTACGGAGAGGATGGAAAAATGGTTGGGCACCTCCCCCGCCACCAATAAAAGTGATCTCGCCGCAGGGACCACTTTTATCTGAAAAAGTAACGGCCTCTGAAAAAAATGATCCCGGGGTTATGGTAGCTATCTGCTACCATAACAATGGTATTCCACTTCAAAGGACCGCCGTATAATGAGTGATTAATGCATTCTATACATTGAGATAAAAAGACTTTTGTGTGTAGCAGCCTCCCCAGCACCCCCTAATCACTTACCTGAGCCCCTTCTGCAGTTTTGTCCACGAGTGTCTTAGCTGTCCCAGACACTCCTGCTGATTGGCTGAGACACAGCAGTGGTACCATTGGCTCCCAAGGTTGTCAATAAAAATCAGTCAGCCAATCAGGGGAGGGAGGGGGCGGTGCCAGGTCGGGGGTCCATGTCTGAATGGATACACGGAGCTCTGACTTAGCTTGGGTGCCCCCATAGAAAGCTGCTGGCTGAGGGGGCACTGGATAGGAGGGAGGGGCCAGGATCACAGAAGAGGGACCCGAGAAGAGGAGGGTCCAGGCTGCTCCATGCAAATCCACTGCACAGAGGAGGTAAGTATAACATGTTTGTTATTTTAAAAAAAATCACTTTAAGTACTGTATTTGTTGATAGATCTCCAATTACAAAAAGTATTTTTTTATCACAGCATAGGGAAAACATGTTGACATTTTCTACTACAAAAACTGCTTCATGTAAAAAGTCATCTGGTCCCACATATAAACAAAAGTGTGCATGTTTTACACAATACATACACTTAACTTTTTTCTTTTTTTCAACTATGATCTTTTTAGCCTGATTCATTAACAAGGTGCTTTAATACACAGAATTCTAGTACAGTGGATCTTTTTCATCTCATTCTCTGTAAAATCTAGCACATACCATTCCCAAAAGGTCAGCAGCTTTTAAAATGCTGCTACTACCACATCTGGCACCACCAATTGTTCCATGATTGAACTTTGCATGATCATGCATCTTTCCGTTTCTAATGTTGTGTCAAATGAACTGCTCACATACAAAGGGGAACATACAACTGAACACACTCATATACATGCACTGCACTCCTGTGTAAAAGTAATGTTTCTTTGGTAGAAACCATCATTTTTAGAAGTATAAATAAAATAAGCTGAAATCTGTGCTACAGGTTTTTGGACTTTGCATGCCATTTGTCTAGCTCTGCATTATCTCTTGGTAATTTTAGTAATGTTTCTCTTTATTATTGCTCTATTTCTTTACAGCTTGTCTGTACACCATATTACTGGAGGTGGAACACTGTTATTATGGTGGCTGTGCTTTTTGTCATTTCATACCTAGTTGAGGTAATGATTCTTGAAATTATCTTTCACAGTCAGGTTTTATTGATATTTTCATATAGATATAAAAAATGGCTTAAGTGTTCTATTTGGTCTCATTCTTTTATATTAAAGGACAACGTTAGAAACTAATTTGTGCAAGTA
>BLSH010112578.1:575617-609944 GCA_018402905.1 Glandirana rugosa
AATGTCGGGAAAGTTCTAAAGATATGACCGAAAAACTCACCATCAACTTGGTACAGAAGTCATTGTTGGTATCGAAAGACAAAAGTTGTTTAGGAAGGACTTTGTTTTATCTACCATATTAATGTGTATTCTACACCATTTATTTCATCTGTTCGGTAAATTGGCCAAGGGGTGGCGCGCGGCAGAAAAATGCCGCCGTCACCCCCTCGGGACGCGCTTAGCGGCATTTATTTGCCGCTAAACGAAAACCGGTGGTCCCCGCGCGCGTGGCCGCCGTGCGCGCGTGGGCGGCGTGAGGACTCCTCACACGGGCGCCGAGCCCGCCTGGGCTACAGGCGGCCGCTCGGCGCTAGCGGTTCCCCGTTCTTTTCCCTGTAGCCGCTCATCGCGGCTCGCCGGCGGACATCGGGTCCGCCCGAGCCGCGGGCACACTCCTCAGGAGTGCGGCGGGTGCGCGCGTGCCGCCGGTGCGCGCGCCCCTGGTGGCCAAAAGCAAATCGCCGTTTATTTACGGCGATTCGCGCAGGGCTCCCCCACTGCCGCCGTAAAAAGACGGCGCGCGGTGGGGAACCGGTTAAATGGCTTGTCTACTTTATTTACCACATCTTATGTGTAATTATACCATCTATTTTGTTTCAGGAAGGATTTGTTGAAAACAGAAAGCTATGGTTGTTACTGAAGACATGGTTCAACTACCACTCAAAAAGCCAGTATAGAAATCTTGAAAGGGCTGTAAAAAATGATCCAAAATGGCCTCCTATAAATGAAACTATATACTCTGACCAAGTAGAGTGTCAAACAGATGTACAAAGCCATGCTTATAAAAACCCAGCCTTTGATGAAGCAACAGAAAAACAAGCAAATTATAATATTGATGGAGATTTATAGGTGTAAGCACTGGTAAAGACTAGAGTTGAGCGAACCTCTGGAAGTTCGGGTTCTGCTGGTTCGGCCTAACTTCGGGACAAAGTCTGGGTCCGGACTGGACCCGAACATTGGCACGGACCCCGAACCCCATTGAAATCAATGGGGACCCGAACTTTTAGGCACAAAAATGGCTGTAACAAAGTCCTGGAAAGCCCTAGAGGTCTACAAAAGGAAGGAAAATGGGGGTAAGAGTAGGGCAATTGCCCTACAAAGAAATGGGGTTAGGGAAATTACTTAAAATAATTTTTAAGCTAAAATAACATAAAAAAATCAAAAATGGAGGTGGATGTGGATTTGGAGGTTGAGGAGGCGGTGAAAGTGGCGGTGGAGGAGGAGGAGGTAGCCAACACTGTTTTTTTTATTTTTGGAATTTTTGGGGTTTTTTTTAAAACCAGCGATGTAGATGCACTTTTTAATTTTGTGCAAGAAACAATAATCTGTCCCTTTAAACAACAATAGGAACCTCTCCCTATAGGACTAGGAGATGATTTTAGATTCTAAAATCATCTCCAAGTTGTACAAGGAAAGCCTCCAGCTGTTGCTTTAAGGGAAAGATCAGTGTTGTAAAATCATCTTCAAATTGTGTGGGAAACCCCTATATCAGCCGCAGGGAGCCATATTAGTGTTTTAAAATCATCATCAAATTGTATGGAAAAAGGCTATCTAAGTCGGAGAGAAGCCATATTAGTGTTTTAAAATCATCATTAAATTGTATGGAAAAAGGCTATCTAAGCCGGAGAGAAGCCATATTAGTGTTTTAAAATCATCATTAAATTGTATCGAAAAAGGCTATCTCAGATGGAGAGAAGCCATATTAGTGTTTTAAAACACTAATATGGCTTCCCTGTGGCTGATATAGGGGTTTTCACACACACTTTAATGATGATTTTAGAACAGTAATCTTTCCCTTAAAGCAACAGCTGGAACCTTTCCCTGTAAAACTTGATGATTTTAGAACCCTAATCTTTCCCTTAAAGCAACAGCTGGAACCTTTCCCTGTACATCTTGGACTCTACCTAGTCCAGTCAGATCGTTCTGTGCAGCAGGATGAGGTGTGAAATCTGTCTCTCAAAGCACCAGTACTAGTATCTCTCCCTCCCTCAAAGCACCAGTACTAGTATCTCTCCCTCCCTCAAAGCACCAGTACTAGTATCTCTCCCTAGTCCACAATCAGATCGTTCTGTGCAGCAGGATAAGGTATGAAATCTGTCTCTCAAAGCACCAGTACTAGTATCTCTCCCTCCCTCAAAGCAGCAGTACTAGTATCTCTCCCTAGTCCTCAGTAATGCAGGATGAGATGTTCTGCAATCTGTCCCTAACAGAGCCAGCAGCATCCTCTCCCTAAACTATCCTGAGAGCATATGACATGCAGCACGGTGACTCCAGCTCCACATAGAGGCTGGGTCACATGGTGCACTGGCCGCTCACAGCCATGACATTAGTAGGCATGGCTGTTATGGCTTCTAGGGAAAACCAGTGAAACACTTGTTGATTGGCTGCCCTTGGCAGCTTTTCAACACGTGGAGTAAAATACCAGAACCCCGGACCAGAACCCATACTTTTTTTTAAAAGTCCGGGTTCGGGTCCGGGTCCCGGACACCCAAAAGTTTGGTACGGACCCGAACGTTACAGTCTGGGTTCGCTCAACACTAGTAAAGACAAAAACAAAATGGTAAAAGTAAAACAAAAACCTTTTGTCTTAGCTTACATATACTTTGGACTTAGAGAAAACACAATTGTTTTTATAAATGTGTATTTTTTTACAGGTGATCTTAAAATAATGAAAACAAATAAAACAACAATTCCATCTCCATGTCCAGGATCAATACACATATAATTTTAAAATAATATGATCATGACAAATAAAGTACAGTTTCCTGAAAAAGATTGTCTTTTCTGTATCGGATATGATGACATAGGTGCAGGGGCATTGTTAAGATCCTAAAAAAAAGGATTGGGAAACTCCTGGTCGTTACTGTTATTCGTGACCTTCTGTCATTCAAGGAGCACTTTGACTTTGTGGGAATATCAGAAACCTGGCTGGACAGCTCACACAACTGGCTACAAATATTGACGGGGAACACTTTACTTCAGAGGGACAGCACTGGCAGAAAAGGTGGAGGGATATGCATATATGTGAAAGTATGTATCTGAAGGTGAGTTTGAGAGATGATATCACTAATGAGAATTAGTCACTATGGCTGGAGCTACACAGTACTGCAGCAAATAGAAAATTACTTGTGGGAGTGTGTTTTAGGCCCCCTAACTGAAAGTATAAAAAAGAGACTCAGCTCCTTTCTCAGACAGGAATGACTGGAAAGCAGGGTGATGTTATTATTATCAGTGCTTCTAACTATTCTGATATTGATTGGGTATATAGAATTGCACAGTCAACAAAGGCTTGCCATTTCTTTAATGTATGGAATGAAAATGTCATTGAATAGGTGGTGGAAGCCCCAGCATGGGAAAATACTCTATTGGATCTACCAGTTTGTTACAAATGTGTAGGTTAGAGACAACTTTGGTAATAGTGATCATGGTATAATTACCTTTATGACAAGTTACAGGAAAGGTAAGCATGTTGGTAAGATAAGAACTCTATATTTCAACAAAGGGAAATTTAATAAGTTGGCTTACTTCACAACAGTCAATGGGCCAAATATTTGCTACAAAGTTCACCCAGGGCAAGAGGGAGTGTTTTAAAGAAGAATTAAACTAGTGCATTCTACCACAGAGTTCAGTAAACTATTAAATAACTATTCAGTAATAAAATAATTAACTGAGTATATCAGCGCTAAAGCATCACTGGAAATTATGCCGGCATGAAAATAACATAAATGAAAAGCAGTCGTTAAAAAGTCCAAAAGTGCTCAATCAATCATTGGATTCATGTGTTCATATGGTTGTCAGAGCTTTATCCACCACCGCACCGCGTGAAAAATGGGGCTTTTCCCCTATATGGAGGGACTCACCAGATGATAAAGAGTATCACGCCCATTATCATAAATAGATGCCTCCAAAATGTTGTGGTTTGTAACTGAATGTGGTTTGTACCTGAAAGCTCTTCGTTCCATATACCGATATGCAGCATCCGCCGTCAACAAATATACACATTCCCTTCAACAAATGGAGCTAACATAGTTCATTATCCTCTAAAAAGTTTATTCAAACAACACATAAATGACATGCCCCCCTCTGGGGTGCACACTCACATTAGAACTGTATAAAATCAGCGTGATGTATACAACAGTGTATGCATTATCCTTTTTAACCGCTTATGAACCGGGCCATAGCCGAAAGACGGCGGCAGGGCGGTTGCTTAACTCTGGGAGGACGTACATTGACGTCCTCCCAGAATCACGCTTCCCGCGCGCCCCCTGGGGCGCGCACATGGGAAACAAAGAGCTTATAAGGAACGAAGAGCTTATAGTTACAAACCACAATGTTTTGGAGGCATCTATTTATGATTATGGGTGTGATACTCTTTATCACCTGGTGAGTCCCTCCATATAGGGGGAAAGCCCCATTTTTCACGTGTGGTGGTGGATAAAGTGCTGAACACCATATGAACACATGAATCCAATGATTGATTGAGCACTTTTGGACTTTTTGATGACTGCTTTTCGTTTATGTTATTTTCATGCCTGCATCATTTCCAGTGGGGTATTAGCACTGCTATATTCAGTTAATTATTTTATTATTTAATAGTTTACTGAACTTTGTGGTAGTATTTATATTTATTATTAGCAGCAGCTGAGGCTGCCATTTCCACTCTTGAAGTTGGGGTGGTTGATTCATTGACCGATGTCCTTTTAGAGCTGATTTACAATATTGATTGCTCTTCAGAGGGAGTAGTAATTTGGTTTATGCCAGTGTAAACTAGTGCATTAGTCATTGTATTCTATTGGGTAGCAAGCATAAAAGAACAGGCCTTTAAATGTAGAAGGGATACCCTTGGTATTCTAGATTTTCAAGGGAAGCAACAAGAAATGCAAGGGAGCAATCAGGAGAAACACATTGCTAAAGCACATAAAACAAATCTATTTTTTTTTCAAATATATTGTAAAATGAAGAGCCCAAGATCACCAGCTAGCCGCTTGTAAAAAAAATAAAGGAAGCAGTCAATAATCCTGGTATAATCAAGACAACCAGTACCAGTCCCACAGAGTTTCCGTCTGCTTGGGGGGCTGGGGTTCTGCAAAGGCTGCAGAAGCTCAGCCAAACCATATATCAGTCTCCAGAGAGTCCACACTTCCTCACAGCTGTGAACCAATCCCCACTATCTCTCATACACTTGTTGGCTGTTTCCTATTCCTTTTTAGGCCTCCCTTGCATGTGAGTTAATCCTTCAGGACCACGGCCCCCGTCATCTGAGTTGGAGGTTCTTTCCCAGCTAAAGGGATCACAACCCAGGTAACAGGAAAGACACCTGCCTTCCAGGATCCATCCCTGGCATCCTGAACAATATTAATTGTAAAAAGGTTATTAAAAAACAGATGGACCCCAAAAAGAATGAACATGGTGGGTTGGTCACAAATGACAGGCAAAAGGCAGATACATTAAATTATTTTTTATTGTCAGTGTTTACAGATAGGTTTGATAATCTTTACAGTAATGTTAGTGATTAAAGCTGTTTCTGTGATTGACTGAAAACCAGGTACAAAAGAGCCTAGAGAAGCTTCATATAATTACCAGGTTCAGATGACTTACACCCATGAGTCCTTAGAGAACTTAGCCCAATTATAGCCAAATTGCTATTTCTAATTTTTAGTACCAGCTTACTGACTTGAATGTTACTAACCGATTGGCTCAGAGTAGGGATGAGCTGATGGTTCAGCCTGAATCTAGGTTTTGCCCGAACTTTGGCTGCTCAGGTGTTCAGACAAAAGTCATATAGAGAAGCGGTATTTCTACCACTTCTATATATGACAGCTTCCCTCTGTCACTTCTTACTAAGGTAGTCACAGGTTCTAGACCCTGTGGCTTCCCTAAGAACCACCAGTGTCACCAGGAATCCTTTTAACCACTTGACCTCCGGAAGGTTGTACCCCCTTCCTGACCAGAGCATTTTTTGCTATTTGGCACTGCGCTATTTTAACTGGTAATTTTGCAGTCAAGCAACGCTGTATCCAAACTAAATTTGTGCCCTTTTTTTTCCCACAATAGAGCTTTCTTTTGGTGGTATTGGATCATAACTGGGATTTTTATTTATTGCGATATAAACAAAAAAAGACTGAAAATTTGAAAAAAAAAACAATATTTTCAACTTTTTGAAAAAAATATCCAGTACATTCAAATTTTGTCATACATTTAGGCCAAAATGTATTTAGCTACATGTCTTTGGTAAAAATCCCTATAAGAGTATATTGATTGGTTTGCGCAAACATCATAGCATCTACAAACTATGGTATATATACTAGAATTTATGCAGCATTTACGTCTCTGACTGCCTATAACATTTCTTAATGTGCTAAAATGCCGGGGCAGTACAAACCACCTCCACCCCCTTTTTTTTGGAAAGTAGACACCCCAAGGAATTTACTGAGAGGCATGTTGAGCTCATGGAATTTTTTATTTTTTGTCACAAGTTTTTGAAATATGACAACATTTTTTTACACAAAGTTGTCACTTAAATGATATATTGCTCACAAATACCATGGGTGTGTGTGAAATCACACACCAAAATGATTCTGCTGCTTCTCCTGAGTATGGTGTTACTACATGTGTGAGACTTTTTGGGAGCCTAGCCACGTACAGGACCCCAAAAGCCAATCACCGCCTATATGTTTATAATCCATTTGCAGTTGTGGCTGGTTGTAACATTCAAAGCAAGACATTTGCTTTACCTCCCAATTTATATCAAATAAATAAGCATGATGAAGTATTATGAAGGATAAATAAACTCACTAATAGTGTGAATGCTTTTCCACATATAAAATAATTTCATGCATTGACAAAGGGGATTATTTATTGTACTTTTCTAATTGCTACAATCTACATGACTAAGGACTGTCTGCATCAGTCCCGCCCACCTGCATGTCCCGGCCAGCCAGCCTGAATTATTGGTCTGGTATGGATTTTTATGTGAACCTTGCACAGTTTTTTTCTGTGGAGTTCCCTTAAAGGAGAAAGCGTTTCACAGGATTTCACTTTTCATAGTAAATAGAAGAGTTTTCTAATGCCATTTCTGGCCCAGTCACCCCAATGTGCTTTTCTCTCACTTACCTTATCCACAGGAGGTTTAAAATCTTGTCAGTTTTGTTTGAAATTTTAAAATGATTTTCAGATTCCATGGCTTCCAGTAGATTGTCTCAGCATTCAGTTCCTGTAGGCCATCTCCCAGAAGCCTTTACTTCCTTGTTGCTTCACAGAATAGGACCTTATTGGGGGGGGGGGGGGGGGTTGTTCACCACATCCCCTTCATTGCAATATTACCTTCCACCTACTTCCTATACAATCTTATTTTACAATCTCCTTTAGGTCTCCCATCAGCTATGCAGTACAAGGGCCTGTCTGATTTGATACAAATTGAATTGATTGGTCAGGTGTTTCCGACTATTCCATAGTTCTGGTAAATCTGTAAATTGTATAGAGATTATACTATCAGATTGCATATTCTATGGCCAGCTCTATACAAGTACATAGGAGGGAGTGGATTGTTCACATCTCCACTTAGCAAAACTCCCATTCCTGCATGCGGTTATTTTTGGGGTGTTTTGGGGCATTTTCACTTGCCACACATTGTGCAGCCTATTCACTTGAAAAGGCTGCCCTACGCATGACATTTACCCCATAGAAGCTCCAGAACTTCTTTTGGAGTAGAGTATGGTCATTACCATATCTTTTGACACTGAAAGTACAACTTGGTAGTTTTAGGCGTATAAATGTTGCCTTGCACTATACAATCTGATCGTACAATCTCCTTTAGATTTACCAAAACTATTTTATAGGAGGACACACCATCAATCCAATCACCAATCACTCTGTATCCAATCAGGCAGGCCCTTGCATTACATCAGGGGTGTCCCGTCTGAAGGGACCCTGGGGAAGCCAGGCAAATGCACTCCTGGAGAGGTGCCTCAATGCTGGGCAAACATAGTTGATGGGCGAAGGGTGTGTGCTTAAGAGGTCAGCTGGTAAACTCCTTCCTTTGTCTTACTGGTTTCTCCATCCCAAATCTACACACCAGGAAGTCTCTGAAGCTTTCTAAGAAATACAGCAAAGACTAAGGTAAGGCCTTGTTCTCAAAATCAAAGAAAGCTCTTACTTTTCTACAACCAAGGTACATTAATGGTATATTGGTGGTGATGTTATGCAAGGCACGATCGTGTACAGGCGATATTTGTCGCCTTGCATGCATTCACTTGGACTGGCTTAGTAAGAGTCCGACCTGGGATTTGCCAGTCACCGTGGCAGAACTGGTTCTGGCCCGGAGTTTCTGGTCCACCCAAATACCTCTTCAGCTGTATTAAATGACCAGGAAGAGATCTCAGTTTTGCTCTGGCCTGGGACTCAGTAGAACTACACTGAGAGAGCTACACCTTGAGACTTGGTTGCAAGCATTGCAAGAGAAAAGGTTTGCATTTGTTTTGCTTGGAGGTGTCAGGGACAAGTCCGACATTGTATACAGAGGTATCCTGCTCTGCAATAATTTAGCACCGGACGGCAAGGTTTTGTTTTGCTATTTTGTTTGTTTTATTACTTTGAGAAAACACCGCACAACTCCTGCGCTTGGATATATCAACCAATAGTGGTGGCCTGACCAGGGACACAATCCTTTATAAATGTTCCACTCTCTCTGCACTAGATGGTCTTGCTGCCCTCCTTAGGACCATGGGAATCCGAATAGAACTAAAGAAAAATATAAAAAAAAAAAGAGAGGGGCGCACTGACCTTGTGCAATACCATAAGACCATTTATTAAAAATGAAAATAAAGCATAAAATATACTCACAAGCGTGCGCATGCGCGGGAGCTCCGACATGGACGGCTAATCCCGGAGCTCCGCGTTCATCCCGGCCCCGAGCGTCCTACACCTCGCCAGCTTCTCCAGGTGGGACCTCCACCGACAGGGGAATACCCCCACAAGCACAGGGAACAGCAGGAAAGCGGCACGGGAGAACCGGAGGGCCGCCACAGCTACGGAGGTATTTGCAAAGCCCCACTCAGGGTGTACCAAAATGGCCGCGGCCGCGGCCTGACACGAGGCGCTGTCCCCACAGTCCTGACACAAGCTCCTAGGATAGGATAAGCAGCCCAGTCCACCCTGCTGAACACCCACAGGGAGAGGGAAGGCAGCAGTAAAGGTTGCTCATAGCTAATTTGGGTGACTCTCCACCCTCCGGGTGGACCAAGATGGCCGCCAGCAAGGCCTAAAGACTACCATGAATACCAAACCAACCTAGCCTTGGCACCGAACAGTCCACAGACAGAGGCTTTTTTCCCCACAAGACCTACCAGGGTCGGAGCCTATCTAAGGCTTAACTGGCAGTGTGTTACGCTCCCAAATAGACTTCTACTATAGATCCACTGAAAAAGGGGAGACACATATAATTTTGGAGGACGGGTTTTTTTTTTTTTTATTTTATCTAGGGATCTCCACAATCCTCCCGATCCCATGTAATTGCCGGCATCAGCAGGGCATCAGCATAACCCACACTAACCCAGGAGCATCTTAAGGCCCCCCGCATGCAGGGAATAACAGCCAGAAGGACACTATCATTTCCCCCTGCGGACCCTGGCCCCTCTTCTCCTCTAGAAATGAACTCCCCTGGGATTTCCTCACCTCCGCCTTCCATGGAACAAATTATGGATCAAAGGCCCATCATTTCCCCAGCCACTCTCACCCTAACACCGGGGCCCAATGTGCCAGCCCAGCAGCCCCAGTTCGTCTCCCCTGCCTCAACTGAGTCTCTCCTTAGACGTACAATGGAAGACTCTCCATTTACACCAGTACCCCATCCCCCACCACACCAGCAAGAAATGAGTTTTCAAAACCCCGTTGCTCACGAACCCACTCTTAATGTAGCGGATTTGTTTATCAAGTTCTCTAACCTTTTAGAAAGGGGACTAGCGAACACAGCAGCAAAAATAACGGGGGATATAAAGGCAGATCTCAATAGTATCGGATCAAGAATGGATGCTATCGAACAGAAACTTGATTTCACAGTATCCAAAACCAACCAAAACTCTGATCATCTTCAAGTACTGCAGGAACAACTAGACATTGCTCTCTCAAAAATAGACGACCTTGAAAATAGATCTCGCCGTTCCAATTTCAGGGTAAGAGGCCTCCCAGACAACATCACCGAAATAACCCCAGCGATCCAAGATCTTATCCAATCTATCCTCCCAAATGTTCCAAAGCACAGATTAGAGCTGGACAGAGCCCATAGAGCGTTGGGCCCCCCAAGAAAAGATGGGTCACCCAGGGACATTGTAGTAAAACCGCACTACTATACAATCAAAGATGAACTGATGAGAGCCTCTCGCTCAAACTCTAATATCACTTGCCTGGGCCACCAAATTCAAATCTTTGCCGACCTTTCCCCCAGTACCATCCAAAAAAGAAGATCTCTCAAGCCCCTCCTCTTGATCCTACAAAAAGCTGAGATTAAATACTGGTGGGCTTTTCCGTTCGCCGTTAAATTCAACTTTAAAGGGAAAACTTACACCTTTTCCAGTCTCCCGGAGGGCGAAAAAATCCTACTTCATCTTAAGCTAATTTCCCAGGAAGCTCCAATGGATCTCACCGACCCCTCTGGATCCCACTCTAAGAGACCGCTTCCCTCCAGCCCCGTCTCCCCTCTCTGGTCTAAATCCAAAAGCAAGAAGGCAAAGGACAACAGACCTCCCTAAACCGATATTGGCTTTACCGGGTTAAAGGTCCATCCCCTTCTTTTTTTCGCTTCAAAGTCTTGGTATCCATCCGAACATTTGATGCCACCCGTACCAGCTCTTTTTGAACCTTTGAACTTTTTTATGTGGAGCCATCCAGCTCCCCCATTCTGTTGATTTCATAGTTACAATTTTTTGTACACGTTTCTTATTGCTAGCCTAACCCTTTTTTCTCCTTTTTGGAGTTGCTGAGATAGTGTTTTCAATGCCGTACTTAGGGTCCTGGATCTACTTATCCAGGGCCCTAACATGCGGGTATCTCAGCTAGTGTGGATCTAATTTTCATTACCTGTACCCCTCCTGGCTCCTTCACATATTGTATTTTTTATTTGTGGATGCTGGGACCGGGATGAGTCACCATGCGCCTCCACTTATCCCGAGGACTTCTAGGTGGTTCTCCCCGGGATAAGACGTCTGATCTTAAGGGATCTGACAACCACGATTTCTAATAACCATTTAGTTGGTTTTACCCCTCCTAGGAGGGTTAAGAGGACGGAGGAGGGGGGACTTTTCCCCCCCCGCCTCCGCCCCCATCCGTTATATGTACATGTATTTCTGTTATATGGCTTTCTCTTCTCTCTGCTCTATTTCCCTTTCTCCAGCTCCCTCGGATGAAGCACCTAACATTGGGTTTTATTTCAGAAGCACCAGGAACATCTTTTCCCAGTCCAGGATACATGATCATCGGACACCCATATGGCCTCAAGGGGACCTCCTATTTAAGGGTGAGTGATGCAGCAGACACAGACTTTTCTCCCCTCGAGCTCCATGGCTAAGGCTCCCACTAAACATCTCCAAATTGCCACCCACAATACACAAGGGCTTAACTCCCCCCTGAAAAGACGGAAATTATTCTCCCAATATAAATCACTTAAAATTGATGTAGCTTTAATACAGGAAACCCACTTCCCTCTGCGGTACAGCCCCAAATTTCTCCGAGCACACTTTCCTGTTTTCTTCCTGGCCAACGCAGACTCTAAGTCTAGGGGGGTGGGGATTCTATTCTCTAAATCTGTGGGCTTCTCACCTCTCAAGGTAATTAGGGACCCAGAAGGAAGATTCATCCTGGTTAAAGGTTACATAGATGGGATTCTACATACATTCATTTCATATTATGCCCCTAACCAAAACCAACTCAATTTTTTCACTGCAATGTTGACCCTCATCCAGCCTCATCTGGAAGGCAGGGTTATCTTGGGGGGCGACTCAAATGTTGCCCTAGACCAGGGGCTCGACAAATCCAGACCACTAGGGGACCAACTAACACGCCCGTCTAGGGTAAGCTTAAAATTAGCTAAACTTCTTCACTCTTTCAACTTAACAGACGTGTGGAGAGAACTTAACCCAACCAGGAGAGATTACACCCACATCTCACATCCCCACAACTCCTATGCACGAATTGACCACCTTCTAATGGAGGCCCACGGGACCCCCCAGGTGCTGAACTCACGGATAATCGATACCCCATTATCAGACCACTCCATAGTCCTCATGCAAATTCCCATGGATCCACTTTTTGCAAAAAACCCACAATGGAGATTAAATGAATCCCTACTAGCCGACCCTGTTAGAGTAAATTAAATAAACAACTCTATTAAGGAATACTTTCTCCTTAATGATAAAGAGGGGACATCGGACAAAGTTTTATGGGCAGCTCATAAGGCTCTGATCAGGGGAAAGCTGATACAGTTAGCTGCTCAAATCAAAAAAGAGAGGGCAGCAGCTCTGACTAAGCTGGAACAGTCTTACGCATCTCTTCAGGCGGCGCATAAGTCCAACCCTTCCAAAAACTTGACCTCCCAACTGGACAAAGCCAGGTTAGAGCTAAACATAGCGCTAACGACCAAAGTGGAGAAAGCAATCCGTTGGAGTGGTCAAAAGTTTTACACGCAAAATGATAAACCAGGCACTCTACTAGCTTCTAGACTTTCCCCTCGGTGTCGCCTTTATCAACTGCCCAAAATTAATATTGATGGTCATGGCCCCACCTCCAACCCAAAGAAGATTCTAGATGCCTTTCATAAATTTTATTCAAATCTCTACAGACCTTCAGACAACCCACACCCAGACTCCTTAGCAGTATTCCTAGCGGATATCCCCATTCCCCGCCTCTCCCCAGAACATAAACAGATTCTAGAGGACCAATTTTCTGCAGCTGAGATAGGGGATGCCATCAAGAACTTAAGAAAGGGCTCTGCCCCAGGCCCGGATGGCCTTCCTGTCCCATACTACAAAGCCTTTGCAGAGACTCTTTCCCCTTATTTGGCTAGGCTATTCAACCATTTAACTAAGGGCAACTCTCTTGACCCCCACCTCAACACGGCCTACATAACGGTCATCCCAAAACCCGATAAGAATCCCGAAGAGGTCGGCAACTACAGACCCATTTCGTTAATAAACAACGATATCAAAATCTTAACAAAGATCCTAGCTAATAGGCTCTCTTCGTTCATCAGCTCCTATGTCCACAAAGACCAGGCGGGATTCATCCCAGGTACGCAGGGCCCAGACCAAACGCGTAGAGCCATTGATCTGATATCCATCCTACAATCCAACTGGGAGGGAGGCCCGAAACAAAGGGGCATGGTCCTGTCCCTGGATCTCCAGAAGGCCTTTGATTCCGTTTCCTGGAACTATATCCTTAAGACTCTGGAGACCTGGGGATTTGGCCAGCGCTTCTTGGGGATCGTTAATGCCTTATACTCCCGTCCATCAGCCCGAATAAGACTACAAGGTTACCTTTCGGACCCGATAACCATAGCAAGAGGCACAAGACAAGGATGCCCCCTGTATCCACTAATTTTTGCCATAGCCATAGAAACCCTAGCAATTGCCATCCGCCAAAACCCGGACATCAGGGGGGTCTCATGTGGTTCCCAAATTCACAAATGTGGTCTCTTCGCGGACGACATCTTATTATACTTGACCTCCCCCCTTACGTCCCTTCCCAACCTCAACCGTTTATTACATACCTTCGAAAAATTCTCGGGTCTAACGGTCAACTACTCCAAATCCCAAGCAATAAACATTTCACTCCCGGAGGATTTGGTCGAGTCCTTACAGCTTTCCTTCCCCTACAAATGGAGTAGATCGTCCATCCGATACTTAGGGGTCAACCTGACGCCTAAGATAGAGGAATTATACGATTGCAACTTCCCCCCCCATTTTTCGCAAACTAGAAAGCGATCTTAATACGTGGTCTAAATGTAATCTCTCCTGGTTGGGTAGAATTAACGCAATCAAAATGACTCTTCTCCCGCGGATCCTTTATCTTTTCAGGGCCCTCCCGATACCCATTAGAAGAAACCACCTTAGATCTCTCCAGAGCAAGATCCTTAAATCTATCTGGGGCGGCTCCGGATTTAGGCTACCTCAAAGTACACTATATCGCCATAGGAGGAAAGGGGGGTTGGGGCTTCCCTCGCTTTATAAATATTTCCAGGCAGCTAGGCTAGCCCAACTTTCCAGAGTCTATTCGAGGGCTGAAAAGCCAGACTGGATTCAGATTGAAAGGCAGGCTGTTCCACATCACACTATTGATTTTCTTCTCTGGATTCCCCCGAAGAAGAGACCGCCAATTCTATCCCCAACCCTCTCACACTCCTTTACTCTGTGGGATTCCTTACGTCACCACCCTGAACTGGTTTCCACCCTGACCCCATTGGCCCACATATTCCATAATCAGGAATTCCCTCCTGGCTTAGACATTAAAGCATTCCAATGGTGGCTGGACAAGGGGCTGTACCGCATAGGGCACTATTTCTCCCCCTCGGGTCCCATTTCTTTAGCCTATTGTGTAAGCAAACTTGATATCCCTACCTCTGAAAAATTCAGATTTCAACAAATCTCCCACTTTCTGAAACATATCTGGAAAGAGAAACCTCTCCCCCCTAGAATTTCTGAATACGAAACATGGTGTGGCATGGCCACGGAGCAGAGAGGAGGCATCTCGGTGGTATATGCGGCCCTCACTCACTCAAAAGAAAAAGCACCATATATGAAACAATGGGAGGAGGACTTCCAGTTCTCCTGGGACCTAGAAACATGGCATAAAGCCCTAAATGACTCCTCTAGAGGCATTTTAAACACTGTACTTATGGAAGCAAGCATAAAGGTCATTACTAGTTGGTATCTCACCCCTGCTAAACTAGCCCGCATATATCCCACGGCTAATCCCCTATGCTTTCGAGGTTGTGACCTCCAAGGCTCAATGCCGCATATCTGGTGGGAATGTCCGAGGATCAGATCCTTCTGGAGGAAAATTTTTAACCTCATAGACAAATTGACCAAAGCTCAGATTCCTAGGACTCCGGAGATAGCATTACTGAACTCCTATATCCCAAATCTATCTAAGCCTAATAGGAAATTAGCCCACTTCATCTTAACAGGGGCCAAACTTATCATTGCAAAATCCTGGAAAAACCAAAGGTGTCTTTTGCAGAATCTGTTCAGAAAATCTCCTGGATTATGTCCCAGGAAAAGTTAGCCAGCATCCTAGCAGACACCACCAAACGGTTTGAGGGAATATGGGAACCCTGGGCGGATTATGTTTGGATCTCCTTAATTCCTGGACACAACTTGTAGACCAACATAGGCTGCTTCATCCTTACCCTTTCTCTTTCTCTTGCTCTTTTCTTCCTCTTTTCTTCCCTTCCCTTTTGAGTTTACTTCTGGCTTTCTGTGGATAGCTTCTATATAGCCTATCACATCAACGGGCCGTTAGCCCCAAACAGAGGGTTATTGGAGACAGTTTACCTCCTTCAATATTTCCTCTGACAACAGGATGTAAGTAACCATTTTTTACTCGAAATCTTGGGCGGCCCTCACTCCCTTCGCACAGAATGTTCCCTTTATGGGGTGCTTTGGAAGTGGGAGCACCTCATTACATCCTTCCACAGGACATGGGGAGTTTTCCCCGATGTCTACCTTACTTAATGCATCAGGTCTTCGACACTAACTAGTTCCTAGACTGGCCGTTTGTTAGTGTTTTAACTAGAAACAGTTTAATGAGGTACAACAAAAACTTGAATACCTTGTCATATGTCGAGTTGCTATCTGACTTGCTAAAAAGATTTTTGTTTTTCTTCTTTTTTTTTTCGTATTATTTTATTGTATTTTGTTGCTATGTTCATTTTGCAAGAAACTGAATAAAAATCTATTGAAAGTAAAATCTAAAAAAAAAAAAAAAAAAAAAAAAATATACTCACAAGCGGAGCAATATCAAAGGCATGTAAGTCATGGAAGTCATGGACAGTGACTTCAGTCTATCTCCACCACAGCTAGGGGGGATCCAGACGGCATCCTACGCAAGGCTAACGCATTTCCAGGGTGAACCCTCTTCTTCAGAGCCTAGCGATCAAATGAGCTGTCCCTCTTAAATACCTGAATGTAAGTGACTCAGATCCACCCGACGCTCAGACCAATACCATTGAGTGCCGCAAACTACCTACTAGTAAAGGACCTTTGCTGACACAGGGGGAATCCATGTATGTGTGCCGCGCGGCTCCCCCTGTGTCAGCAAAGGTCCTTTACTAGTAGGTAGTTTGCGGCGCTCAATGGTATTGGTCTGAGCATCGGATGGTGTGCCCCGTCCTTCCATTATCGTCCCCTCCTCCTGTGTGGCATCGGACTGCCGCTATAGGAGGGAGGGATCTGAGTCACTTACATTCAGGTATTTAAGAGGGACAGCTCATTTGATCGCTAGGCTCTGAAGAAGAGGGTTCGCCCTGGAAATACGTTAGCCTTGCATAGGATGCCGTCTGGATCCCCCCTAGCTGTGGTGGAGATAGACTGAAGTCACTGTCCATGACTTCCATGACTTCCATGCCTTTGATATTGCTCCGCTTGTGAGTATATTTTATGCTTTATTTTAATTTTTAATAAATGGTCTTATGGTATTGCACATGGTCGGTGTCCCCTCTCTTTTTTTGTTCGTATTTTTCTTTTGTTTTATTACTTTCATCCTTTTACCAAACAAAACTGGCAACCAGGGTCATTTACATCCATGGGAACACTCAGGACTACCAGACCACAGTGGTTGAGATTGACACCCCTTGGGGCAGCGTGAAACATTCAGTGGGGGTGGTAGCTTCCCTGCTTCATGAGGTACTGGTGGGGAGGGAATTTTGGAGGTTATGGGAAGGCACAGATAGTCTGGAGGATAGAGCTCCCCCTGCTGGGGAAGCACGGGGACTCTCACCAGAACCTTTTTGCTAAATGGAAGAGGAGATGGTTGGCAGGATCAAGGAAAGGGGAGACTCTCTTCCTTTTCCTGTAATGGCTGGGAAGCCATGGCTGGAGCTTAATGAACCAGAGAACCTCACTGACTCTAATAGTGATAGTGGACAGAATGTGACCCCTGACTTTGAGGTCAGGAGGGAGGATTTCTGTACAGAGCAATTACAAGATGTCACCCTCATTAGAGCCAGAGACAACATTCAGATGATAGATGGGGAACATGTGGATCCTAATTGGGGGGTGTGTCTTACTCCCACATGGCTCTTAGCAAAAATATGCTGTATCAGGTGGCAAAACACGGTGAGGATGAGGTAGAACAGCTGGTGGTTCTCAAACCCTTCCGCAGGATGGTGCTAGACTTGGCCCATGGGCATATAATGGGGTGACATCTGGGTATGGAGAAGACCAGGGAGAGGATAACCCAAAAATTCTTCTGGTCGGGCTGTATGCAGATGTCAGAGAATACTGTGAGTCATGCCCCGAATGTAAAATGTCTGCACCGTCACCCCATTTTTGCAGTCCGCTTGTTCCCCTACCTATAGGTAAGTGCTGTTCAAGAGAATTGGCATGGATCTGGTTGGGCCAGTAGTAAAGTCTGCCCAGGGCCACCAACACATTCTGGTAATACTGGACTACGCGACACGCTACCCTTATGGAATACCTCCGCTAAGACTATCGCCAAGGAATTGGTCCAGGTGTTTAGTCACGTAGGGATCCCAAAAGAGATCTTAATGGACCAGGGCGTTCCCTTCATGTCCAGGGCTACAAAGGTACTGTGCAAGTTGTACAAAATCTCCCATTTCCCTACCTCTGTCTACCACCCTCAAATGGATGGACTTGTGATGAGATTTGATAAAACCTTCAAAAGTATGCTGAAAAAGGTGGTCGACAAAGATGGGAGAAATTGGGATTTTTTGCTACCATATATCATGTTTGCCAGGCGTCTACGGGTTATTCCCAGTTTGAACTCTTGTATGGTAGACATCTCAGGGGGCTGCTAGATGTCGCAAAAGAAATGTGGGAAAGGGAGGCCACCCAATATAGAAGTGTCATTGAGCATGTCTCCTTGATGCAGGATCGAATTGCAGCTGTCCTGCCCCTTATACGCAAACATATGAAGCAAGCCCAGGAAGCCCAGAGGAGGGTTTATAATCGGGGTGCCAAGACCCGAACTTTCAACCCTGGGGATAGAGTGCTGGTGCTAGTCCCCACTGTGGAAAGTAAATTCCTGGCCAAGTGGCAGGGTCCCTTTGAAGTTAGGGAAAGATTAGGGGAGGTAAACTACAAAGTTTACCAGCCAGGGAAGAGAAAACCAGAGCAAATTCACCATGTTAATCTCTTAAAACCATGTTTCCCCTCCCTAAAAGGACTGGGTACCAGTGACCCCTGACATCCCCATAACCGAGTCCTTGTCTGTAATGCAACAAAATGACGTTAAGGCATTTTTGAGTAAAAATAGAGACTTTTTCTCCCCTTTACCCAAACTGACCTCAGTGATCCAGCATGACATTATCATGGAACCAGGTGTTCGCATAAATGTGAAGCCCTATAGAATCCCTGAGTCTAGACGAGAGGCCATGGCAAAGGGAATCAGAACCATGTTAAAATTGGACATGATAGAGGAGTCCCAGAGTGACTGGTCAAGCCCCATAGTGCTGGTCTCGAAGCCCAATGGCGCTATAAGGTTTTGTAATGATTTTAGAAAGTTAAATAGTGTGTCCAAGTTTAATGCATACCCAATGCCTGGCGTTGATGAACTTATAGACCGATTGGGAGGTGCGGGTACATAACAACCCTAGAACTAAAGGCTATTGGCAGATACCCCTCACAGAGACAGCAAAAGAGAAGACTGCTTTTTCTACCCCTGAAGGTCGTTTCAATACAAGTGAATGCCATTTGGGTTACATGGTGCCCCTGCATCATTCCAAGGAATGATGGATAAAACCCTAAGACCGCACCGCTCCTACGCAGCCGCCTACTTGGATGATGTGGTCATCCACAGCCCAGATTGAGAATCGCATCTACTCCGAGTGAAAGCAGTGATAGGTTCCGTTAGGAAAGCGAGTCTCACAGCCAACCCAAGAAAGTTTGCCATCGGTCTAGAAGAGGCCAAATACCTTGGCCACATTATTCGTTGGGGACTCGTTAAACCTTAAACCAACAAACTGGAGGCAATCCAGAAATGGCCCCAACCTCTGACTAAAAAGCAGTTGCAAGTGTTCCTGGGGATCACAAGGTACTATAGGTGCTTCATAACCAACTTTGCCACCATTGCCGTCCCACTGACAGACCTGACAAAGGGTTGAGAGTCGGTCATGGTGAAGTGGAACCCGGAAGCCGAGAAGGTGTTTCAGAAGTTGAAACAAGTCCTCTGTGTACAACCGGTGCTGGTGACCCCGGACTTCACCAAGGACTTTGTGGTGCAGACCGAAGCCTCTGATGTGGGTCTAGGGGCTGTACTCTTCCAGATCAGGGACAGGGAGGAGCACCTGGTTGTATACCTAAGCCAGAAACTAAACCAGCATGAGAAAAATAATGCCATAGTTCAGAAGGAATGTCTTGCTATTAAATGGGCCTTGGGGGCCCTAAGGTATTATTTATTGGGCAGGCCATTTAGACTGGTCATCGACCATGCCCCCCTGAAGTGGATGTGTGACAACAGGAAAAAAAATAGTTGGATGGCAAGGTTGTTTTTGGCCCTATAGCACTACAAGTTTTCAGTGGAACATAGGGATGCCCTTTCCCGGGTCCACTCTATGGGTGTGACAGTTGCTCAGCCTCAGAGGCTTGAGCAGAGGGGGGGATATGTGACATTATGCGAGGTGCGATAGTGAACGGGTGATAGTTGTCGCCTCGCATGCGTTCACTTGGAGTGGACTAGAGAGAGTCCGACCCGAGTTTTGCCAGCCACCGTGGCAGAACTAGTTCCGGCCCGTAGTTTCTGGTCCACCCAAATTCCTCTTCAGCTGCATTAAATGACCAGGAAGAGATCTCGGTTTTGCTCTGGCCTGGGACCTGGGTTTGCATTTGTTTTGTTTGGAGGTGTCAGGGACAAGCCCGGCATTGTATAGAGAGGTATCCTGCTCTGTAGTAGTTTAGTGCTGGACTGCAAGGTTTTGTTTTGCTACTTTGTTTTATTACTTGCAACCTTTTACCAAATAAAATTGGCAACCTGCTAGATTTTATTAAAGTTTGCCTTCAAGCTGCCTTCTTTCCAGGAAAGGTGATCCACAAGAGCTAATCTTCCACATGGTACACAGGGGAACTGGAATTTAGAAAAAAAGTGAACTTAGCCATTAAAATCTCTACCAGGCCCAAAGGGTCTGGAATGGATTTCCTGGGGGACTGTACCCTTTTAAAATCCATATCAGACTCAAAGCATATGATATATATTTTTGGGGGGACTTCATGACTTTTTTTTTAATTCTTGCTGTAGGCCCTTGAAATGTCTGTGTTTTTTTTTTTTTCACAGTTGTCAACGACATGTCAACAACATGTCATTTACTACCAATTTCAAAAATGTTCCCCTTCTAAATATTAGTGCTGCTTCTGTACATCACAGGTATGTGCTCCTTCACATACAGGATGATTAGAACCATCTCCCAGGCATGTGGTTTAACCAGTTCATCTCTACAGCATTTTTTCCATTTTTTTGCATACACAAATGTTTGTTTTTTTGGCCATAAAATTACCTAAAATACCCAAAACAATACACATTTTCTGAAATTAAAGGCCCTTTAGTATAATAGATATTAGTTGCATTTTTTATGCCATATGATATTCACAGAACTATTTATTAACCAGTTAACGACCGGCTCGCGTACATTTACTGCAGCAGAGTGGCTGGATTGTGCGAATCGCCGTTTATAAACGGCGGCTTGTGCGTGCGCGGCTAGCCGGCGGCGTGCTCTCATGCCCGCTGCACTCTACAGCAGTATGGCCGTGGGTCAGGCAGACTCGATGTCCACTGGCAACCCGCGATCTCCTGGCACAGAAGAAAAACCGGGAACTGCCAATGTAAACACGGCGGTTCCCCTCTCTGTCAGGTGGCATGTAAGAGATCTACTGGTCTCTGTCACTGGAATCAGTTAGATCTCTTATGCCCCTAGCAGCCCAGCCCCCTCACAGTTAGAACATGCCTAGGGAACACAGTTAATCTCTAGATCGCCCCCCCCCCCACAGGTTAACCCCTTCACTGCCAATGACATTTACTCAGTGGCTATTTAAATTTCTGAAAAAGTGTAAAAAATGTCATGTCTGCTGCAATATCACAGTTCCAATAAAAATCCCAGATCACCGCCATTATTAGTAAAATAAAAAATAAAAAAATTGTAAACACGCCATAAATTAATTCTTGTGGTTTGTAAAGAACGAAAATTTGAAAATAAGAAAAAAAAAAATCTGAAGATTCAAAAGAGCGAAAATCCAAAAATATGAACAAAAATCCTAAAATTTGAAAGAACGAAAATCTGAAAATATGAAAATCTGAAAGAACAAAAAATATTTGGATAATTTCTAATTATAATAAAATAATTAAATTATTACGTTTATTAACCATAACCCTCATTATAGTTGTATAACATTTTCATTATTATGTATTAATAATAATAATAATAATAATAATAACAATAATAAAAACTATAATAATAATTATAAACTATTAAATTATAGGTAGGTATTGGAATTTCCTTTCAAATTTGTCTGCCTGTTAGTGAACGTAACGAATACCACATCTATATGAATGGAACATACCGAATTCAAATTTTTCAGAATTCACAAATTACCGAAAATACTGAATACCGCATCTATATGAATGGAAAGTACCGAATTCAAATTTTTCAGAATTCATGAAAGTTAGTGAGCCAATGAGGAGAGAGAGGGAGTGGGGCCGGGTCATGGCTCCTTGTCTGAATGAACACAGGGAGCTGTGACTCGGCTCAGGTGCCCCCATAGCAAGCTGCTTGCTGTTTGGGGACTCAACAGGAGGGAGGGGCCAGGAGCGCCAAAGAGGGACTCAAGAAAAGGAGGATCTGGGCTGCTCTGTATAGTATAACATGTTTGTTATTTTTAAAGAAGAAGATCTGAGACTTTAGTATCACTTTAATTGTTTTTTTATAAATGTTATTATATTTAATTTTTTAACCTTTTTTTCTCTTTAACTTTATTGCTATAACAAGTGGGTTAACAAGCCTAAGTCTATTAGACTGTTGAAGTTGGAGAAATGTTATGTACATGGATAGGACGCTGGTTACATAATTGAGTCCATAGACTAGTGATAAATTACTTGTTCTCTGAATGGTCTATAGTTGTTAGTGATGGGCCCCAGGGTTCTGCCTTGGGCCCAATGCTCAATTTGTTTATTAAAGGAGAAGTATAGCTAAATCTTTTTTTGGCTACTTCTAATATTCACAGAAGTGCAGTTAGTTCTGCACTCCTTTTTCAGCCGACAGCGAGCTGAAGCCAGCTGTTGGCTAACGCCACAGAGCAGAAAGACGCTGACTGACAGTTACTGCTTTCTGCTCAGAGTGGAGGGGGAGAACTAAGCGATCAGCAGTGTTTGACCGCTCAGTTCTCCTTGCAGAGTGGGCGGGGGCTGATGTTATCAAATTATGCACAACTTCGGCACAAGATGTGGCATTAAAGTAAAAAAACTTTTCAGGATAGTTACGCAGCTGAGCGTATAGATTGGTGAAATATCCTGAAGAGATGCGTTGGTACATCAACGGATGGGTCCAGTACCAACGTACTCTGGTCCGATCACAGAACTCTCTCCGTCTTCTGATCCTATGCAACAGAATCAGTAGGAGTATTTCCTGAATTGCCTTCAGGGCGGGAACCATAGCTAACACTGCTAGCAACAGTGTGTAGCTCTCTCCACACCCTCTCTCTCTCCACTCTACCAAAATGGCTACTAGGGTTAAATACACCTTTCCCAATGCATTGTGGGAGTTTGGGAGTGTCCTTGGTGTAAGTTTACAATTCTTTAATAAAAACAGCCCAACTCTGCTTGCTGTTTGTGAGACATCACCGCAGCCCCACCTCATCAGATGGATTCAACTTCTCCGGGATCGCTGTTTGGGATATCCTGCTCTTCAGTTGGTGAGAGGGCTGTCGCCCACCTTTCACTATCCCTTTCTTGTTTTGGACACTGTGTACAGACACCTTGCCCCTGGAAACACCTTATTGCAGTACATAAGATACTGTACATAGACATCCATATCCGGAACTACTCTAAGGAATATCATTAGTCAGTTTAAGCTGTACTGCTGACATTAGCATCGCTGTGCCATCTCTTGACTACAATTTAACCACCTGCCGACCAGCCACCATCATTATACTGTGGCAGGTTGGCTCCCCTGGGTAAATCATAGTAGCTGTAGTGCATGCATGCTGCTGGAGGCGTGCGCACCCGTGGCACGTCGTGAGAGCCAATACACGTGGCTGGCGGCTGTGATGTCTGCCGGTCACCTGCGATCACTCCACAGAGAGCCAGAACAGGGATCTGTCAATGTTAACAAACAGATCCCCGTTCTGACAGGGGAGTAGAGAGAGATTGTCTGTTCCTAGTGATCAGGAACAGAGATCTCTCTCTACTCCCAGTCAGTACACTCCCCACACAGTTAGGGACACCTCCCTAGGGAACACTTAACCCCTTGATCGCCCCCTAGTGTTATCCCCTTCCCTGCCAAAGTCATTTATACAGTGATCAGTGGCTATTAGTGTTGAGCGAACCCGGACTGTAACATTCGGGTCCATACCGAACTTTGGGGTGTCAGGGACCCGAACATGGACGTTTCAAAAAACGTTTGGGTTCGGGTTCTGGGTTCTGGTAGTTGATCACGCATGTTGAATAGCTGCAGGGCAGCCAATCAACAAGCGTTTCACTGGTTTGCCCTTAGAAGCCATCACAGCCATGCCTACTAATGGCATGGCTGTGATTGGCCAGTGCATCATGTGACCCAGCCTCTATATGAGGCTGGAGTCACAGTGCTGCATGTCACATGCTCTTGGGTTAGTGTAGGGAGAGGATGCTGCCGGCGTTTTTGTGAGGGACAGATTGCAGACATTTTAACATCTGATCTTGCATCCTGAGATTACTACTACTGTTGCTCTGAGGGACAGATTGCAGAAATTTGAGATTTCACATACTGCTGCTTTGAGTGACAGATTGCAGATCAAACTCTGCATAACACAACGATCGCTACGATCGTACACAACGATCAGATTGTGGGATCGTACACAACGATCAGATTGTGGGAGTACTTTGAGATTTCACATACTGCTGCTTTGAGTGATCTGACTGCACTAGGTAGAGGCTTCTGCTTAGAGGGACAGATCATTGTTCAAAAATCATCTCCTAGTTCTAAAGGGAGAGGTATTAGCTGCAGCTGTAAGTGACACATTTTTGTTCAAAAATCTCCTAGTTTATTTGATTTTAATTTATTTTCCCTATCCCCATTTTTTTGTAGGGCACTTGCCCTACTCTTACCCCCATTTTACTTCCTTTTGCAGCCCTCTAGCACTTGCCAGGACTTTGTTACAGCCATTTTTGTGCCTAAAAGTTCGGGTCCCCATTGACTCCAATTGGATTCGGGGTCCGGGATAACGTTCGAGCAACGTTCGGTGCTGAACCAGGACTTTTTCCCAAAGTTCGTTCGGACCCGCGGAACCCAAACGTCCAGGTGTTCGCTCAACTCTAGTGGCTATTTTTAGCTCTGATCATTGAAATAATGTCACTGGTCCCAAAAAAAGTGACAAAAGTGTCCCATCTGTCCGCTGCAATGTCACAGTCCTGCTAAAATTCACTGATCACCGCCATTGCTAGTAAAAAAAATGAATAATAAAAATGCCATTAATCTATTCTCTCTTTTGTAAATGCTATAACTTTTGCGCAAATCAATCAATATATGATGCTTATTGTGATTTTTTTTACCAAAAATATGTAGAAAAATACATATTGGCCTAAACTGATGAAGAAATTTGTTTTTTTTTTTAACAACTTTTTTGAATATTCATTATAGCAAAAAGTAATCGACAACTGTTCTTGTACCCTGCTTGATGGACATGAGGCTTTCGGCAGAGGTAGTGGAGAGTGCGGAGACACCAAATACCCTTTTAAAGGAGGCCACAAACTCTGGGTTACTCTGGACAACAGGTTTTTGTGTCTCCCATAGGGGGTTTGCCCAGTCCAAGGCTCTGTCAGAAAGCAAAGAAATCACAAAGCCTACTTTACTCTGTCCATGGGGAACGCCTGGGGCAGCATCTCAAAGCATATCCCAACCTGGTTCAGAAGCCCTCTGCAATGAACTGGATCTCCCCCAAATCGCTAGAGAAACAGAGCAGGTGGGTGCCTGCACAGAGACTTGAGCAGCAGCAGGAGCGGCCTGCAACACAGGTTGTGCCAGAACAGCCACCGTAGGAGGAACCAGGTGAGCAGTAAGATTCAAGAGCATCTGTGACACTATGGCAAACTGATCCATGAGATGATCCTGCTCATGCAATCTGGAAAAAATATTACCAGCAAGTGGATTGTCTGCATCATCTGAATTCATGGCCTTTGCCTACTGTCAGGAACCATGAATCAGACCAAGGCAGAAGTGCAGTAAAATCACACTGTAGCGCCCTCATAGTGTAGGTGCTTTTACTTTGTACATTTTTGGTAGGAGAGCAAAAATCTAGCCAGGTCTGTCTGTAAGTGCAGGTCTGAATATTTTGATCTGGGCTGGGGAGTGGCTCAGGGGAGAGGCTGGAGATGCAGGGACACTTCTTGGAGATTTACTCCCCTTGAGCTGGGAAAGCACTAGAAGGGGGATGGATGAGAAGGTGTCACTTCCTGATGTATGACAAGGAGCCCTGACCAATACACAGGCTGGGTTGGCAGGGGGCAGGCCTCCTTAAATACAGCAATCTGCCAGTAGATGTCAGGAGAGTTTGGGTGGAATTATGAGGATGAGGATGTAGCTGGAGCTGCAGTGCAGGCATTGCCTGGGAGGGGAGCCCCCAGTCTGGGGGCTGAACCTGAGGCCTGGGGCTCGGGTGCGGCCGGAAGCTGGAGTCAGCTCCTGGAGTGGCACAGGAGAAGCAGGTGAGTTCTACATGTAAGGAGACTTTTTAAAGAATCCACCATCAAGTCGGTGAGTCGCGGCCCCTGGGAATTGGATGAGGAGGCTGAGACAGACTGAGAGGAGAGAGAGCAGTCTGTAGAAGTCGGGAGGAGCCAACCAAGGGAAAGGAGAGCCATTAGACTACATGACAGGCCAGATGGATCTGGAAGATGAATGGACTGGGAATTCACCCAAGGCCCAGCTATTACCAACGTTCTTAGCTACACAACAGAGGGTCCCTGGTTTCAGGGAAGGAAACCTGAGATTCTTACCCACAAAGGGTGGTTCTGAGGCCTTGCTGGTGACAGCAGGAGGTCTCACCATGTGCTAGTTGTGGTGAAGAGGAGGTGTCATGGAGGTCTGATAAATTTCCTTTCGGACCAGGGAACAAGTGTAACGGTCAGCAAGTAGTGTGCTAGAGAGAAAAGAAGAAAAGTAATGGTCAGCAAGTAGTGTGCTGGAGGAGAAGAAATGTATATACCGGAGGTGTATATAGTAGGTCCCGTGTTCAAATCACTGGGCATCCCACAGTCATCCCTAATCCCTATCCAAATTCAAACCCCTAAATAAAACAACAACAAAAAAGTATCGGCCTGTTCAGTGACTCCGGGTGTGTGGAATCGTGTGATTGAGGGCAGCAGGCAGGTGGACCACAACTATCAGCCACTCTTGAGGGAGCACATGGCTACAACACTTTTTTTTTTTTATATAATCACTTTATTCAAGTTAACACATGGTATACAACAGAATGCAGTTGAAAGAATTCATATTGTATAATTGGGTAAGACTAGATCCATGTATACAACTGGATAACCATACAAATCAAACAGCAAATTGCAAAATACAGAGAAGGATTATAGTCTCGGGGGGGAGGGGCAGGGGGGTAGGGGAAAAAAACAAAAGTCATGGTTGGCTGGGTATGAGAGGGTGGGGACCACGGGAGAGAATAAAGGTAACTGTGTGGTTTGTTCCTGAATCCAAACCTGGTGAATCCTTCGTCCAGATTAATTGGAAAGAGAAGGTGACTAGGACGCCCCCCCCCCGGAAGGTGGGAAAGGGGCGGGGGGTGTGCTCCCATCCATAAAGGAGAGTGACCTTAATTCAGGTTTAGAGAGTGTCAAGAAGTAACATGCGAGTTCGTATCACTGCTTTACATAAATAAATAAACAAATTGAGAAAAGGGTGGTAGTCCACATTAACAAAACCAATGAGTAGTAAGAAGAGAAGTGATGGCACTTGACTTAGAGATGGGTCTCTTGTCAGGTGTTCATTGTAGTTATGGAAACCAAATCTACCAACACTGGATGGAATTCAAAACCATATGGTCCTATTACTGTGCAGAGACCTGCTAGACTGTTGGAATTCTAACCAGATGATAAAGAACCGCTGCCTCCAAAAATGGCAAGCTTTCATGCTGAAAATCTTCCCTAACAAGAACCTAGAGGACCTCAGACTCTCCTTCATACAGGAACTTCCCTGACTTCCCCAACAATGGAGCAAACCTGCACTATCCGTACCTTTTCCCTAGGAGGGAAAGGTACGGATAGTGCAGGTTCGCTCCATTGTTGGGGAAGTCAGGGAAGTTCCTGTATGAAGGAGAGTCTGAGGTCCTCTAGGTTCTTGTTAGGGAAGATTTTCAGCATGAAAGCTTGCCATTTTTGGAGGCAGCGGTTCTTTATCATCTGGTTAGAATTCCAACAGTCTAGCAGGTCTCTGCACAGTAATAGGACCATATGGTTTTGAATTCCATCCAGTGTTGGTAGATTTGGTTTAATCCAATATTTTAGGATAGCTTTTCTGGATGCTAGAAGGCAGAGATGTATCCATCGGGAAAGGCGATCAGTCCTGGTAGGGCGTGGATAGTAGGTGTTTTGGGTTCTGATCCAAAGATCATAAGTTGAGTAACTAACAGAATGTCTAAGGAGGTCACATCCTTTATATATCTCTGTACTTGTTGCTGAGATTTGTGGGCAGTTCCAAAAACGATGCATCAGTGATGGCCTCAGAGGTTTACACCAAGGACAGATTTTCTTGTCCCGAGAGTCTCTGGTGTTATAAAGGGGGTTATACTGTAAGCCCTATGAATTATTCTGAATTGTGTTTCTCTCCACATATCATTGATTCTAATTTTAGGAGTTCTCCTGTACCCCTCTAATAGTATTTTAGGAAGGTGTTCGCTTTGCAGGTCTTTGTTCCAGGCTTTAGCTGAGGATGAGTCTATCGCCTTGGTGAATATAGGTATGAGGGGTTTGTAAATGGCCGAGGTGGAGATACTGTCCAGTTCAATTAATTTGTCCAGGAAGTTGTGTTTAAATCTGAGTTCAGGCCTTGGGCAGATGCTGTTTACGTAAGACGACACCTGGAGGAGGTGTAAGTTGTGTTGGGGTGCTAGTATCCATTCTTCCAGAATGGATTGATGAGTTCTAAAAAGTCCCCTCTGTGTGTCGTATAAAGTAGATAATTTAGTGAGGCCCTTCTGTTCCCAAAGGGCAAAAGCGGCATGCTGTATGGAGGCTGGTAGCATAGGATTGCCTCATATTGGGAGGTGCATAGATATATGTTGGGAAAGTTTCAATTATTTCCTAATTTCCCTCCAGGCGATGATGGTGTCCCTGGTAAGAAGATTGATCCTTAGTAGAGTTGAGCGGACACATGGATGTTCGGGTTCGGCGGGTTCTGCCGAACTACGCGAAAAAGTTCGAGTTCGGCCCTGAACTTGACCCCGAACCCCATTGAAGTCAATGGTGACTCGTACTTTTCGGCACTAAAATGGCTCTAAAAAAGTCCTGGAAAGGGCTAGAAGGCTGCAAAAGGAAGCAAAATGGAGGTAAGAGTAGGGCCCTGCAAACAAATGTGGATAGGGAAATAACTTAAAATCACATAAAAAAAATGGAGGAGGAGGTGAATGTGGAGTAGGAGGTTGAGGAGCCTCAAAAAAAGAATAACTTCACTTAAGCATACCAATGGCTGTGTGAGGCCGGTATAAATGTGTATTCTGCACAAGGTACAGACAAGTCTTGTGGGATCCATGCATGGTTCATTTTAATAAACTTTAGCCTGTCCACGTTGGCTGTGGACAGGCGGCTGCACTTGTCTATGATAACGCCCCCTGCTATGCTAAACACACGTTCAGACAATACACTGGCTGCAGGGCATGCCAGCACCTCCAAGGCATAAAGGGCAAGCTCAGGCCAGCCCAGAAGTTGAATGGGGCAGACCCATCAGTCAGTATGTGTAGGCGTGTGCACACATACTGTTCCACCATGTTGCTGAAATGCTGCCTCCTGCTAAGACATTGCCTATCAGCTGGTGGTGCTGTTTGTTGTGGCGTGCTGCTGACAAAGATTTTCCACATTTCGGCCATGCTAACCCTGCCTTCTGAGGTGCTGGAGGTGCCACAGCTGCTTTGGCGACCTCTTCCTCCTCCTCTGCCTTCGCCTTGTGCTTCCACTGAGCCCTCTGTGTCATTTGGGAATACCCTCAGCAGCGCGTCTACCAGCGTGCACTTGTAGTCGCGCATCTTCCGATCACGCTCCAGTGAGGGAATTAATGACGGCACATTGTCCTTGTAATGGGGATCCAGCAGGGTGGCCACCCAGTAATCAGCACAAGTTACAATGTGGGCAACTCGGCTGTCGTTGCGTAGGCACTGCAGCATGTAGTCGCTTATTCGTGCCAGGCTGCCCAGAGGCAAAGACAAGCTGTCCTCTGTGGGAGGTGTATCATCTGTGTCCTCCGTATACCCCCAGCCATGGTCCAGTGATGCCCACGAGCTGCGTTAGGTGCCACCCTGCTGTGAACACGGTTCCTCCTCCTCATCATCATCATCCTCGTCCTCCTCAACCTCCGGAACTGTGCCCTGGCTTGAAAATGTTTTACATGGCCTATGCTGGTGCAGGAACCCATCCTCAGAGCAACTTGTGAATGACTGGCCTGATAACCGTGGAAATTACCACTCTTCCTCCTCCTCTTCCTCCTGTGCCACATCCTCTTCCATCATCGCCCGAAGTGTTTTTTCAAGGAGACATAGAAGTGGGATAGTAACGCTGAGAACAGCGTCATCGGCACTGGCCATATTGATGGAGTACTCGAAACACCGCAATATGGTACACAGGTCTCGAATGGAGGCCCACTCATTGGTGGTGAAGTGGTGCTGTTCCGCAGAGCGACTGACCCGTGCGTGCTGCAGCTGAAACTCCACTATTGCCTGCTGCTGCTCGCACAGTCTCTCCAGCATGTGCAAGGTGGAGTTCTACCTTGTGGGCACGTCGCATAGGAGGCGGTGAGCGGGAAGGCCGAAGTTCCGCTGCAGTGCAGACAGGCAAGCAGCAGCAGGGTGAGAAAGCTGAAAGCGCTCACAGATGGCCTGCACTTTCTGCAGCAGCTCTGACATATCCTGGTAGTTTTTTAGACATTTCTGCACCACCAAATTCAGCACATGCGCCGGGCAAGGGATGTGGGTCAAACCAGCTAGGTCCAGAGCTGCTACAAGATTTCACCCATTATCGCACACCGCCAGGCTGGGCTTGAGGCTCAGTGACAACAACCACTCATCGGTCTGTTGTTCAATGCCGTCCACAGCTCCTGTGCAGTGTGGGGTTTATCCCCCAAACATATCAGTTTTAAAACAGCCTGCTGTCGTTTCCCCCTGGATGTGCTGAAGTTGGTGGGGAAGGTGTAACGCTGACCAGATGAGGAGGTGGTAGAGGAGGAGGAAGCGGAGTAGGAGGAGGAGGCAACAGGAGGCAAAGAGAAATGCCCTGCAATCCTCGGTGGCGGAAGGACTGTTATCTGCCTCAAGCCCACCGGCAACTACATTTGCCCAGTGGGCAGTTAGCGAGATATAGCGTCCCTGCCCGTGCTTACTGGTCCACTTATCAGTGGTTATGTGGACCTTGCCACAGATGGTGTTGCGCAGTGCACACTTGATCTTGTCCCCGACTTGTTTGTGCAGGGAAGGGATGGCTCGCCTGGAAAAGTAGTGGCGGCTGGGAAATACGTACTGTGGGACAGCCACCGCCATCAGGTTTTTAAAACTGTTCGTGTCCACCAGATGGAATGACAGCATTTCAAAGGCCAGGAATTTTGAAATGCTGGCATTCAGGACCAGGGATCACAAGTGGGTAGGGGGGTACTTCCTCTTTCTCTCCAGTGTTTGGGAGATATACAGCTGTAAGCTTCCATGGGACCATGTGGAAATGCTTGGGGACGGTGGCGGACATGGTGGCGTTGCTGTCATATCGTCTGTTTGCTGGGTGGCAGGTGACACTGTCACTGTAGAGGTGGAGGAGGAGACCGAGGCAGCAGCAGAAGAGGAAGCAGGAGGAGCCAGAGACCTTTCTTGGATTTTGAGGTGCTTATTCCACTGCAGCTCGCACTTTGCATGTAGATGCCTGGTCATGCAGGTTGTGCTCAGGTTTAGAACATTTATGCCTCGCTTCAGGCTCTGATTGCACAGCGTGCAAACCACTCGTGTCTTGTCATCAGCACATTGTCTGAAGAACTGCCATGCCAGGGAATTCCTTTGAGCTGCCTTTGGTGTGCTAGGTCCCTGGGTGAGGTGGGTAGTAACAGGTGTACTGTCTAGGGGACGGTCGCTCCGCTTTTGCAACCTGCTTCCTCTTTTGCTGTGCTGGTGCCTCTGTGCGACCACCACCTCTTCCTCTAAACTGCACACATCACTCGCATGACCTTCATTCCATGTGGAGTCTAGGACCTCATCATTCTCCACATGATCTTCCACCCACTCTTCACCACTGCCCTCCTTGTCAGTCTGCATACTGTAGAAAGCCGCAGCAGTTGGCACCAGTGTTTCGGCATCATCAGAGACGTGCTGCGATGGTGTTTCCATGTCCTCATCCTGAAAGAGAAGTGGTTGGGCATCGGTGCACTCAATCTCTTCCACTTCTGGGGCAGGGCTATGTGCATGGCCTACGAAAAGCACATCAGCAGAGTCATCAAAAAGCATAAGAGACTGCTGCATGACTTAGGGCTCAGACTGCTTGGCCGATTTACAAGGAGCTGAGGTGAAAGACAGATGGCTAATGTGGTTCAGGTGCCAACTCTGAGCTTTCAGTAAGGGACCGGGTGGGAGACAATGTGAAGGAACTGGAGGCATTGTCAGCCACCCAATCTACTATCGCCTGTACTTGTTCTGGTCTCACCATTCGTTGAGCGGCATTCGGGCCTACCATATAACGTTGAAGGTTCTGTCGGCTACTCGCACCTGAGGAAGGTGTTTCACTTGTGCGTGTAGCTGGCACAGATTGACCACGTCCTCTCCTTGCAACAGGAGCTTCACCAACACCACCAACACCAGCAGCACCACGACCATGTCCCTTATTTGACACTCTCCTCATTCTGACAGCAAATGTACTATTTAGCACAAATCTATATTACTTTTTAAACCGGCAATGTGCAATTTTGTGCAAGAAATGCACAGCAAGGTGCAAATGTACTTTGTAGCACTATTTATTAATAATAATAAAAAAAAGAATGATAAATGATTATTCTTTTTTTTAAAACCAGCAATGTAGACGCACTTTTTAATTTTGTGCAAGAAATGCACAGCAACATGCAAATATACTATGTAGCACTATTTATTAATAATAATAATAAAAAAATAATAAATTATTATTCTTTTTTTTTAAACCATGTAGATGCAATTTTTATTTTTGTACAAGAAATGCACCGCTGGCTGCAAATGTAGTATTTCAAATGTTTTTTTTTAAACCAGCAATGTAGACGCACTTTTTATTTTTGTGCAAGAAATGCACCGCTGGCTGCAAATGTAGTATTTAGAATATATATATATTTTAAACCAGCAATATAGACGCACTTTTTATTTTTGTGCAAGAAATGCACCGCTGGCCGCGAATGTAGTATTTTGCACAAAAAAAAAAAATAACTTGTCTAACTGCAATGTAAAAGCAGTATTTAACCACTTCCGGACCGCCGGCCGTCGTTTGACGGCGGCAGTTTGAAGTGGAATGCCGTTGTTATGGTAGCAGATAGCTACCATAACCCTGGTATCTATTTTTTCAGCAGGCGATTCCCTGCAAGATAAAAGTGGTGTTAGCGGCGGATTCGCCGCAAGATCACTTTTATCAGCGGTGGGAGAGGTGCCCCCCCGCCGCTTTCCGGTCATCTCCGCCGCTTACCGGACCCGCCGGCAGCGGCGGAGATGATCGCGTCCGTTCCCCCCAGTGTCTGCGAGTCGAGTGAATGGCTGAAGCCGTTCACCCGGCTCCATAACATGGCTGGGCGGAAGCTACGTCACAAGTCGCTTCCGCCCAATGCTCTTAAAGGGGACATTTTTTTTTTCCCTTGCCATTTTTTTCAAATTTTTTTTTTATGCATTTCAGTATAAATATGAGATCTGAGGTCTTTTTGACTCTGGATCTCATATTTTGGAGGTCCTGGCATGCTTTTTTTCTATTACAAGGAATGTTTACATTTAAAAAATATATCAGCCACTGCCTATGGCCAGTACCACATCCCTAGTGAAAAAATTTAAAAATGTTGGGGTGGAGTGCCTCCCCTAGAGCAGAAAATGGGACTTTATTGGTACTGAATCAACCCTCTCTGAATGATCAGACATGCACAGGTGTGATCTAAAATACACAAGATTTATTTAAACATTTAAAACATGGAATAACCCCTCTAGAGGTAATAGCAAAACAGTACATATAGACGAGAATATCGGACACATAAAACATGACTAGAGTTGAGCGAACACCTGGAAGTTCGGGTTCTGCTGGTCCGTCCGAACTTCGGGACAAAGTCCGGGTCCGGGTCCGGACGGAACCCGAACGATCGCACGGACAACGAACCCCATTGAAATCAATGGGGACCCGAACTTTTAGGCACAAAAATGGCTGTAGGAAAGTCCTGGAAAGCCCCAGAGGGCTGCAAAAGGAAGTAAAATGGGGGTAAGGGTAGGGCAAGTGCCCTACAAAAAATGGGGACAGGGAAATAACTGTAAATATTTTTAAAAAAATAAAAACATAAAAAAAGCAAAAATGGAGGTGAATGTGGATCATCTTCAAACTGTGTCTGAAAAGTATTAATTAACGGTAGAAGCCATATAACTGTTCTAAAATCATCTTCAAACTAGGGCAAGTGCCCTACAAATAAATGGGGATAGGGAAAATAAATTAAAAT
>BLSH010112578.1:632576-643144 GCA_018402905.1 Glandirana rugosa
CTGTACGGATGATTACCGTACCGACACTAACCGGTCACGTAGTACACTGGGTCGGAGATATACTCGACCTCAGTGCATCACGACGTACAGTGTAGTAGAGTATGATCACATCCCTCTCCTAGGACGACGATGACACTCCCTGGGGCACTTTGCTTAGCAAAAAAAATGTACTCTAGCAAACAAAAATCTCCTCTAGCACCCACCCACCAATAAATCACTGTTTTTAACAGATTTTCTAAAGCTAATCTGTCCCTAACACCAGCAGCAGGAACCTCTCCCTACACTAGTATGAGATGATTTTCGAAAGCTAATCTGTCCCTCACACCAGCAGCAGCATCCTCTCCCTACACTAGTATGAGATGATTTTCGAAAGCTAATCGGTCCCTCACAGTAGCAGCAGGATCCTCTCCCTACACTAGTATGAGATGATGTGACATGCAGCACTACGTGACTCCAGCTCATATAGAGGCTGGGTCACATGATGCACTGGCCAATCACAGCCATGCCATTAGTAGGCATGTCTGTGATGGCTTCTAAGGGCAAACGAGTGAAACGCTTGTTGATTGGCTGCCCTGCAGCTATACAAAAGGCACGAAAAAATACCCGAACCCGGACTTTTTCTCAAAAAAAACTTTAGGGACACCCTAAAGTCCGGTACAAACCCGAACTCTACAGTTCGGGTTCGCTCAACTCTATTCCTTAGGTTATATGGCAGTGCTCTTAGATTGCTGTGCAGAATGGACGGAAGGTTGAAGGGTGCAGTCATTGCGGACTCCAGATGGAAATGAGCAAATCTAGACTTCTGGGTCAACCAATCTAGTCCTGTGTGTAGGAAGCAGGATAAGTTGTATACCCTAATGTGGGGGAGCCCTGCCCCTCTGTTGCACCTCGGGAGATATAGTTTGGGTAGTGCAATACGTGGCTTTTTTTCCTTTCCATAGAAAGGTTGTCAAAGCTCTATTGATTTTTTGTATATCAGCATGCTTAATCAGAATTGGAATTGTCTGCATTGGATAAAGGAGGCGAGAAAAGCTTACCATTTTATATAAATGGCATCTCTCGAATAGCAATAGGGGAAGGTCTCTCCAAGCCCCTAATTTATCAGTAATTGTTTTGATTAGAGGGGGATAGTTTAAGGAATAAATGGAGGCAGGATCCTTTCCTATGTTTACACCCAAGTACATTATGTGTTGATGTGCTATTGTTTGCACAGGGGTAAGACTTCACTTTCGTTAAAATTTATTTTGCATTTTTGGAATTGTTGAAAGGTGCTCTGGATTTGTGGGATGTCTTTGTGGGGATTGGCCGTAAATATTAAAATATCACAAACAAATAGTGCTGTTCGCAGCTCTTCTTTACCTATCTTGACACCGTGTAGAGGTGCCTGAAGGTTTAGGTAGCAGGATAATGGCTCCATAGCTAAATTATATAATAGCAGGGAAAGGGGACATCCCTGTCTCGTTCCCTTGTGTAGTGGTATGTGGTCTGAGACGAGGCCAGCTGCTACCACTCTGGCTGAGGGACAGGAATATAGGCTTCAAACAAAATGGGTTATTGGCCCAGAAAACCCAAAGTCTTCCAGAACCTTTGCCAGCCATTTGAGCGTAATTATGGCAATATCTTTGGAGGGGTTATGTTTAGCATAATCCAGGACAGTTAGTACTTTTTTGATGTTGGCTGATGCCAATCTGCCTTTGACAAAGGCAGCCTGTGCCAGGAGCACTAACTCCGGCAGTATAGGTGCCAGGCGAGTGGCAATTATTTTTCACAGTAATTTAGAGTCTAGGTTTAATAAAGATATGGGATGGTAGGAACCTGGTTCTATGGGGTCCTTGCCCTATTTCACTATCAGTTTTATATACGCTTGCTGCCCAGAGGGAAGGTATGGTCCCCCAGACCATATTCCTTTAAAAACTTGATTTAGTGTGGGTGAGATTAAATTTTTAGTTAGTTTATAAAATTCTCCTGTCAGTCTGTCAGGATCCGGGCATTTATTATAGGCTAAGGACCTGATGGCGACTTCAATTTCAGCCTGGGAGATGGGGGCATTCAGTGCGTCCAGGTGTGTCTGGTTTGCCAGAGGTGAGTTGGGATTTTTTAGGAAAATGTCCACCTGTGAGAAGTCCGTTGGGTCACCGGTGTAGAGTGAAGCATAGAAGGTCTGGACTACCTTACTGATTTCTAGAGGGGAGGATGCTATGTTGCCATGGCTGTCTCTTAGAGATGTAATGTGGGTAGGTAGAAAATGGCCTTTGCTGTGTCTTGCCATCAGTTTGCCTGCTTTGTTGCCATGTTTATGTAAGTGTAGGTCGTAGTGAGCGTATTTCATGCGTTCTTGTTGCTCCGCCCATATGTTAAAGTCTAGTTTCGCCGCTTGCCATTCTGTTCTGTTGTCCTGAGTGTCCTTCAGGATTAAGCTTTGTTGGGCATCCCTGAGCCACTGGCTAGCTGTTTTGTATTGTTTAAGCGACTCTCTCTTATGGAAGGCCACGTACGAGATTATTTTGCCTCGTAAGAAGGCTTTCCCTGAGTCCCATAATACTTTTGGATTTGAGACATGCTCCCTGTTCGTGTCTAGAAATTCATGCTAAGCGTCTTCTAAGACTGTTTGGAGTTTCTCATCTTGGGCAAAAAAGAAGGGAACCTCCAAATATTGGGACTTCTTGCCAGGGACGGGGTTTCTATTGTGACTGAGATGGGGGGCATGATCCAAAATCACCAGCTCATGGATATCCATGCCTCCAATCTGTTGTAGTAGTGTTGGCGACACAAGGAGGTAATCTAGTCTGGCAAAGGATTTGTGGGGGGTGAGTAGTTTGTATACTGCTTTTCTAGAGGGTGGGACATACGCCAGGGGTCTATTAATTGGGTTTCTGTGAGGAAATGGGAAAGTAAGAAGGGATAAGTAGCATGTGAGTCCGGGGTCCTACAGCCCCGGTGGGACCACTCCTACCGATTTCTATGTACTGTGTTGAAATCTCTCCTTATTAGGTGAGGAGTCAGAGGGTCTTTTAGAATCCACTGCGTAAGATTTTGGAAAAACGTGAGCGAGGGTGAGTTTGGAGCGTACACATTGGTGATATTTATATCTTTATTTTGGAACTTCAGGCGTGCTGTTGTCATACGACCACAAATCCCAGGGTAGTTATGCTGGGAAGTGACTGCTCCCGTAACAGTTAATAATACCAAAGGTTATGACGTCCTCTGGTGCGATGAGGAGAGAACAAGTTGGTTCTTATGGCATGGAAGTATTGGTGTGTGCTCACGGGTTCCATCTGGGGATTAAGGGTGGGGGGTACCCTTGTTAGAGTAATTGGAACGGAGCCTTTTTGGTGGATCTTTTCTAGGACTTCTTTGTTCTCTCACTGCGGGTTGCAGGTATCCATGGCTGAAATGGGCGGTGTAAACTGCGCCTCAGGTAGTGGTCAGCTTCCTCCGGTGTATGAAAAGATAGTTAGTCTCCTCTAGGCGTTTGTAATCGTAACACCGCCGGGAAGGTAAGGGTGAAGTGTAGGCCCTGTTTGTATAATGGCGCACATATGGGTTGAAATTTTTCTTTGATACTTCTGCCGAGTAATCCGCGAAAAGCAATACGTTTGCGCCTTCTATGCAGAGTTTGCGGGTTTTGCGAAAGGTCTGAAGGAGGGCTAGCCTGTCAGCATAATTTAAGTACTTTACAATGAATGGTCTAGCCGTTTTCCTGTTGCTATCTGGAGCTCCAACTGTGCGTTCTTTCTACTACACAGTGGTGAGGAAGGCCCAGTGCTTCAGGGATGCGGGCTGCGCATAGCTGGTGCAAGGCATTATTAGGAAAGGACTCCGGGAGGCCCACAATTCTCAAGTTGTTCCTCCTTGATCTATTCTCTAAATCCTGGATCTTTTCCTGTATTGCCCCAGGTATTTTAGCATATTGTTCCAGAGTCCCCGTGGTCTGATAGAGCTCATCTTCTAATTCAGAAATCCTGGCCTCAGCCATTGACAGCCTCTTTGCTTGTTCTCCCATCTCCCTTTTGATCTGCTGCATACCAGCAGAAACGGCCGTATCCACTGCTGCCGTGATGTTCAGGAGAAGAAGCGCCGCCACCACCTGTGTGATCTGCTGATGCAAGTCCTGTGTGATCCTTCCCCTTGGGTCTACAGGCTGCATCTCCACATTCACTCCTTCTGCATAGGTGATGGCGACCATATTGCCCGCGTCTGAAGGCAGGTCTTGTGGCGATGTACGGGCCGGGGTAGGCGAGCTGGCACGGTAGCTTGCAAGGAATCGTTCCATGGATGAGGGCACCAATGCGAGGCCATAAAGCGTGGGTCACGGGGGTTGGGAGCTGGCTTTATAGGCCGATTTAATACGGGAGTGTCGGAGCCGCCGCGAGTCACTCCTTATCCATCGGCACTGGAACCGGAAGTCATGCTACAACACTTTTTAATAAAAAGGTAAAATTACATAAACAGAATAAATGTGGTCAAAACCTAGCCAGGGTTTGGGTAATCAGAGAGGATAGTCAGAGCAAGCCAGTGAAATAGGAGTCCAGGGATCAGTGAAGTCAAACAAATGGCATGCAGGGTCAGGAGCCCGGAGAAGAGTCAGCCGAGCAGGGTCTTGAATCCAGGAACCGGAAGGGAATGTCAAACAGGCAAAGTCTTTCACAGGAAAACACAGCAGAGATTTCTCCAGAGATGTTAACCAAGGCGAAGGCATCTGCGATCTGATCCAGGCAGGATATGGTCATCAGGTGAGACAGAGGGGAAGCTGAGACTGGCAATTAACCCTCAGCTGAGCAACTTGCTCTGAGAAGGGAGAGCTGAGCCCAGCCCTGACATCTGCAGAGCAACTCCTCCTTATCCGGCCAACGGATTGGTTCACATGTTTCCCAAGAACTTCAAAGCCTGCCTTCTTCTTCTTGGGTCACGCTAAACATTAATGGAGTCTGTTTTAACCCCTGCAGCACTGGCGCAAAGTGACAAACAACCAGGCTGACACTCTCCCATGAGCATTGGTTCTTCCCAACAACTTTCACATGAACAGCAACACAGTCTATGATGAATAGAGATGTTACCTGCTACATTCCCATGAAGCCAGACGAAATCCCCTTGCAGTTGCATTCTTGCAGAGACAACACCTTTGCCTCTTTGGGCGCCAAATATAGCCATAGCCCTGACCCCCAGAGGCCTAATGATGACCTCCAGAGTCAGAGAAAGCTGACATCCATCTTCATAGGTTCGGTTACTAGGCTTGTGGGTGCAGATAGAAGAATTGAGTTGGGCACCAGACACTTTGATGATGCAGAACAAAAGAGATTTATTTTCTCTTAAAGAACTGGGGAGAGAGAGGGTTAGTACCAGGACACACCTTGAGTTGGTGCAAAAGCACTTAGCAGACTCCAAAACTCAAAACAATAGGACAATAGAATAGTTGTATAGACCCACAGGCCTTCAAACTGAACTGTGCCTGAGAAGAGCTATTTCATTTGGTACTGAACGTATATCTTGGACTTCAACACAGATCAATACTCATACCAAACTTGGTATCTCCGTTACATAGGCCTCCATCTCACAGCCTCCTGCTGCAGCTTCATGAACTTGAACTTACAGTCTCTTAACAAGACTCCTTGGACTCTCACTGCCACTGGGTCCCTTGAACTTCACACAGCCAACCTCTGTATCTTCCGAGTGTCCCTACGCTGATTTGATGGGTCCCTTACTCGGCTCTTCAGCCCATCTGCTGAACTCTCTTGCAAGCTTTACCCTCGCTATCCTGCTGGGTCCCTAGCTTGACTTTCGCTGAGACTTTTCCAACTTCTACACCGTTCCTGATTAGTGAAAAAGGCTTCTCTAGTACTCTCTCAGACCCTGAACTCTGGTCTCCGATAACAGGAGCGTTGTCCCTTGAGGGTGACAGTTTCCCCTTTACCGCTAACCATGGTTCACACTTTGCCTGTGGCGACAGGAATGGTTGTCCTCAGTTAGCAACTCTATCCCTTTACCTTCGACAAAGAGAGAATCCGTGCAAATTGGCTAGGCTTCTGACATGAAGCCCCAACCCCACACTGCTGCTTCTTGTCCTGGGTAGGCCTCAGACTGCCTAGCAACCAGGTGCTCCTGGATAGGCCCCAGGCTTCTGGCCTAGCAGCTGGGAGTCTTCAACACACATCCACCCAGACAGCCATCTGGGTGGCACAGAACACTGATCACCTGACTCCTCCTAAATAAATAGGCTCTGCCAGCAGGCTATGGGGCCCAGGAAAACCCCTGCCATTTGGCTAGAGCAACCTATCCATTCATATTCCAAGTTCATATACACCTTATCAATTTAATGCCATAGGTAGCAATTCCACCTAGTGGCAGAGGAGATAGGAGCATCAAACTCAGTGTTAGGAAAAGAATCAAGAGATCCCCTAACAATTGGCCGGGCTAGTTACCACCTAGCAAACTAGATTTGACAGCATCCCTGTTCAAGACCAGGGTGCTACACCTAAAAAAAGAAATACCGAGAATACAGTATGTTTGTAAACATTCTGTTAGCTTTTGTATGATTTTTGCAGTAAGCAGTATAAAATGATAATGAAGTGGTGGAGCTTAAAGTGATGAAGAAAAAAGCATAAACTAAATATCACGGCGAATAACACGGTGAATTAATACACAGTTTTTGTGATGTGATAAACAGCAAAAAATAAACATTTGGATGTACAAATCATAAAAATCACATAAATGGATATATCGGATAGTGAATGTTAAATAAGTTGTGTCTCACGGCTGGACACCCATAATCCCATATAAAGTTAACAGATGAAATAAATAAACCAACTTTTGTCACAGCATACATGTGACCTAGAGTTGTCAATGTTCTTAAAAGTCTGACAGTAATAACTGTATTCGGATAACAGTAGTGGTTTTCCCTTCACCAATGTGCAGGTGATAACGGATGTAAATTTCAGTGAAATTTCTTTTCTTTTCTTATTTCTTGTGTCACCCATATATATGCTAGCCTCTCATCTGAGATGTGCTAGCTCTATAGCACATGAAGGTATCTGTGTGCTGCTGTTACCCCGTCTGCCTCTAGGGGTCTCCCATATGCCTGCTCAACCCCCTGCTCCCTGTGCTGATGGCTTGGGATTCCACTGTGCTTTACCAGGACTTGCTCCCTTTTACTCTCCAGATATGCATACATATATAAAAAAAACAGAATGCTCTCTTGGCGTAGTACCGTTAAAAAGCAATTTATTAAAACAGTGCTGGTTTGAAAAGACTCACATTTAAAAATGAGTTGCGATCATTTAGCCACGAGCGCCGAGCTTGTCTCCTTCCCTCTATAACTTTCAACCACCTCTGCTACCGCCCTACGAGTTACATCACCCACCACGTGGCTTCTTCATTTGGGAATATAGCAGTATAAAGTAACCTCATGCTCGGAATGTGTCCTTTGCTTCCAGTTATTTTATTATAAATATGAAGGTTTAATATAGTGTTACTAATGTAACTGTGGTAGAACCAAATGTAAATGCATGCAGATAATAAGTTATGACATGTGAGATGTTTGTGAGTCTTATATTATTAAACCATTGTCAATATGAAGAATGTGTTCCAGCTGTATGCAACAGGGTTTTTAATTGCTATTGTTGTTTAATGGAACATAGGTGCCTTAATTATGGTTGTCTTTTTTGGCTTTTTCAGAGTAAATTAGTTGTTGAGATATAGGGCTGTTGGCCTACCGTACATGTATGCTACCTTCATATAAGTTTATACATAATGTTCAATGTTTGCATTTTAAAGGATTTGTTACTCTAATACTTCATATTCCTGATATGTGCACGCTGTACCATGTATTGGTATGAGAAAGTCTCCTGTTCTGTTTGTATTGCTTCCCATTTATGTGAAATCCCTGGTGATCCTGTCAGTCCCTCAGCTTTACTTAAAAAAACTGACCACACTAGCAGGAGAGCACACTGTGGTCAGTTCTCTAGATATGCTGAGAACTTGGTGTACTTTCCTTCAATGATCAGACCTGACAAGCCCCCGCTGCATAGCTATTCACTGGGGAATTCAGTTTGCTGCTGCTTCTCCTCCCCCCAGCTCTTATGCAGCTGAGAACAGAGGGTATGTGATCACTTATAAAAAAAGGGAAAAAAGGTATTTATAATGTTTTTCTTTATATCTATACACAAATGTTTTGCCTTTCATTTCTATTTTAAACTGAATGGGTTGTTTTACAAAGCGATTGTCTACAATCACAAAAAAGACACACTAAGAAGTACACTATATTGTCAAAAGTATTGGGACATCTGCCTTTACACTCACATGAACTTTAATGGCATCCCAGTCTAAGACCCCATACACACCATACAATTTTTGTTGTCTGATTTCCTTTAGATCTACCAAAACCATGTAGTACAAAGACCTGCCTGATTGCATACAAATTTAAACTCTTAAGGTTTGACCTCATATTATATGGTTTTGGTAAATCTGAAGGAAAAAAAATCTACAGAAAATTGTATAGTATGTATCCAGCTTTAGTCTGCAGGGTTTAATATTGAGTTGGCTCACCCTTTGCAACTATAACAGCTTCAACTTTTCTGGGAAGGCTGTCCACAAGGTTTAGGAGTATGTCTATGGGAATGTTTGACCATTCTTCCAGAAGCGCATTTGTGAGGTCAGGCACTGATGTGGACCAGAAGGCCTGGCTCGCAGTCTCTGCTCTATTTCATCCCAAAGGTTTTCTAGCGGGTTGAGGTCAGGACTTTGTGTAGGCCAGTCAAGTTCCTCCATTCCAAACTCGCTCATCCATGTCTTTATGGACTTTGCTTTGTGCACTGGTCCAAATCATTTGGTGGAGGGAGGATTATGGTGTGGGGTTGTTTTTTAGGGGTTCAGCTTGGCCTCTTAGTTCCAGTGAAGGGGACTCTTAAGGCGTCAGCATACCAAGACATTTTGGACAATTTCATGTTCCCAACTTTGTGGGAACAGTTTGGGGATGGCCCCTTCCTGTTCTAACATGACTGCGCACCAGTGGACGAAGCAAGGTCCATAAAGACACGGATGAGCGAGTTTATAATGGAGGAACTTGACTAGCCTGCACAGAGTCCTTACCTCAACCTGATAGAACACCTTTAGGATGAATTTGAGCAAAGACTACGATCCAGGCCTTCTCATCTAACATCAGTGCCTGACCTCACAAATGCGCATCTGGAAGAATGGTCAAACGTTCCCATAGACACACTCCTAAACCTTGTGGACAGCCTTCCAAGAAGAGTAGAAGCTGTTATAGCTGCAAAGGGTGGGCCAACTCATTATTGAACCATATAGACTAAGACTGGGATGCCATTAAAGTTCATGTGCATGTAAAGGCAGGCATCCCAATACTTTTGATAATATAGTGTATATGCTATCCTTGGATTGGACATGCATGTCATTCCACCCACACCTCTTATTCCAGGGGTGTGAGTGTACAGGTACAAAAAACCCTGATTTTCAAGAATTGGCCATTTCTTTGGATAATGAAGGTAGATATGATTTTATATATTGTAGGCTGTATGATATTATATATAGTGGCACTGGTATATATTTCTCCCCCATTTTCTACAGAAGTATTGCAGGAATTACTTTATTTCTAGATAGATAAGCTGAAAGTACCACTATTTCTTTTGGGAGATGTTAATGGGTATTTAGATCCTTCCCTAGATAAACATTCCCCTGTTTTGGTTGGCCCTTACTATAAAAGAACAACATTAAGACGATTTCTTATGGAGGTTGGTTGGATAGATTTTTGGGGAGTAAGCTACCCGTAAGAACAACAATTTTCATGTTTCTCCAAAACTCATACATCTCTTTCTAAACTAGATTCATGTCGGGGGACCCCATTTACTGTTCCTTTGATAGCCAATATACAATGAGGTTGATTTAATAAAGGCATGTGGACGGTGCACTTTGCAAAGTAAATGAGCAGAAACTCTGGTGACTTCCATCATCCAATCATATGCTAGCATAAATGCAGTTATTTAAATTTTCATTGCACATGATTGGGTTTTCTTTGCAAACTGAAGCTTTACCCCATTAACTAAGCTCTGGAGCAGCTGCACTTTGCAATATGCACAATCTATTTGCCTTTAGATGTCACTAGGAGTGTTTCAGACCATTCACCATTGATTATTTGGTTAAATGCTAAATCGGCACTTGTACCACGTAATCCTCCCTGGAAGATGAATGCCTACTGGCTAAATCTTTTTACTTCTCATGAATCAGTTCAAAATAAAATTTTAGAATTCTTTTCTACCCATCAGCAGCTTCTAGATCCTCAAATACAATGGCAAACTATTAAAACATTTCTTAGAGGGGTTTTTATCTCGGAAATGAAAGCAGTTAAAATACTTCTAGGGAACATGAAATCCAAGTTATGAAAAAGGCACAAAGGCTTGAGTTTAGATTATTATTATACAGGATTTATATAGCGCCAACAGTTTGTGCAGCGCTTTACAATATAAAGAGAGACATTACAGCAACAGTACAATTTAAAACAAGAGGGTTAGAGGGCCCTGCTTCTGCCAGCTTACAATTTAAGGGGGGGGGGGGGGGGG
>BLSH010112578.1:654516-672431 GCA_018402905.1 Glandirana rugosa
GACTGGTGGTGGGCAGTGGGTAGTCACTGGTGGCGGTCAGTGGGCAGTGGGTAGTCACTGGTGGCGGTCAGCGGGCAGTGGGTAATCACTAGTGGCGGTCAGTGGGCACACTGATGGGTGACGGGTGACTGGCGATGGTCACTGATGGGTGACGGGTGACTGGCGGTGGTCACTGATGGGTGACGGGTGGTGGTCAGTGATGGGTGACTGGCGGTGGTCAGTGATGGGTGACGGGTGGCTGGCGGTCGTCACTGACGGGTGACGGGTGACATGCCACGGTCACTGACGAGTGACGGGTGACAGGTGCACTTTATGATGGCAGTCTGATGACAGGTACACTTTATGATGACAGGTACCCTTTATGGGGGCAGATGGGGTGCATGTTGGGGTGACAGGTGCATTGGGGGGGCAGGGTGAAGTGTCAGTGTGCGTTTTTACTTTACAGATCAGTCACTCACTGATCCCAGCTCTTCTCTCCTAACACTGGACACTGTGTGAGGAGAGAAGAGCTGGTAACAGTGAGTTACCGCTCTGTTTACATTGGATGTGATCGGCTGTGAAGTAGATCACAGGCGATCACAAGGTAACAGCCTCCGGCCGGCGGCTGATACCAGTGTCGGTGACAGACAGTGTTCCCCAGGAACACACTGCCACCGACGCGCACGCGCAGCGCGCTCCTGATCGCGTGCATGCGCCATGCGAACGGCGGACGTGCCATTTCTGATCAGCCGTGACTTCATCACGGCCGATCACGTGGTGAACAGCCATAACCAATGGCTGTTCCCCCCTGTCGGTGAAGCGGCGTGTCCTGGGGACACACCGACAGAGCCGTGATGCGCGCGACCGATCGCGCGCAATCCCGGTTTAAAGGGAGGACGTCATATGACGTCCACCCGGAACAATAGCAGTTCCGCCCCGCCGTCATTTGACGGTGGGCGGACCTGAGGCAGTTAAAAGATATAATAACAGAGTGTGTTCTTAGATTATTTTCACTCATTATACTGACATCCTTATTATTCCTCAAAATTTCTCAGTGACCATAAGATATTGATTAAGCTATATTGGAGGATCTTCTACAGACATATAGATACTGTATTGCTGTCATTAATCAAGAGTATAAGGGAATGGTGAATATCTTCATTCGCTTATCCTTTGAAATTCTGTATTGTTTACTAAGCTGTTTATTGTTTGAAGCGCGAGTTCTTTACAAAAAACTCAAAGCAATGTCTAATCAGTAAATATCATTGATTTACTCAACTTTGAGTGTCTCTTTACTGTGTCTTACTATTACTCCTAAGAGTGGGTCAAGGTGTGCCAGAGGGGCTGGGACAGTTATTTGGGGTTGAGAGGCAGAGTAATGGACTGAACATACTAAACGTCTCCTTCGGGGTTAGCGCTACATATATATTTTTTTGTTTATATTTTTTTGGATCGGGAGATCCTTAACCACTTCAGGTCCGCGCTATTGCCGAAGTACGGCTCCAGCGCGGACCTGAAATGCCCGGAGGACGTCCATGGACGTCCTCCACTGCGCGCGCTCCGGGCGCGCCCCCTGGCGGCAGCGGCGGCGCGCACGCGCGCGCGCGCCGCACGCTGCGCGAGCGTGCCCGTGGGTCGGGCGGACTCGATGTCCGCCTGAGACCCGCCGATCAGTTTTAGGAGCCTCAGAACGGGGAACCGCCGTTGTAAACACGGCGGTTCCCCGTTCTGTGACAGGGGACATAGCAGATCTACTGATCCCTGTCACTGGGATCAGTTAGATCTGTTATGTCCCGGCCAGCCCTGCCCCCCCACAGTTAGAACACACCCAGGGAACATATTTAACCCCTTCACTGCCCCCTGCTGGTTAACCCCTTCACTGCCAATGACATTTATACAGTAATCAGTGGACATTTAAATTTCTGATCGCTGTATAAATGTCATTGGTCCCAAAAATGTGTAAAAAATGTCCGACATGGCCGCTGCAATATCGCAGTCCCGATAAAAATCGCAGATCGCCGCCATTACCAGTAAAAAAAAAAAAAATAATAAAAACGCCATAAATCAATTCCCAGTTTGTAGACGCGATAACTTTTGCGCAAATCAATCAATATACGCCGATTGCGATTTTTTTTTTTACCAAAAATATGTAGAAGAATATATGTCGGCCAAAACTGATGAATAATTTTTTTTATGGATTTGTACTTTAGCAAAAAGTAAAAAATATTGTTCTTTTTTGCAAAATTGTCGCTCATTTTTTGTTTATAGCGGCGATCAGAAATGACGCAGAGGGGATCAAATACCACCAAAAGAAAGCTCTATTTGTGGGAAAAAAAGGACGCAAATTTTATTTGGGTACAACGTCGCACGACCGCGCAATTGTCATTCAAAATGCGACAGCGCTGAAAGCCAAAAATTGGTCTGGGCAGGAGGGGGGTTTAAGTGCCCGGTAAGGAAGTGGTTAATGTTGGTCATATGGCAGGCATGTCAGTTCTGTGCTGTCACATCCATTTGCTGTGTCTTTTTTAATCCCCTTTTTTGTTTTTCTGTTCTATTTTTTATGTTGTATTTTTTATATTTTCCTCTTTTATATGTGATAACGTTGTACCATTGATGGTGTTTAGATATGTGTTGTGATAATTGTTTGTTTTTTTCTTTATTTACTTTTTTATAGATATATTTTTTCATTCACATACATTGAATTGTCACACCTATACCTATACTCCTTGAACTATCTGTCATGAACTACCTAATGTGAACAGAGAACAGGATACATGGGTCCAATCACTGAAGCAAATGCACCTGTTTCATGCTAATTATGTTTTGTGATCATGTGACTATTTGTATATTAATGTGTAGGTGATTGCACTCTTAATGGTTTTGATGAAGCACGCTAGTTGCGTGAAACACGCTACCTTATTCCCCTGGCATTTGCCTATTCCAGCTTTTTTTGTACATTCTTTTATTCTCCTCAATAAATGTTCTATTTGCATCAACTTGGGAGTGTGGTCATCCTAATTACGATATCCATGGTTTGTCATGCCAGCTGAGCCCTCACACCGTGGTCAGTTTACATGCCTACGTCATCCACTGCTCTCCTCTGTCCTCTCCCCCCCCCCCCCCCTGCCTGTCAGCTCCGATCCACTCACCTCCTGCTGCTATCATTTCTGAGTCTTACTTCTACAGTCTCTTCTGTCATATTAAATTTTGTGCCCAGTGTATGTGTACTTTAAAAAATATTATAAACCACTGTATACCTTTTTCATGGCGTCACTCTGCAATCATGTAACTCCTCGCCTCTCTCCTCCTCTCCTCTCTTCCTCCTGGCTGACGTCAGCAGGGGATTCTCAGCCCCTCTCGCTGTAGCTGACAGACCTGGAGAGGAGAGCTGAGCGCTGTCACGTGAGCTTTGTAGGAATATCACACAGTGGCTTAACAATCACTTTAACATTTCCTAATACCAAGCTGGTGATTGGTTGCTAGGACCGCCTAGTAACCAATCACTAAGGCAGCTCTCACCCTCCATCTAGCACTATACTGCCTTGTCTTTAATTGGCAGGGCTAATCACATTAAAATGATCCTTATGCCCCAACTGTTCTACTTTTTATATAATACACCATTTGTAATTCTATTGAGGAGATTTCAGGTGATTGACATCATATTTTGTTCCATGCTGTGGCCGCTGGGAAATAAAGAAGTTTATACATTTTTAATAAACATTTTGTCTGATTTAAAAAAAAAATACATTTTGTCTATTTTTTCATAAGCTCGTTTCTCGGTGATCAGTTATTGGAAAAGCAGAGATTAATAATTCATTCTGCTTGATGATCCTAGGGCACATAAATAGGCATCACCCTCCATGACCAATTAGATCTCTCCAGCAATTTTACCCAAGACAGAGAACAAAAAGGTGGCCTCTTTACCCACATCCATATGGCACTTGTGTAAAACAATAACCAGTCTCCAACAAACCCCCAACCATAATTTCCACAAAGGAGATAGTTTAGCCATGAATTACATGGGGCAAATACATCAGCATGTTTTTTTGTATGTTTATATGTTCTCTTCCTGTTTGCAAGAATTTCTTTGCACAATATAATGGTGAGTTCATGACTTCTGACTTTTGTCCCTTACTAGTGTGTTTGTTTATATTATGTTGGTGGGGACATTAGATTGTAAACTCCACTGAACAGGGGGTACTATGAATTCTGAAATTCTCTGTGATGCTTTGTATAGTAATTATGTTGGTGGTAAAGCTCTGGGTTACTTTTTAATAGAACCCCATCAACTGTTCTGGCACTTTTCCCCTCAGTAATTGCTTTTTGCCACTAGATGTTCTCAGTGTTCTGGGTTATATAATGTCTCACATCATACAATCTGAAAGACTAAGGTCACATGGTGAGTTCATGGCCTCGTGGATTAACCACTGGGATATATCACCACAGTATCCTGTTTTTTTAATCTAATGGTACAGAGAACAGCGCTGGCATCTTCATGGTAATGCTACACTCTGCTACACCAAGAATCACCCACCACTGGGAGAAGATCAAAAGAGAAGGACCCTCACATCATGTGATCACCCTGAAGACATTTGGAAAAGGTAACTATATGTATTTTTATATACAGTATATATATATATATATATATATATATATATATAATTATGCAGTATATCTATCATGAAATACTGACTAGTGGGCATTAGGGAGGGCATTTGAAGTCCATAGTTGGCCATTAAATTAGGCTGACCATCTTTCCCCATTTTCCGGGGAAAGTCCCCGGATTGATCCCTTTTTCCCCACTCCACATTTGTCCCCGCTTTTGTCCCCACTTTTGCAAGGTCGATCCCCAGCAGACAGAGCTTCCCGGAGGGCGTGGGTCATGCTGGCTGGGAGATGAGAGGAGCCGTGCATTAATACACATAAGAGGAGCAGCTTCAGCCTGTGTGCTGCTTGTAGCAGCGCCGCCGCTTCTCCTCTGCATCTGTCACCGCCGTGCCCACGTCATGCTTGTCTTCCCTCTCTCAGCATCCTGCCCCTCTCCTATGTCTCCCTCCTCTTTTCACTCTCCTGGCAGCACAGGTTAGGGGACGGAAACAGGGCACAGTGTTCCTCCCTCCCCCTGCCTCCTGTGTTGCAAGGAATTGAGGGAGATGTATTCCAGGGGAGGGGTGGGATTGCCAGACCGAGTGCAATGGCCACAGCAAGAACAAGGTGAGTTTCTGATCTCTAGAACATTTTAAATGAAAATGATTTAATCATGTATCTCCTTCATTGATGGGCACTCATTAGGTGGCACTGATAGACTGTGGCGCTGATAGGTGGCACTAATGAGGCAGCACTGATGGGCACTGACAAGGTGGCACTGATGAGATGGCACTGATGGGCACTGATGAGGTGACACTGACGAGGCAGCACTGATGAGGTGATACTGAAGGGTACTGATGAAGTGGCACTGGTAGGCACTGACAAGGTGGCACTGTTTGGCACTGATGAGGCAGCACTGATGGACACTAATGAAGTGGCACTGGGGGGCAATGATGGGCACTGATGAGACGCCACGGATGAGATGTCACTGATGAGGAAGCACTGATGGGCACTGATGAGGTGGCACTGGTAGGCACTAATAAGGTGGCACTGATTAGGTGGCCCTGATGGGCACTGATGTGGTGGCACTGGCAGGCACTGATGAGGCGGGCAGCACTGATAGGCTGCATTTATGAGGTGGCACTGGTGGGCACTTATATGCTGCATTGATGAGGTGGCACTGATAGACTGCATTGATGAGGTGGCACTGGTGGCCACTGATAGGCTGCATTTATGAGGTGGCACTGATGGGCACTGATGAGGTGGCACTGGTAGGCTGCATTGATGAGGTGGCATTGATGGTCACTAATGAGGTGGCACTGATGAGGTGACACTGATGGGCTGCATTGATGGGGTGGCACTGGTGAGCACTGATAGGCTGCATTGATGAGGTGGCACTGATGGGCACTGATATGCTGCACTGATGATGTGGCACTGATAGGCTGCATTGATGAGGTGGCACTGATTTGCACTGATGGGCAATGATAGGCTGCACTGATGGGCACTCATGAGGCAGCACTCATGAGGCAGCACTGATGAAGATGAGGATGAGGTGACACTGATGGGCACTCAGGAGGTGGCACTGATAAGGTGGCACTGGTAGGCACTGATATGGTGGCCCTAATGGGCACTGATAAGGCAGCACTGATGAGGCAGCACTGGTAGGCACTGATGAGGCAGCACTGATGGGCACAGATGAGGTGGCATTGATGGGCACTGATGAGGTGGCACTGGTAGGCACTGATGAGGTGGCCCTGATGGGCACTGATGAGGTGGCACTGATGAGGTGGCATTGATGGGCATTGAATAGGCTGCATAGGTAGGCACTTATGGGCACCGATGAGGCAGCACTGATGGGCACTGATGAGGTGGCACTGATGGCACTGAGGGTGCGGCACTGATGAGGTGGCACTGATGGGCACTGATGAGGTGGCACTGATGAGGTGGCACTGGTAGGCACTGATGAGGAGGCACTGGCAGGCACTGATAGGCTGCATTGATGATGTGGCACTGATAGGCTGCACAGGTGGGCACTGATAGGCTGCATTAATGAGGTGGCACTGATGGGCACTGATGAGGTGGCACTAATGGGCACTGATGAGGTGGCACTGTAAGGTTGCATTGATGAGGTGGCACTAATAGGCAATGATAGGCTGCATGGATGGGCACTCATGAGGCGGCACTCATGAGGCAGCACTGATAAGGTGACACTGATGGGCACAAATGTTTGAAAGTATCCTACGTGCTGTTACCATGCAATTTTTTACTGTTCTAAATTGTTAATTTATATTGTTATCATTGAACCAAAATTCTTTGGTAAGAATAAAATACAAAATATGCATTGAAAAGTTTTTCTCTATCTTATCTTCTTAACATTTGGTAGTCATATCCCAAAATATTTGAAGGCTCCATTTACACGGGACACTATTTCAACTTCCTTTGAAGGTTTTATATTTTTCTTTTGACAGCTAGAAGCCGGCGTCTAAAAGGGCCGTTTTGCATGGCGTGCTTAGCGGCGTTTTACCGCGTTCGCGTCTAGGAGTTTTTTACATTTTTTTAAAAATGGAAACGAATGTAAACAAAACAGTCCTAGACGCGAGTTACCACATTTAGGTGTGTTTAGCGTCGTTTGCAAGCTGTTTGGCGATTCAAATGTCTCTGAACTGGCCTCTGAACTTCAAAAAAAGCCTTTAAACTCAACTGCCTGGAAACGACCTTAAACGACCCTGTGTAAATGTATTGAAAAGATAACATAGAGGAAAGTTCAGGGGCAGCTGAAAAAAACGCCCAAATGCCTCTAAACATCTGTTTACCAGCAGCAGTGTAAATGAGGCCTAAGTATCTTTTTTTTTTTATCTCATGGAGCAAATGTGAGAAATAATGTATATATAATACAATCATTCCATAAAGATACACACTGCATATATAATTTGAGGAAAATATGCTTATAAAATAGTTCATCATTTGGCAATAAAAAAAAACATGTCCCCGGATTTCATTTTGAAAATCTGGTCACCTTACATTAAATGGTCCCTATAGGAATGAAATATGCTAGATTCCAGTGTTGGTTCACGTCTTGTGTGTAGGTTCCAGCTCGTTAGCTGCACATTCTATTCATGATGATTATCAAAGAGTTTGCACCTTTAAAAACAATTCAATCTTAACAGTTTTTCATATTCATTTCTTACAGATTAATTTTCCAGGAAATGTCAGTATTTTGTAGCCATAATCACCTTTCCATCTTGATAATTGTGTGACACAATCTGATATAACATCTGATAACATTCAGCAGTCACATAACTGAAATACACAGATGAGATAAAGCTAAATTCAGCTTTGAGAAAAACCTTGTCATCACGAAGGCTATAATCCATGCTAAAATTGAGGCAACTATCTTAGACAACCTGGCCAAACAGGATCGGATATGGAAACCATGGCTGGACCACTGTATTTCCCGTTTGGCGACACTTTGCTACGCCCTTGAGCAACACTTATCAGGGTTAGGAAGATAGTAAGCACCTACTAACCCTCCCTCCTCTGTGCACTGACCATTTCCCCCTGGAATTCCCCATTCCCTCTTCCCTTTTCTCCTCTTCCTTTCCTTTTCCTCCCTTTCCTTCCTTCTCTCTTTCTCCCCTATGTTCCCCACCCTTCTACTACTGCGTCTCTCTTCTAATTTTTGCCTCCACTACTCAGGTACCCTGCTATTACCCTAATTAATAACTATAACATTTTCTCGTTGTTTTGCACCCATGGTTCTAACTGTTAAGATACTACAGAGGTCTTGATTAGCATAGTTACCCTAATGTTTCCTATGTAACTGAATTGCAATTGGTAATTGTTGGCAGGACTTATGGGCTGCGACCCACACTATGATCCATCACACTTTTGTTTTGACAACTGTGAACCTTTTCCTGCCCCTCAACAAGGGCATTGAGTAGTGTCTGTACTTGTTAAGCTCATGTATGTTTTTTTCTTTTACTTGCGCTAATAAGATACTTGAACAAGAGAAAAACCTTGACTACATACTGCAATGTTACTGGATATCTTGCAAAGAGCCCTAAGGATTATCGATAGTCTGCATACTGTGCCAAGTTTCCTACTGTGTTTTTAAACAGCTCTATACCAATTACATTTTTTTCCTAGTCCCTTGATTGCTGCACACCTACACACAACATTCCATGTTCCTACTGTTCTACCATGACAAAAACTAACATTGAACTTACTACACTGTGTGTAATGGATTCTTCTAGAGTAAATGTTTACAAAAAAATGCTTTTTTTCTGCCTCTAAACACCCCTTCTTTTTAGCCTATGTGTCCATGCATACATAGGCATTTAGAGGATTTTAGAGGCAGAAAAAAAATAGTGCCAGCTCATTCGAGAGCAGCTACGTTTTGGCTGAAAAAAACCCTTGATGCATGTAAACGCAGTTAAATGCACTTAAATGCTAGGCTGTCAAATGCTTGATCATTATTTCACTTCAATGGGCAGAATTAAAAGCGGCTGACAAGAGAATAGGTGTTTAACCACTTCCCGCGAATCGCCGTATATAAGCGGCGGTTGCTTTAAGTAGCTGTATTGGGATATATCCCAGTATCGTTTTTTTAGAGCGGGCGGTCGGCTATCCGGCGATAACGGCCGATCTGGCTCGGGAGCCGCTCGGTCGTTATCCCAGGAGGCGGGAGGGGACCGGGAGACCAGAGCTCTTATCCGGCGCATCCACCGGCTAGAAGAAGACCTGATAGAAGCCGGAATCTGCTCCGATCGGGTCTCCTTCATCAAATGCCGGAAGCAATGTCACAACGTCACTTCCGGTTTACTTGGCGGCCAATGGCGCCGGTTTTAAAAAAATGACAGTATTCAGAATCACCATTTTTGGCAATCTGAATACTGTGAAGTGTAAAGGAAGGATTTTAGATCTTTTAGACCCCCCAGCCCTCCATAAGGAGTACCTGTCACCGCCTATTACTATCACAAGGGATGTTTACATTCCTTGTGATAGCAATAAAAGTGATCAGATTTTTTTTTTAAAGGAACAGTGTTAAAAATAAATAAATAAAAAAATGTTTGAAGCGCCACCATCCCTGTGAGCTCGCGCAGCAAAGAAATTGCATACGTAAGTTGCGCCCGCATATGAAAATGGTGTTGAAACCACACATGTGAGGTATCGCCACAATCACCAGACTGTGAGCAATAATTCTAGCAAATGACCTCCTCTGCACCTCTAACCTGGTAACCGTTAAAATTTTTTAAAGCGTCGCCAATGGAGATTTTTAAGTACCGGAGTTTGTCGCCATTCCACGAGTGTGCGCAATTTTCAGCCGTAAAATGTATAGTATCTATTTACTCGGTGTAACATCCTCTTTCACAATGTGCAAAAAAATTGGGCTAACTTTACCATTGTCTTATTTTTTAACTCAAAAAAGTGAAATTTTTCCCAAAAAATCGTGCTTGAAAGACCGCTGTACAAATACTGTGTGACAAAAAGTATTGCAACGATCACCATTTTATTCTCTAGGGTGTTTGAAAAAAAAAAAATAATGTTTGGGGGTTCTAAGTAATTTTCTAGCAAAAGAAACAGTTTTTAACTTGTAACCAACAAATGTAAAAAAGGGCTCCTGCGGGTACGTGGTTAAGAAAGGTTAGCTAATGCCCTGTGTACATGGGGCCTTTAAGTGCCCGTTCACGTAGGGGCGACTTGCGATCCGACTTGAGTTGCCTCAAGTCGCCCCAAGTCGCTTGACATCTGAAATCCCATTGAAATGAATGGGAGCCGTCTTAATATACACGACTGAAGTCGCTCCGACTTCAAGGCGACTTCTGAAAAGGTTCCTGTACTACTTCTAGGCAACTTCTATCCGACTTGTGCCCATAGGATTCAATAGAAGTCGCCTCCAAGTCGGATCCCCATCTACATGGAAGCGACTTTACAGTTGAAAGAATAGAATTTATTTTTAGGCAGCCCCCTCCCTCCCTTCTCTGACTGGTCAAGGCAAAGTCGCCTGGCAAAAGTCGTGTTGTAAAGTCGCCTAAGGTCGCGCTGGAAGTCGCGCTGAAGTCGCACTGAAGTCGCCTAGCGAAGTCGCGCCGAAGTCGGGTCGCCCTTATGTGAATGCAGGCTTACTGTCACATTCATTAGAAAGAGGAAGAAAGGTAGTGTTAAACTTTAACTGCTTCCCGACCACTCGCCGCAGTTATACTGTGGCAAGGTGGCTGGATATCGCAAATCGTCATAGGTGTACATCGGTCCGTGCACGTGATATAGCGGGCGCACGATCGCGGTGTACAGAGACAGAATGGGGGCCTGCTTATGTAAATAAGGCAGAATAAGGTGGATCTCTGTTGTGTCAGGGGACATCTCAGAGATCTGCTGTTCCCGGTGATCAATGTAATAATGTCACTGGTCTCCAAAAAATGTCATTTGGGGTCAGATTTGTCCACCGTAATGTCGCAGTCCCGCTAAAAATCACAGATCCCCACCATTACCAGTAAAAACAATAAAAAAAAATTAAATTCCCTAAATCTATCCCATAGTTTGTAGACTTGATAACTTTTGCGCAGACCAATCAATATACGCCTACTGCGTTTTTTTTTTACCAAAAATATGTAGAAGAATATATATCAGCCTAAACTGATGAATACAATTTTATATATATATATATATATATATATATATATATATATATATATATATATTTTGGATATGTATTATAGCAGAATGTAAAAAAAAATGTTTTATTTTTCAAAATTGTCACTCTTTTTTTGTTTATAGCGCAAAAAATAAAAACTCCCAGAGGTGATCAAATACCACCAAAAGAAAGCTCTATTTGTGGGAAAAAAGTACATCAATTTTGTTTGGGTACATCGTCGCACGACCGTGCAATTATCAGTAAAGGCGACGCAGTGCCATATCGCAAAATATGGCCTGGTCAGGAAGTGGGTAAATCCTTCCGGGGCTGAAGTGGTTAAAGAGGAAGTAAACCCAGATGGGGGTTTACTTTCCTCTAAATGCCCCTGTAATGTAGAAGCATAATGGGCTACTATGCATCGCATAGTAGCCCATTATGTGGCACTTACCTGAAAACTAAGCCTGCGACATCCAGCACTGTCCCCTGTGCTATCAGCGTCCATCTTCAGCCCCTCTTCCTTCCGGGGCCGCGACTCCGGCTCTGTGACTGGCCGGCATGCACGCGGGAGCCGCCAGCCACGCCATGGTCGCAGTGGAGGAACGGCACAGAGGCCGTTTTTTCACTGCGCATGTGCCTACATGACGTCGGCACAGCAAATACACTGCATATCTCCTGAACCATACAGGTTTAGGAGATATGCAGGGCACCTACAGGTTAGCCTTATCATAGGCTTACCTGTAGGTTAAAGTGGTTGTCACAAGACGACAACCACTTTAAAGTGTTACTAAATCCACCACAGTAACATCAGTCTGTATATGCAGTAAAGCATGCTTGTTATACTCACTGTGGAACCTAAGGGGTTAATTCTCTGCTTTGTGTAAAAGGCTGTTTGATCCTGCACAGATCCTCCTCTTTTCCACTGACCACAGATCAGGTCTGGATAAGACAGAGTTACTGGAGTCAGACTGCACATGCTCAGTTTCGTGTGTATTGCTGTAGAGTTTTATTTTTTTTTTGGGAGAGTGCATGTAATCAGCACAGGGCCAATCAGCACTGTCTAGACAGAGGGTCAGAGGTCCTGAAGCCTGATAGGACACTTGTGGAAAAATGAAAACTTCTCCTACAAGCTTTGCCAAACACTGCTAGAAGTCACAAGACTGCTATATACTGCTCATGAGAAAGGGTATTTAGCAGTTTATATTTACTAAAATGATTGCATTTCCATGTTTTGTGTACTGTGGGAGGCCAGATATAGTGAATGCAGGGTCATGGGTTTAGTAACATTTTAAGTCTTGAATGGCAACGCTTAAAATGAGATACACAATAAAATAATCAGACACGCATCAGATTCAAGTGATAAGGATTGTGCTTTTAGTTGAAGACAGCTGAATTCTTCAAGCTAATTCCAGTAATGCAGTATTTCGAGTCAGTACAGTAGTAAAAAATGTTTGTTTTTGTCGCATTCATTTGTTCTTCATCAGTATTGTCCTTGTCTTGATTTATTGTGAAACATTCCCAGAAGCGAGAAAGCTCCAGCAGCTGCTGTTACGAATCCAATAGCACTGATAGCTCTGTTTGCCTATAAGAAAATGTGTATACAATCAAAACTTAATAAGAAGTTATTTGTAGACTGCAAAAACAGCATTGATGTTTGAATTCTTATTCAATGACACACTTGGCACTGCATGTCAAAAGATAAAACCAATTACAGGCGGTCCCCGGGTTACAAACAAGATGGGGTCTGTAGGTTTGTTCTTAAGTTGAATTTGTTTGTAAGTCGGAACAGGGACATTTTTTAAGTGTAGCTTCAACCAAAAAAAATATTTTTAAGCTTTTTGGATAGCATAGGGAAGGGGTAACACCCCTGCAATGTTTGTTTTGCTATCTAGATTTCTGTTCAGAAGATTTCACCTCACTTCCTGTCCCAATGGTAATTGGATTTTGAAAATTTGCTGTGGAAACAAACCTTGGTGATAAAGCATCAGTGGAGACCCCTTTTTCCCATAATAACTCTTACAGGAGTGAATTTCCCTTCCTAGGGGAAGATTTCCTCTCACTTCCTGTTGTCTCCCTCCATTTGTAAGTAGGAGTCGTTTGTAAGTTGGATGTTTGTAACTAGGGGACTGCCGCCATCCTCAGTCACTCTCCGCTACTTGAGATACAGTAGCGTACCAAGCACCAGTCACAGGGGAGCAATACCATGCAATAGCATGTTCCTGCTCTCTGCAGCATTCAAGACTTGCTCACCTCCATAGGGACATGAACAGTAGGAATGAGGTTCGGGTTCTGGTCAAGGATGTTTGAGGTAAGCCCAAATCACATACAGTTCAAGGAAAGAGTGAACTAACCCTGCCATTTGATGCCATTGCAAAAAACTAACAATAATGCATTTTGTGGCATTTGAATGTATGTCAGGTGGCTTAGAAAGGCCAATAATGACAGGTTTATTATGTGTCAGCCCTCTAACTATAAAAGGCTGGGTCCTCAGCAGCCATATTGACATTATGTTTAGCAATGACAGTGAAAGCATAGTGTATGATGCTGGTAAACTTTCATAGTTACAACCCTGTAACCAAATAAACTCTACTTTATTTTTTTTAGATAGCTAGAACTTTCGTTTTATAGTATTTAAGAACTAAAGTTTTTTTAATTTTGTAATATATATACTCATTATATATATATATATATATATATATATATATATATATATATATATGTATATACGCTCTATTAAAATAAAAATGCCAGGACAGTGCACCCCAAGGTGGTCTAATTTTTTGCTACAGTTTTTAGAAAATTAAACATGCTGGTATTGAGGGGGTTAATGTTTGGATAACATACAGTGTGTGGATGGAGACAAAGGTGTTAATCTGCAGGGAAAACACATTATCATTGCTGGCAAAGCACAGAACATGCATGAAATAGTTAAACTGAATAATAAATGAGAAAAAAAAAACGGAAAATTTACTATCAAATACTTACCATAATTTTCCTTTCCTGATGGACTCCATTTGAGTTACGTATGGTTAGCCCCGCCTCCACTCCTCCCCTATAGGACCCCACTCCCATAAATCTTTGCTCTGAGCCGGAGGCCGTGTTCCGTAACTAGCCTCCTCAAGACATTTGGGGGGGAACTCCTGCTGCCATGGAGTCCATCAGGAAAGGAAAATTACAGTAAGTATTTGATAGTAGATTTTCAGTTTTCCTGACAGACTCCATGGCAGCATACGTATGGGAATTAACTCGCCATATACCCAATGGGCGGGCCATGCTATCCCAAAGTCTTTAATTTGTACCGTCAACAGACAAGACCTGCAAGCCAAAATAACCAGAGGATAAAGAAGCAGACTCCACACAATAATGAGCCATAAACGTATTGATTGAGGACCACAAGGTTGCCCTACAGACTACTCTGGGAATCACATGCTGTGAATCTGCCAAAGATGTAAACCCATGCCTGGTCGAACGAGCAGACCGTACCTCCAAAGCAGCCAAGCCCTTGGCTCCATGAGCCTGTTGGATGGCCTAGGCCATCCGTGCCACAATCATCCTTGATGAGGCACGTTCCTCTGTCCTTTCTGGCAAAAGAATTAACAGGCGCTCTGAAGCATGAAGGAAGTTGTAGCTTTGTAGAAATAAAAGACTCATGTGCCCTTAAAGTGGCTGTATACTCTCCTAGCGTTTCCAGCCAAGGAAGCTGACATCCCAGCCTCTGCCCGATCCACAACCGCCATGATGCTACGCATGCGAAACATCACGACACCACCCACTGGATGGTCCGACAGTCTGGCCGAGAGCACAACCCAGGAGACAGCCAGCATTCCGGGCATGCTGGGAACACCAACTCCCCTTTGACACCATCAAATTGATGGGCAGACAACCGCCCCAAGAATTGAGTCAAGCATAGATAACAGCACCACTCAAACTGGAAAGAATGATAAGAAAAGTTCTCTGTTGCCAATGAACCAATCTCTGAGGCTCTATATGCCGACGTGATAGCCTGGAAAAAGGCAAAATTGACAGAGAAGCCTTAAACGGCAACAGCCCTAGAACACTCTGCTCCAATTCCCGAGAAGGAGTTGACACAAAAGGGAGACTCCATTTGGAAAATCTCCGCTACTTCAAGGACTGAGCCTAGTTGCTCCCTTGAAGGTTTGTTGGACAGGAAAGATGCCTAGACCTGGATACACCTGTGAAGGCCAATAAAGCGGACACTTGAATTCCGAAGGAACTGACTGATAGACTAAATCCGGCTGGAGGAAGCCTAGAATATTTAGAACTTCTAGATCACTACATGATCTGTCAGCAGCAGACATGTATTTGAGTAAACATTGACCAAATTCTTCCGTAAACTTTGTTTGCGTTCATTCTGCTTGTATTCAAGAGAGCGGAGATGACTCTGGAGGAGAAGCTGAGGACTTCCAATCTCAAGAACCAGGCCGTCAGACACAACCGTGCTGGACATGGAAGTAGAATTGCACCCAGTGACAGAAGGTCTGGCCTGAGGAGAAGGTGCACTGGAAACTAAACTGTGCCAGCAAGGGGAACCATGGCCTAATTGGCCAATAAGGCATCCCTGCCACTACCTGCACAACCTCTGCTCGGAGTCTTCATAGAACCCCAAGGTCGACCAGGACTGGAAGAAATGCACCAGTCCTACTGCATTACCAATGATCAGGGCATTTGTGCCTGAAAACCTCCGCATGTAGATGCTACTCGTTGTTGTCCAACTGGACTCTGGAAAGAAAGTCTGCTAGAATATTCTGGACTCTGGGGACATAAACTGCTGAGGTGTAGGCTTGAATCTTCTGAGCCCAAGACATAATTGGCTCCTGCCTCCCATAATAGAGAACAAGCTGTGAGTCCTTCTGTCTTAACATAGGAGACCACCGTAGTGTTGACTAACCTAAGAGCATTGGCGCTCCCTTCCTCATATAGTGAAAGGCCTGTGGGGTGCAGAAGGCCGTCTGTAGTATCAGAATGTTTAACACAATCCTGTGAAATTGACAGCCCCGTCTGTCTTGAGCTATCCCCGAAAGCCCCCCAGTCCATATTGCTAGCATCGGATGTGATTGTGAACCAGGAAATGGGGAAATGGAAATGGCAAATGACTCAGTTCCTCCACTGCAGCCACCAGGAGACTCGCTCTCATGATTGAGGTAATGTAGATGACCTGAATTTTGCTTCCTGGCTCCCACTGCTGGAGAAACCCCTTCCGGAAGGGCCATCTTCTCCAGTCTCCACTTGACCCCTTCGAAATCGTAGACACCATAGTGTCAATCATTTTAGACACTGCAAGGCGTGCAGGGATGAAGACAAGGCCAGGAGTATTCTGTTCCAGCACCTCAGAAACCAGAGTCAAGGCAATAGTCCTCTTGATTATATTGCACTGAGCTCTGAGGCATACAGGAGACTGAGTGGGCTCCAGGTAACTCTTACCAGAATCAGCTGCCATCTGAATTTGAGGAGCATCCAAAAAACCTGAGCTCTGGGCTCCAGCAACTGCCCTTTGTTTTGGGACACTAGGAGAAGTACAGGGTGGGCCATTTATATAAAATGTGTTCAATGTGCTGCCCATTGTGTTGGATTGTCAATGCAACCCTCTTCTCCCACTCTTCACACACTGATAGCAACACCACATGAGAAATGCTAGCACAGGCTTCCAGTATCCGTAGTTTCAGGTGCTGCACATCTCATATCTTCACAGCATAGACAATTGCCTTCAGATGACCCCAAAGATAAAAGTCTAAGGGGGTCAGATCGGGAGACCTTGAGGGCCATTCAACTGGCCCACGATGACCAATCCACTTTCCAGGAAACTGTTCATCTAGGAATGCTCGGACCTGACACCCATAATGTGGTGGTGCACCATCTTGCTGGAACTATGATGTCGGTGATAGGGAATTGCTGGCCATCAAGTTGGCTTTGGAGGAATGGCGGTACCTCCTGGAAGGAGCAGGTCACCCGGTATTGGTTTTTACTGACCATAAAAACCATAAAAAAAACATATGCTGTGAAGATACGAGATGTGCAGCACCTGAAACTACGGATACATGGAAGCCTGTGTTAGCATTTCTCCTGCGGTGTTGCTATCAGTGTGTGAAGAGTGGGAGAAGAGGATTGCATTGACAATCCAACACAATGGGCAGCACATTGAACACATTTTATAAGTGGTCAGAAACTTATAAATAACTCATGAAAGAATAAAGTTACATTAAAACCAAGCACACCATTGTTTTTCTTGTGAAATTCCCAATAAGTTTGATGTGTCACATGACCCTCTTCCTATTGAAAAAACAAAAGTTGGATTCAAAATGGCCGACTTCAAAATGTCCGCCATGGTCACTACCCATCTCCCATCTTGAAAAGTTTCCCCCCTCACATATACTAATGTGCCACAAACAGGAAGTTAATATCACCAACCATTCCCATTTTATTAAGGTGTATCCATATAAATGGCCCACCCTGTACATCCACGTAACTCAGCAGGCCTATGCTCCTTGTTTTGATAAAGACCATAACCACCAATAAGACCCTGAAAATAGACAGGGTGATGATGAAAGCCCAAATGGCTGGAGATGGTCCTGACCTATAGTGAAACGAAGGAAGAAGTCTTCTACAATGGGCACATGAATGTAAGCATCTTACGTCTACTGGAAACAAGCTTGCTGACAATTGTCTCAGGTGTGCAAGGTTCAAACCAGGCCTCCGAAAGCTG
>BLSH010112578.1:672441-683966 GCA_018402905.1 Glandirana rugosa
ACAAAAGAAGGGACAGAGATGACAGAAGGTCAGATACCGTCGACCTCGCGTACCCGCAAGGTTCGGTGACGAGAGAGAAAGCCGGCCCACAGGGGTCCAATGAGGACTGGTCCCTGGGTCACGTACGCGTGACACCCGCCGCCACCGTAGTAAAGTCACCTCTTCAAGTTAGTCGTCAGTCATGACAACTATATCCCTAAAGAGTTACCCGTCGAAAGTCGTCAAGTGACATTTACGACACACGTTAGTGGTGTCCATATACACGTAATTGAAGGACCATTCGACGGACACATTAAGACGATACGAAACTAGTCGACCCGTCCAACAGACCGACACGTCAAAACGTGACACCTCTAAAGTGACAGCTGGAGATGGTCCTGACCTATAGTGAAATGAAGGAACTTGCAGAAGTCTTCTACAATGGGCACATGAAAGTAAGCATCTTATGTCTATTGGAAACAAGCTTGCTGACAAATGTCAGGGGCAGTGAAATCTCCACAGTGCAAAACTGCACAGCCAGACAACCTGCCCAGCTGATCAAAGCATAGCAGAATTACACAGGCAGCTTACCAGGAAGTTAATGCACATATACCTGTGGTGATTGCACACAGCATTTACAGTGAACTGCTGAAAGCTGCCCATTGAGAAATCCCTATATCAACAGTACTGACTGCTGATTGAACTTCTCCACTGAAATGATGCCACCGCCGCCCACAGTGCGCATGCACTGGGTCCCTGGTCAGGAGTAACCTGGGGACACCCGGCCGAAAGAGAGAGCAGTGGCTTGGAACGCCCATGCGCTCCAGCTGCCATAGACTGGAAGACAGTAGAGACAGGGAAGAAAACAGACAACCACAAACTGCTGCCATGGAATATGTAATATAAAAGGTATACATCACCGCACACGGCACAAACACAGATCTGTGATTCAATCCTGCTTCCACGATCGAACCGGACCAGGTAGGCTGATCACGCCATACTTGGGGCAGATAGGGCCACCCGCTAATAGCTGGACTGTCTGGCCATTGCGCCGCTTGCCCGCCAATGGCTAGGCTTCTAGCTCTTCCCGCGCCTCTTCCAATTGCCCACTCCATACCTCGCTAATAGCTCAGGCTTATCGGAGTATCGCGACCTGTCCTCCCAGTGGTCACTGTTGGCCGGACTTGATCGTGGAGAGGAAAAAATTCAGGTAATCAAATAATCGAACCAGTCCTTAGGAAGAGGACAAAAAAGGAACACAGCCTCCGGCTCAGAGCAAAGATTTATGGGAGTGGGGTCCTATAGGGGAGGAGTGGAGGCGGGGTTAACCCATACGTATGCTGCCATGGAGTCTGTCAGGAAACCTTTTTTAGGCACATCAGTGACAAAAGGAAATAATACAAAGGGCTCACAAAAATGAAAACACTTATGTTGAAGGAAACCTGGGTGTTGCAAACCATTTAAATAATTACTTCTATTCAGCCTTCTCAGAAATAAATTGCACTAACAATTCCACGTTGGGAGATGATATTGGTTCTAGTGATGAAGGTTCATTCATAAGATTTCTAGAAACAGAGGTAGCAGAAGAAATAACTTATGAAAAGCTTGATAAGTATACTTGATGGTATTTTTCCCAGAGTTCTAAGAGAACTTTGAGATATAGTTGTTGGACTGTTTTATTCGGGGGTTATGAAAAGGTGAGGTGATCAATGGACGGTATGTTTCACCACGCATGTGTTCACTTGCATGAAACTAAGATGTACTCCGGTCCGGAGGTGGGTTCCGGTCCGGATTTTGCATTCCACTTGTGTCCATCAACAGGTGGTATAAAGGAAACAGGTCTGGAATAGATAATGGCTCTGACCTGGGACTTTGAGTTAGGCTGCATTCACACAGGGGTGACCCGACATTAGGATGACTTTGCTAGGTGATTTCAGCGCAACTTCAGGGGGACTTCAGGAGACTTACAACGCGACTTATGCCAGGCGACTTTGCCTGTGGCCAATCAGAGAAGGGAGGGAGGGGGCTGCCCCAAATAAATTCTATTCTTTTTCACTACAAAGTCGCTTGCATTCAGATGTGGGATCCGACTTGAAGGCGACTTCTATTCAATTCTATGGGCACAAGTCGGATAAAAGTCACCTCCAAGTAGTACAGGAATCTTTTCTGAAGTCGGAGCGACTTCGGTAGTGTACCTTAAGACCGCTCCCATTTACTTCAATGGGATTTGACTTGTCAAGCGACTTGGGGCGACTTGAGGCAACTCGCCCCTGTGTGAATGGGCACTTAGGAAACTGTAACTGTTTAGTTAGTGCCTGGATGGCAAGGATTTATTTTCTGTCTTGTTTATTTGGTTCACCTGCAATCTTTTAAATAAGCCTGGCTACAAGTCAGATTTTAAGAAAACCTGCCGCTTGAACTACCTTTTGACCAGGGAAGGTGATCCCCATTGAGATAATCCCTCATACATGGTGGACCCGGCGGACATTTTCCTGAACAAATAAACAAATAAAAAAATGGAGGATGTGTTAAACGCCCAGCAGCAGGAAACCAATCGCCAAGTCGCGCAGGCCATTGTAGCGCAGCAGGAGGTGGATCGCCAGGCCATTGCAGCCCAGCAGGAGGCGAATCGCCAGTTTGCGGAGGCTCTGGTGGAGTTAAAAAAAGGGGCCCGCAAATCCTTTACTGGTGGAACAGAAAATGGTGCGCGTCAGATATTTCCTGCAGAGGATGACACTTACAGATGATGTGGAAGCGTACCTAGAAACTTTTGAAGGAGTCGCTGTTTGAGAAGGATGGCAAAAAAGCAATGGGCAGGAATGATAGCTCCCTTTCTGACAGGTGAACCCCAAAAGGCCTATTATGACCTGGAATCAGAGGCTGCCCAAGATTATGAGACACTGAAAGCCGAGATGCTTGCATGCATGCATGGGCATCACCAATGCAGTCTGGGCTCAAAGGGTGCATCGCTGGTCATACAGTACTGACAAGCCACCTCACTCCCAAATGTTTGATATACACCTCACCAAGAAATGGCTGAAGCCACAGACTTTGCCGGGCCCGAAGATTTTGGAGCGTGTGGTCATGGACCATTATTTATGGCCGCTCCCTGCTACTTTAAGGAAATGGGTCAGCCATGGGGACCCTAAGACTGAAAACCAGCTGGTGGACCTGGTGGAGAGATATGTTGCTGTGGAGGACTTGTTTCACCCATTCGTGCCCCACTCCAATGTCTCTAGGGGTGAAAAATCGCCCGGAAGATCCAGTAAGACTATTCCAGGGTTCAAGGATGTGGGGAAAAATTACAAGACTGTTGCTACAAATAATGAGACTATGGGCTCAGGGCCTGGAGACTGGCTAAATAGGTCAGGAAAGTCTCTGAGGTCGTTTAGACGACTGGGTACAGAAAATATAAAATGTTATCGCTGCCATGCGTTTGGTCATATTGCTGATAACTGTTTGCTAAATGATGAACCAATGCAATGTGATAATGCTTACTTAAAAAATGCATGTCTCTTTTTGCAGAAGTGGCATGTACTGCAACATGTCAGGAAAGCATGGTAAAACAAATGTGTGTGACTTCAGCTGATGGAAAGCCAGTCACTGCTCTGCTAGATTCTGGTAGTATAGTGACATTGGTCAGAAGTGATTGTGTAAATCCTGCAAAGTTACACCTTAGCACTATTGGGGTTATTTGCATACATGGTGACACGCATGACTACCAGACTGCTGTGGTTGAGATTGATACCCCTTGGGGCACAGTGACACATTTAGTGGGGGTGGTACCCTCACTGCTTCATGAAGCCCTAGTGGGGAGAGATTTTCCCCATTTTTGGAGTTAATGGGAAAACAAAAGGAGTCGGGAGGACAGAGCTCCCCCTGCTGAGGAAACACTGGAACCCACAGCAGACCCTTTTGATTACCAAATTGAAAGGAAAACTGTTGGCGTGTTCAAGGAAGAGGAAGACCCTTTTTCTGTAATGGCTGGGGAGCAGGAGGAGCTGGAATTCAGTCCCCAGATGGAGGTTAATGAACAAGAAATTATCTCTGACTCTAATAGTGAGAGTGGACAGAATGTGGTGCCTGACTTAGAGGTCAGAAAAGATGATTTTTTTACGGAACAACTAAAAGACACCACAATCAATAGAGCCAGAGAAAACATTAACATGGTAGATAAGGAAGCTGTTGAACCTAATATAGGAATGTCTTTTCTCTACATGGCTCTTAAAATAACTTGCTGTATAAGGTGGTAAAGCAAAGGGAGGAGGAGGTAGAGCAGCTAGTGGTTATCAAACCCTATCGCCGGATGGTATTAGATTTAGCCCATGATCATATAATGGGGGGACATCTGGGTATAGAAAAGACCAAGGAGAGAATAACCCAGAGATTCTTTTGGCCCAAGTTATATGCAGATGTCAAAGAATATTGTGAGTCATGCCCAGAGTGTCAGTATTCTGCGCAATCGCAGAAGTGCCTTTTGAAAGAATTGGCATGGATCTGGTGGGACCAGTAGTAAAGTCTGCCCGGGGCCATCAGCACATACTGGTAATAATGGACTATGCTATGCTATATCCTGAAGCCATTCCCTTGCGTAAAACTATTGCCAAAGGGCTAAAGAATTGTGTAAGCTGTTCAAAATCTACCACCTCTGCACCTCTGTCTACCACCCGCAAACTGATCTTGTGAAGAGATTTAACAAAACACTCAAAAGCATGTTAAAAAAGGTGGTGGACAAAGATGGGAGAAATTGGGATTTTTTGCTGCTATACCTCATGTTTGCCATACGGGAGGTACCTCAGGCATCTACAGGTTACTCCCCTTTTGAGCTACTGTATGGGAAACATCCCAGGGGGTTGATAGATGTTGCAAAAGAAACGTGAGGGGAGCGACCACGCCTTATAGAAGCATCATTGAGCATATCTCACTGATGCAAGATAGAATCACTGCTTGTATGGGAACATATGGAGCAAGCCCAGGAGGCCCAGGAAAGGGTTTATGATCTGGGTGCCAAGACCCAGATCTTTAACCCTGGTGATAGAGTGCTGGTACTAGTCCCCACCATTGAGAGTAAATTCCTAGCAAAGTGGCAAGGTCCCTTTGAAATTATGGAAAGAGTAGGGGAGGTAAACTACAAATTTTACCAGTCAGGGAAAAGGAAACCCAAGCAAATATATCACGTTAATCTCTTGAAACCTTGGAAGGACAGGGAGACTTTACTGTCAATGCCAACTCCCCAAAAGGACATGGCCCCTGTGACACCTGAAGTACCCATAACTGAAACCTTGTCAGTGGCCCAACAGAAGGACATTAAAGAATCTGTGAGTAAGAATAGAGACTTTTTCTCTCACCTGCCCGGACTGACCACAGTTATACAGCATGACATAATTTCGGAACCAGTTGCATACGGAACCATAATTACTGAAGCAGTTGCAAATGAAATAAAGAACATGTTAGAGCGTGATAGAGGAGCCCCACAGTGACTGGTCAAGTCCCATAGTGTTGGTCCCAAAACCACGTGGAACTATAAGGTTTTGTAATGATCTGAGGAAGTTGAACAGCGTGTCAAAAAATGAATTTGGAACTAAACAAATTGCACATGTCTTGAAAAAATTGATGCTGGTTGAAGTCAAAGAGTAGTCACACCAAATACTGATTTCATTTAGATTTATTTTCTGTCACTCCCTTTGTATTTTGTAAATTGATAAAAATAAACAGTTAAAATATGTATCATTGAAATCATTCTTACTTTACAACATTTCTTCAAAATTGCCTAAAATGTTTAAATAATAAGGGGAAAAAATTGGGCAGACTCGATGGACTACTTTGTCTTTTTGATGCCATCACTCTTCTATGTTTCCCCCTATGTGAAGGGTTAAAATACAGGTCAAATAGAGAAATACAATGGAGATGGAAGGGTTAACCTTCAACTGCTGCTGCTACCACCATGATTTAAGGCCACGTTCACACCATGGTGCAAAGACATCAGTTCTTCTGCACGCATTCTGCAAGGTCTCAAGAAAACAATGGTTCTCTATGTGCCCTGTTCACACCATAACATGCAGATTTTTTTCTGTGATGGAATTTGCAACGTGTATGTAGTTTTCTGCACAGGGAAAAAAATGTACATGCCATCAATATTGGTGTGAATATGCAAACTGATGTCAACGTGCATAAAAACGAATGTAGACTATGTTACTTTCAGTTCTGGCGCCGTATGTGAGGCAGCGAGGAACAGTGGCTCTGGCCATCAGAGCCTACAAATTCCTGCAAACCATCTCACCGAATGCCGGACTCGCCCCTCACAGCACCTCGCACCCACAGAGGCGCCGGCGGATGGATCGGTTCGTTGTCCACCACTCGCTCAGCGCCACGGCACCCCTGCACTCAGTCACAGACACAGCGGGTATAGGTGCAGCTAAGATGTCGGACGGTCCTGCAGCCACACATGCTGCGCTGTCACCTCCGACACCTGAGGTACACCAGGCTTCACTCCCCGAGCCTGCTATCCCTCCACCACTGGATCCATAATATGAGGGCCTAGCACAAGCTGTAGCCACATTGCTGACACCCTCCATCGCAGCAGCGGTAGATCGAGCGGTCGCGGCAGGGATCACCCAGCTTAGAAAGGAGCTGTCGAAACACACCAAACGGATAGGTGAGCTCGAGGCAAGAGTCTCAGACATGTCCTCTTTTACTGACAACCAGCAAATCAAGCATACACAGCAATATTTACTAGACAAAATCGACAATTTAAAAAATCACAGCAGGAGGAACAACCTATGCATAGTAGGCCTTCCGGAATCTGTTCACCAGGACGCACTACCTGACATCTGTGCGAATCACATCCAAGCAGCTCTGGGCATCAATACACAGTGCACAGTAGAAAGGGCTCACAGGATGGGGGCACCATCAAATGAGAGACGCACTCCAAGGCCGGTGAGCGCACACTACCTCAACTATGCTGATAAAAGCAATATTCTTCGTTCTTTCCGCAATTCGAAAACCTTACAAATAGTTGGCTGCAAACTTTTGATATTTGTGGACTATTCATTGGAGGTTTCCAAAAAGTGCAAGGCCTTTCAACCCATGTGTGCAATTCTCTACTAGAACAGAATCAAGTTCACCCTGGCCTTCCCGGCCACGCTAAAGTTCACCGACCACAAGGGGAACCCCAAATCATTTCTGAATGAGCTTTGCAATTCCTACATTCACACCTGCAAATCCTGATGGACATATCCACGCCACCATCCTCCTCGCACCTAGGAGAGCCCAGAAGGCAAAGAAGCCCCAGGAAAGACCCCACAAGAGGATGCGTCTGGTCGACTTCTCAAGCCGCAGATACAAAACATAACACACATGCTGTCAAACCCGATTCTCCAGTCTAGAGAAGCCAGTCTATAAGGAACTCCTCCAGTTGCCTAATTGCAAAGCCGTTCACGTTAGAACTATTACGCACTAATGTCTAAGGGAATGTAAGTTATTCTAAGTTTAATGTTTATGCTGTTTCTCATGTTTTCTATATCATTTAAGCCTTATGCCCAATTACACCTGGCAATGTGACTGCTGCAACCAGGGGGCGTCAACAGCCTTGCCCGGGCCAGGATCTGTTCATCCGCCACCTCCCCCACATGGGGAGCAGGCGTCGCAAATTTACTCCATTAGGGGTGTCTCCTCTAACCTTCTCACCAAGTGTCCACGGAGTGAGGGGAAATATGCTCGTTCATTGGCCCAGGTAACCCTGTTCACATTTTGTGAGATTCACATGTGGAAAGAATTGAAGTACAGGCTTCCCAGAGCTTTCCTTAGCTTCTCCTGTTTGCAGGGAGTTGTTTCATCCCTGGTTCAAGTTCAACCCCACTCTCCCAAATCTCTCATCCCGGTCATCCTCTCTCCCCTCACCCATCTATTTGGGAAACAGATAATTCTCTTCACCATTTACCCAAACCTAATGCATCTTGCAGCACCTGTCCAATTAGAAGATCCCACCTAAACTCAACCCAAGTATGAAAATAATATCCTGGAACGTCAAAGGTCTTCGATCCCCAAATAAACGCATGGCCATTGAAACGTCTGAAAGCGGACTTAGCCCTATTACTAGAGCCCCATCTTCCGGCGGCGGACTTTGACCGTATGCGTAAACTCTGGGTGGGCAGAGTGATAGGCTCTCCAGCAGTAAAAGGCAAAGCAGGGGCCCTCATGTTGTTTCACAAAAACTTTCAGGGCAAGATTAAATCAACACACACAGACACGGACGACCGGTTAATTTCGGTGATCATTGAATCCCCCATCAGATCCTGGGCCATTACTAATGTTTACGCCCCCAATTCACCTTCACATATAGCTCCGTTTCTCCACCTCCCCCTTATAGTAGCTGGGGATTTCAAACAAGTAATAAACCCACAGGAAGATAGATCTTCAGCCAAGCTCACACCCACATCAGTCTCTGAGTCCCCCCTCTCACCTCGCTGAGTAAATTAGTAGACAGTATGAATCTCACGGATTACTGGAGGCTGACCAATCCAGAAGCAAGAGAAATCTCCTTTTTCTCTCCCCCCTACGAATCTATGTCACTAATAGATTACATCCTACTGAACCCTCTCATTTTGCCCCCTAGCATCTAGCCCCCGTATTGAGACCATGGTCATTTCTGACCACTCTCCAGTCTCGATAAACCTCCCAGGCTTCTCACACCAGACCAGAACTCTCATATGGCGCTTATCAGCAGGTGATAAAAGACACCTGGGATGAATTTTCATCTACAAACCAGGCACACAGAAACAACCCTAACCTCTTCTGGGAAACGGGGAAATCGGTCATCAGAGGCCAGATAATCTCTTATGCAGCAGGTTATAAAAAACAATTATCTAAAAACTACATCGAAACCAGCTACTGAGACAGGCCCAACTCTCCCTATCCCAAAACAACTCAAAAGACCATAGAGAAGCCTGGAAACAGGCCAAACAACAATTCGACCATTGGGCTGAAGCCCACGACCTAAAATACCATAAATTTGGCAACAAGCCAGGCAGACTCCTAGCCTCCCTGTCCAAAGGACCATACTCCTTCATGCATATAAGAGGTCTGAAAACCAACGAAGGAAACCTGGTCACATCCCCGAAAGATATTAACCAGGTACTTGAACAATTCTACACCACATTATATGGTCCAGACCCAATCGACGAACAAGCCGCGGCGGATTTCCTGAGTATAATATCTCTCCCCACAATTGAAAACGGTTCACTTTCTCAGCTAAACGCCATTATCTCCAAAAAGGAAATCCGCAAAGCCATTAAATCCCTATCCATAGGCAAGGCACCGGGACCCGATGGGCTCACCCCAGAATTTTACAAATTAGCCGTAGACACTGTGATCACCCCGCTCCTAGAAGTGTACCAGAATATCCTAGAAGGCAAGAAATACTTACCCTCAGGCTTCCAAGCCTACGTTAAGCTGATCCACAAGAAAGGAAAGGACCATACTGACCCTGGGGCCTACCGACCCATATCCCTCTTAAATATAGACACCAAACTGTTATCTAAAATCTTAGCAAACAGATTGGCCTCAATAATGCCATCCCTAATACATCCCGTGCAATCGGATTTCGCCCAGGGCAGATTTGCCACATCCAATATTCGAAAGGTGCTGATGGTGCTTGAGAAGGCCAGGGACCACCCTGCGGGGAGACAGCCATCATCACTTTATATGCCGAAAAGGTATTCGATAATGTCAGCTTCCGCTGGTTGGACATGGTTCTGGAAAAAATTGGGTTCTTGGGTCCCTTTCTACACCTGGTACGAGAAATGTATTCAGCCCCAAAGGCCACAGTGGTCGCAGCTGGCATCCTCTCAAACCCCATCAGCCTCTACAAAGGCACCAGGCAAGGATGTCCCCTATCCCCCCTATTACTCAATATCGCCATAGAACCCCTCTCACAATTCTTAATTTCCCACCAGGAGCTGCATGGCATAAGGATAGGAACCCAGGAGGTCCGCACAGCTCTTTTCGCAGACAGCATTTTAATCTTTTCCTCTAAACCACAAACCGATATACCCATGATTGAAGGCATCTTCACTACTTTTAGGTGCTGCTCGGGGCTCCGAGTCAACTTCAGGAAAAGCCTCTTTTCCACTCGTGCACTCCAGATTGGACCCAGCATATCCCATTCACCATAGCACACAACAACATTACTTACTTAGGAATAAAAATCGGAAAAATGCCAGCATCACTATACCAACTCAACTTCACACCCATAATCCAAAAAATAATATCAGAACTGGACAACTGGTCTGGTCTCTCTCTATCCCTCTTTGGAAGGTGCCATCTGTACGAGATGAGCAACTTCCCCAAATTGCTATACCCATTACAAACTTTACCTATCTTCCTTAAATATAAAGATGTCACCCTTCTTCATCAAGTGGTCTCAACCTTCATATAGCGAAAGCACAAGCCCCGTATCTCCCTCCAAAAGCTGTTTTTACCCAAACATCTTGGGGGGCTCAATCTACCTAACACAAGGCTATACAATATAACATGCCTTTTAAGAGTTGGACTGGACCACAAAAACTTCCAAATACACAAACTATGATCTAGAATTCCAAGTATCCCACCCATTCAATTTAGCCGCCCTACTTCATTTCCGGACAAAGGACCTACCGACATATATGAAGAACAATATACTACTCAGGGACACAATTGTAGCATGGAGAGAAACCTGAAAACTCTCGGGGTCACACCCCTTTTACTCCAAATCCTTACCGATACACGGCCACCAGCTATTCCTGCAAGCTAATCATCGCCACATCCGCACAGACTGGCCTGCTAAAGGACTCCTCAGGTTTGCTCACCTTGCTGCCTGAAATTTTAATTTTTCACATTGCAGCCTTTAGCTTTGGGAGATTAGACCACATCGGGCTGTTGTCGCTGACAGCCTAATCAAGAACTGCACCTCATAAAAGAAAACTGTAAAAACACTGTGCTCCCAAAACACAGCACGCCATCACTCCAGATTATTAACAATCAGTTTCCCAGTCACAAATTCCCCCTGCTGTGATAAAGGCCCTCTTTGAAATGATTCAAGTAGCAGGGCAGGCTGGCACTCAAGCAAATATTGAGCCACTTTCAGCCAGTGGTACGGTACATCTTTGACAGTCAGTAGTCATTAGATCACTTGAAAGCCTTTTAGATACAGCTTTTCTATTTCTGCTATTCGTATTTGCTTGACCAGGGCAGGTACAGCCTTGCAAGGCAAAAATAACAACAATAAAACATTTAAAAATTAAAAAAATTAAAATGATGAAAAAAAATGTAAATACTGTATGTAACTAACGTAAACATTTTTTAAAAAAAGGTGGTGGAGAAAATGGGAGGAAGGTTGGTAAAATTATATCCTGCTTCAGATACCATTGGTCTTTCCATCCTTGATTAAGACCTAACCTGGTTCTTGCTGCACTTCAGACATCGTCTTTTTTAACAATGGATACATAAAAAAAACTTTTAACTGCTGTCTGTCCTTTACCCTGCATTTTGAAAGAGCAGGAAGAGTTTTC
>BLSH010112578.1:699430-714834 GCA_018402905.1 Glandirana rugosa
CAAATTTCACCAACATTTATCTCTACTCGCTTGAAGATCTTCAGGCCCAAGACGACCAAGCCGGCTTGAAGTGAAGTTCGGCCGAACCAGCAGAACCCGGACTTCTAGAAGTTCGCTCATCTCTATTTACAACCACTTTAAACTATTGCCACAAGTGTACATTTTTTTAAAATGTCTTTGTATGCTGTAACATAGAGCCCTTTGCTGGAAACACTTGAAGTGAGTATTTTGGAGGTTGTTATATACTTTTGGTCATATATTACTGTATGTCTGTACATTACCTGGTCAGATACGCCTTCTCCATAGCGAAGAAGTGTCACAAAATGCTCGCAATTATTCCCCAATAGATCATAACTTATTTCTTGGCCAATAAGCATTTCTGCCCGCTGGATTATTTCTTCAGCTGGAAGTGGGGTATATTTGTCATCATACTTATTGTTCACTTTATAAGTGTCATTTCCCACGACATCCTTCAGAAGCTGCATCTTCACAAGGGCTTTTCTACTGAAGACAGACTTTGCACTTGAAAATGAAGCAGCAGTGCTCTCTTCTGCAAATGAAATATCAAAATGTCACTGTTAAACAGTACAGTACCTATCTATAAAGTAATAATAAATACTAGTCAGTAAAATGTATATGATAGCCATGCTGCTTATGTTTCCTGTTATCCATGGCTCCAGTCCAAGTGAAAATGGCAAAATAGCTGTTTCACATTATCAGTCTCTTTTATCATGTTACAAATTTCATAATAACAGTCACAGAGGCATGATGGGACTAGTAGTTCCAGGCCATAGTTTGGAGACCCTGTTCTACATAGATACATAGTTAGTCTGGCTGAAAAAGACACAAGTCCATCTAGTTCAACCAATAAATTCAATTTTTTCCCCCAATAAGCCAAGAACATTCAGGCTCCAGTCTGAAAGGATTTATTGCATGGTGATATTGATAGTTTATTGAAAGGTAAAAAATCAAACCACCTGATATATGGATCTTGTGCCCAAGTATACAGACCAGTATTAAGATTTGGTCCAGGTGGTAACATTTTTTAAAACCTTTTAGAATTGTGGTTGCTTGGAATACCATGTGAACAATCCCAGTGCAGGCCCTGTTGTAGTATCCAGAAAACATTTTACTGTATAGATATGTATCTTCCATGATTCTTGAAGAAGCCGGACAATATACCTGTGTAGATAAAGTGCTTACCCTCACCTCATCAGACAAACTAACAACCAGATAATGTGAAAAAAAATATTTTTGCCATATTACATTTGGAATAGGCTGACTGATGGTATATATTAGGGTTAGTGTTGGATCGGTCTGAGCATGAGTTTGGGCTGCACATTGGTTGTTCGCCTCATTTGGGGAACACCCAAATTTGCTGGGTGTTTGGCGGGTGCCCATCCTGCCGAATGCCCTGCAATGCATTGTGCACTGCACAGGGCATTCTGCACCATGATCGGGCAAAGCTTTGGGGTCTGGTATGGATTTTAAGGGGAACCCTACAATTAAAAAGAAAAATGGCGTGGGGTCCCCCCAGAATCCATACCAGACCCTTTTCCGTGCATGCAACCTGGCAGGTCAGGAAAGGGGGGGTGAGTGAGGTGTACCTGAACTATACCAGACCACATGCCCTCAACATGGGGGGGTGCTTTGGAGCAGAGGGGGCTCCACCCCCACCCCCTTAAAGCACCCTGCCCCATGTTGATGGGGACAAGGGTCTCTTCCCCACAACCCTGGGTTGTGGTTGTGGGGTTCTGCGGGCGGGGGGCTTTTCAGAATCTGGAAGCCCCCTTTAACAAGGGGGACCCCAGATCCTGGCCCTCCCTGTGTGAATGAGTATGGGGTACATAGTACCCCTACCCATTCACCAGAAAAGTGTCAAAAAGTAGAAAAACACAGAGACAGTTTTTGACAATTCCTTTATTAAAATATAAAAAAACCATGTCTCCCGATGTAAATCCATTGTCAACCATGATGCTGTCGCACTGCTGGACCCAAATAAAACAAAAAGACATTGAACCGCCTGCCGTGAAGGCAAACAACCGAATGGCTGGCTTGTCTTTTGACAGTTCTTATATGGGTAAGGGCAAGGCTACCTCGAAAAATCACCTGTGGCACTGCCCCCTGGTTGGTGATGTCAAAAGCGGGGGTGCCACCAGGTTACATCAATAGGTGGCTCCGCCCTTACCTATATAAAAACTTCAAACGGTGGAAGAGGCATTTGGCGGTCAGACGTTAATGAGCTTAGAGCATTTTTTTTCTAGTGCAGCGGGCGTCATGATTGACGATGGATTTACATGGGGGGGACATTGTTTTTAATTTTTTAAATAAAGGAATTGTCAAAAACCGTCTCTGTATTATACCCCATACTCATTCACGTGGGGAAGCTGGGTCCCAGGGCGCCCCTTCTTAAAGAGGGTTTCCAGATTCTGATAAGCCCTCTGCCCACAGACCCCAACAACCACAGCCCAGGGTTGTGGGAAAGAGACCCTTGTTCCCATCAACATGGGGGCAAGGTACATTGGGGTGGGGGGGCAGAGCCCATCCCCCTTTCCTGACCTGCCAGGATAAGCTTGGATAAGGGTCTGGTATGGATTTTGGGGGGTGATCCTATGCCATTTAAAAAAAAAAAAAGATGTGGTATTCCCCTTAAATCCCAAACCAGACTTTGCATTTTGCATTGATACATGTCCCCCAAGGTAGTAACTAGACCCCCATACCCCTTTTACGGCCAATTACTTGATGTCAATGACAGTAAATGATAATGTCATATTTGCCGCCTCTGAGGATTATGAAAATCCTCTGGTAAATGAGCCCAATTGGGTTCATCAGTAAAGTAATTTAGAGTAAACCGGGCCTGTATGTGGCTTTCAAAGTGAACATTAGGGATGGGTGAACGGTTCGGCCCAAGCATAAGTTCGGGCCAAACTTTTGCTGTTCGGTTGTTCGGCGAACAGCCGAACAAACGGGAAGATCAACCGTTTGTTCGGCCCCCTGAACCGACCAAATTGCAACGCAGCACTGAAAAATGTATTGCAAACTCTGATTGGCTAAAGCAGTGAAAGCTTCAACCAATCACGGCACAGAGCACTGTCAGAGTCATGGTTGAACACTGTCATCATGACTTTATCCAATCATCGCTCAATACCGCCCCACAGTATAAAAGTATTCTTCCAATGGCAGCAATTTTCAGTGTGGTTTCGGCTGTAAAGAGATAGAACAGGGCTCTGTTCAATGCTATTAGTTAGCTAGTGTGCTAAACTGTGCTATTTTGCTTTAATTGTCAGTGCAGAATATTAGTTTAGTGTCAGTCTAGGGATAATGTGAGTGTAGTGAGGAGGACCATTCAGCTTTGCATAGTGTTCAGCTAGAGTTGGGACAGCTCAGTTAGTTTCACTGTAGTGTAGTGAGACTGTGTCATTCATACATACATTAGTGTATATATAGAATAGGGACAGCTCAGATAGTTTCAGTGTAGTGAGACCGTGTCAGTAATCTTTACATAAGTGTATAGCTAGAGTAGGGACAGCTCTGATAGTTTAAGTGTAGTGAGACTGTCAGTAATCTTTACATTAGTGTATAGCTAGAGTAGGGAAAGTTCAGATAGCGTCGGTGTAGTGACGGTTGAACGCCGTCTATTTGATTGCATTACTGCAAGTTTAATGCCATTTACTTCTGCGTGCGTTACTGCCAGTTTAATGCCATTTACTTTTGTGTGCGTTCCTGCCAGTTGAACGACACTTACTTCTGTGTGCGTTACTGCCAGTTTAATGCCATATAGTTCTGTGTGCGTTATTGCCAGTTTAAAGCCATAAAGTTCTAAGTGCGTTACTGCCGGTTTAACGCCATATAGTTCTAAGTGTGTTACTGCCAGTTTAACGCCATATAGTTCTAAGTGCGTTACTGCCAGTTTAACGCCATATAGTTCTAACTGAGTTACTGCCAGTTTAACGCCATATAGTTCTAAGCGCGTTACTGCCCGTTTAATGCCATATAGTTCTAACTGTGTTACTGCCAGTTTAATGCCATATAGTTCTAACTGTGTTACTGCCAGTTTGACGCCATTTAATTCTGTGTGTGTTACTGCCAGTTTAATACCATATAGTTCTAAGTGTGTTACTGCCAGTTTAATGCCATATAGTTCTGTGTGCGTTGCTGGCAGTTTAACACCATTTACTTCTGTGTGCGTTACTGCCAGTTTAACGCCATATAGTTCTAAGTGCGTTACTGCCAGTTTATCGACATTTACGTCTGTGTGTGTTACTGCCAGTTTAACACCATATAGTTCTAACTGCGTTACTGCCAATTCAACGCCATATAGTTCTAAGTGCGTTATTGCCAGTTTAACGCTGTATAGTTCTAAGTGTGTTACTGCCAGTTTAACGCCATTTACTTCTGTGTGCGTTACTGCCAGTTAAATGCCATATAGTTCTAACTGCATTACTGCCAGTTTAACGTTATATAGTTCTAACTGCATTACTGCAAGTTTAATGCCATATAGTTTTGTGTGCCACTGTACGTTTGGCACATTATATTGCAGTATATTACAGTGTATCTGTGGAGTGTGTCTGGGTAGTGTGAGTATTCTAATTAAAGTGCACCAAACACCACTTCACATTGATTAAAGTGCATCTACATACAGATTTCCACTTTTTCATAAGATTTGCTAATAAGCACCGTCCCCTTCCTCCCAATAATGTCTGGGAGAACAAGAAGGAGAGTCAAATGTTCCCTTGGCACTGAAAGGGGGCCAGCAACAAATGTGTCCACAGGCAAAGGTGGACATGGTGGTCAGTCCTCAGGCAGGGCATCATTTCTTCTGTTTAGTGAGTTTGCTCTTGCTATCCAGCCACAGCATGCAGAGGAGGTGGTGGACTGGCTTACTAAACCTTCCTCATCCTCATCATCCTCTGTCACACTAGCAGAGACAAGTGTGCAGTCCCCTGCAGTTACCAGTGTGGATAAACCTGCCTCCTTGTCCACATCTATTCCTGCCATAGCCCCAACATCAGCCATGGAGGAGGAGTCAGCTGAGTTAATTGACCACAGCATCAGCCACTTGCTCCTTGATGATGCCCAGCCATTACTGGACTCAGATGTTGGTTCTGAGGTTGAGGATGACAGGAACATGAGCCTAGAGAGAGAGAAGAACACTGGTAGACAAATTGGCATTCATGTTCCCCCAGCCGCAGAGTATTGCCAAGTTGTCTCTAGTGGTAATGATGATGTAGGAGATGGAGATGATGATGATGATGAGGTCACTGATGCGACTTGGGTGCTAGATAGAGCAGAAGAGCAGAAGAGGAAACTGAAGGTGAGGCGGCACAACCCCAAGGAGGCCAACAAGAAAGAGTTTAGAGCAGACCCCCTATTCCATCTAATTCTGCAGCTGTTCTCTCCAGGCCCACCCCCCAAAGCTCAGTTTGCTGGGCCTTTTTCAGCACATCTGCAGCAGATCGCACTGTTGATATCTGCAAACTGTGTCTCAAGCACATCAAACATGGCAAAAACACCAGCCATTTGGGTACCACATGCTTAACAAGGAAATTAATGTCCAACCACTCAGCCCATTGGCAAGAGAACCTAAAAGCCACACAAAAGGGGCACAAATCTGTCCCTCCTCATCCTCCTCCTTAACCACTTCAGTCTGGCCCTGCTATATCGGCAGCCTCCACTGACAGGGATGATGGTATAGCACAGGGTGTCCAAGGTCCTAGCAGCACATCTGCAAGCAGCACACCACCAGCTATAGACTGTAGCCAGCAAATTTCTCTGCCCCATCTGCTGCAGCAGAAAAAAATACAGTCCCTGCCACCCACATGCCCAGTGTCTAAATGCAAGCTTGTCAAAGCTGTTGGCTCTTCAACTTTTGCATTTCAGCCTGGTGGATTCTGCACTCTTCCGTGAATTTGCACACAATGGCAGGTTCCTAATCGCTACTACTTTTTACGTGAGGCCGTTCCATCTCTCTACCATCACGTGGAAGGGAATGTTCTGGTATTGTTGGGCAAGGCAGTCAGCCGTAAAATCCACCTTACTGCTGACACGTGGGCCAGCAAGCATGGGCAGGGATGATATATTTAGTTCACAGCACACTGGGTAATGCTGCTTGCAACTCGGAAGGATGCAGAACAGGGCTTGGTGCTGCAAATTGTTGTGCCCCCACATCTCCGTACAGCTGGTGGTGATGATGCCAGACCTGTGAGCTCTACCCCCTCCCCCTCTTCCGCCACCTCCATGCCCTCATCTGCAGAATTGTCCTATGAACATCAGGTACCTCCTAATTGTTCAAAGGGCTATTCCATGAGTCAGGCTAAAAGGTGCCATGCAGTGCTTCAGCTGGTGTGCCTAGGGGACAGGAACCACACCGGACCAGAGATTCTTGCAGCTCTGCAGGGACCGACCCAGAGGTGATTCACACCACGCCAGCTGGAGCCAGGGATGGTGGTGTGTGATAATGGCTCAAACCTCCTGTCCGCCCTTAGACAGGGAAAGTTGACACATGTGCCATGCTTGGCACATGTCCTCAATTTGGTGGCGCATCTTTTCCTAAATATATACCCAGGGTTGCAAGATGTGCTAAAGCTGGCCAGAAGAGTCTGTAGCCATTTCAGGTGGTCATACACAGCCAGTGCTTGGTTGGCTGAAATTCAGCCAGAATTACACCTGCCCATAAACTGCCTGATTTGTGACATGCCCACCAGGTGGAACTGAACTTGAGCAATGCTGCAGCGAATATACATGCAGCAGCGGGCCGTCAACGAGTACCTGTGTGAACACGGCACGACGACAGGCTCAGGCCGCCTTGGCTATTTTTTCCCCATGCCAATGACTGATCATTAAGGATGCATGCACTGTACTGTAACCATTTGAGGAGGCCACAAGGATGGTGAGCCATGACAGGACATGCATCAGTAACACAATCCCTGTTGTGTTCCTGCTGGAGCAGACTCTGCGTGGCATTATGAACAGGACACTGGAGGCAGAGCAGCAGGAGGAAGAGGAGGACTTCCTCTCCTCTCAAGGCCCACTTTATCCAGACACCATCATTCCTATGTCACAGAACACACAGGAGGAGAGAGGGGAGGAAGATAAGGAGGAGGATTCTGGTACTTTCGCAGACTTCGAAGAAGAGGTAGACATGCATCAATCTGTAAGCGATGGCTTTCCAACCCTAGGACCCTTGGGAGTAGTACATGGCTGGGAGGAAGAAGTTCCATATGCTGTCGTCCTGAGTGACCCCGAGGAGTCTGCTTCTCAAGCCTCTCTAAATTTGAGGCGCTTAAGCAACCTCATGCTTCAAAGCCTGCGAAAGGACCCAAGAATACGTGGCATAAAGGAGAATGACCATTACTGGTTGGCAACCCTCCTTGACCACCATTATAAGGGGAAGGTCTCGGAACTGATCCCATCCCCACAGAGAGTGCAGAAGATAAAATCACTTGAGGACAAATTAAAGAGGATTTTACTGAACGTTTTTCCCGACTCCAGTAGGTTACAGTGTCATGGAAAACATTCTTTTGAGTCTTCTGTTGGTCAAGAGAGGAGGGTAGGAGAAGGTGTCCGCCTCAGTGAGACATTTCGTAATTTATTTAGTCCTCGCTGCCCAGGCCTGTCAGCTTCCACATCCCATCGGCAGCGTCTGCATTACATTGTGGATGATTACCTCGGGCCAAAACATAGGGTCATGAGAATAGACCACTGGCCAGAACGTGCCAGTATGCTATTGAGTTGTTGGGCTGCCCTGCATCCAGTGTGTTTTCAGAACGGGCATTCGGTGCTGCAGGAGGTTTCGTGACTGATCATAAAACGCCTCTGTCCACAGACTCCGTGGACCGTTTAACTTTCATAAAAATGAATCAGTCATGGATTACCAGTTATGAAGCCCCAGATGCTGATGTCACTGATTGAGTTTTTTGGGATGTGGAATCTCTGCAGGACTTCAAGGCTGGACCAGGCTGGCGCCCTCTTACCCTACTCTCCCTCTACCTCTCCCTCTCCCTCATTAGGTTACCAGGACCTAATCTTTTTGAGGAGCTGCCTCCTTTCACCATACATCAATTTTTTTCACCTATTCCAACACACTAGTGCCGTAGCTCCCACTCCAATTCCCTCCTTCTTCAAGGCTGCTTAGCTTTGAGGGTGTCCAATAATTTCTTATGGAACAATGGTTTTGGTATAGGTTTAATGGGCACAATTAACACCCATAGACCAATTTTTCTGCACCTGTTTGACAGGTGCATATCATTGCAATTTTTTTACAGAAAGGCCAATTCTTGTCTTCATGAAGAGCACCTCTAAAGGGTTATAGTGTGAAGGCACCACCGACACCCAAAGTCCAATTTTTACATACCCGTTACTTCTATCCAAAGTCAAAAGGACACCAGAATTTATCCAAAAAATCTTGTGCCCAGTGCACTACATTGTGGCCTCATCATACACACTGGCTCCCCAACTGTTGCTGAGCAAAATAAAGGTAGCTTGCGGGGAAAATTTCTTTTTTTTTTGGCTTTATAAATGCAATTATTGCTGCAGCAGATGCTAGACATGGTACAGAACTGCCACTTTACAGGTTGACTAAGGGGACCCCCCCCCCCCAGGCACTATATTGGAAGGATTTTTTCATTTTTATGCTTTCACTTTATAAATCCAAAAATCACTGCTCATTTAAAAATGATGTTTTTCAAAAATGTTTTTTTCATTGATACATGCCCCCCAGGGCAGGACATGGACCCCTATAACCATTGTATGCACAATTACTTGCATATAAGCTTTCAAAATGGGCACTTTTGATTTTTGAAGTTCGGGTCCCATTGACATTAATAGGGTATGTTATTCAGGTCCGAACTTTCACAGTGTTCGAAAATTCTGGTGCGAACCGAACAGGGGTCCATTCGGCCCATCCCTAGTTAACATTGCCGAAATTGTAAACTTTCAATTATTCAGCTTGGACAGAAGAAACAAATGGGAACAGATCACTAAGAAAAGTCTTACCCAATGGTGCCACATTGATGACGTAACCATCACCAAGGTATAATGCCCAATGTTGATATGCCGGTCGAAAAATTTCAATCAGGTCCCCGGGCTGGAGATTATTGGGGACATCCTCATTGTTTATGTCACTTGAAGCCATCTGTAAGGATCAAAAATAGCTCTTTAAATCTTAAAATGTTATATTGTATTTGCAACAAAAAATCGAATTCGCCTAGTTGGAGACTTGGAGATTGTAAATGGAACAGGTGAAATATCTCACAGGAAGAGAACAACAAACAAGTACACAGAAGATATACAGACACAAGGTATACAGAAGGTATATCTTGTGATTACTTTGTACCATAGAATACACACTATCATACTGCAGTGCCACCTGCTGATATAGAAAAGTATAATGCACATATATAGTTCACAATATAGAAAGCTACTTGCTGTTGCTTCTTTCAACACCCCTTCTTAACAGCATGTGCTTTGTCAAATTATATTCAGCTTCTTCTGGAAATAACTATGATGTTCCTTCAACACTGACACCTGGTGAGTGCACCAGGTGTCATTTCCTCTGATGGGCAGTATTGAATGTCAATAACACCTTGCTCTTGATTGTTTCTCAGTAGATGATACTTGACGTTGATTTGTATGGTCCTAGGATTGACCCTTTCTGATTGCGTAAGCTTTATACATCCCTGGTTGAATTCAAAAATGGGAATTGGTTTTGACATGTCTATCCCAATGTCCACGAAAAGTTGATAAAACCATTATTGTTTCTTGACATACGTATGCTGCTGCAATGTACTCTGCTTCAGTTGAAGATAGGATGACAGTTGTTTACTTTCGACTAGACCAACTTATGGTTCCTTCCTCATACTGGAAGATGAATCCACTTGTGAATTGGTGGTCTGTACAGTCCCTGGCCCAAGCAGCATCCACATATCCGACCAGTTTTGGATTTGATTTTGCTGGTAACTGTAACTTTATCTGAATTGTTCCTATGAGGTACTGCATCACTCTTTTTATTGCATTCCAGTCACGCTGACAGGGAGCTGAGACTTTCCTGCATAGTATGCCCACTACTGTGGCTATGTCTGGTCTTGTCACAGTGGTAACATATAGCAGTTTACCGATTGCTCTGCCATAAATGTCATTGTTGGGTAGCAAGTTTTCTGCTTCATTGCTCTTTAGATAGCCTGGTTCCATTGAAGTTTTCCCTTCCTTTGCATCTTGCATATGGAATTGTTCCAAGATTTTGGAGATTTTCTGAGATAACTTCCATCTTCTCTGTCTATTTGGATTCCTACATAGTAGCTAATGTTCCCTAGCTCTTTGATTTAAAAAATGTCTTTCAGCTTGTCAAATATCTGATTGTAATTCCCTCCTTGTTCAAAACAAGTTATAATGTAATCAACATAGATAAGGATGTACATCCATTTGTCTGATTCTTGGAGTAGAGACAGGGGTCTGCTTTACTTCTTGAGAATCCCTCTCTGGTAAGCACTACATTCTCTTTCTCATTCCATATCCTTGCAGATTGTTTAAGACTGTAGATGCTCTTCTGAAGTTTACACACAAGGTTGTCTCCTTGCTCAAACCCTGGTGGTTGCGCTATTTAGAGATCTTCTTTAATGTCTCCATACAGAAAGCAGTTTTAATGTCTAGGAGTTTCACATGCATGCCCTTCCTGGCTGCAATGCTAAGAAGTTCTCTGATGGTGGCGTGTTTTACGACCGGGAGTGAATGTTTCATCGTAATCATCACCAAATTTCTGGGAGTAACCCTTGGCAACTAGTCTGGCTTTGTATTTGTGGATATTCCCTTCTGCGTCTGACTTTAATTTGAAGGTCCACTTACTTACTATAGTTTTGCGGTTAGGAGGAGCTCTGCGAGTGTCCAGGTTTTATTTTCTTGAAGTCATTTAAATTCTTCTTCTGCTGCCTTTCTCCATTTATTGTCTTCATGCTTTGGCAGTTTTTCTATATCTTCCCAGGATGTTGGTTCAAGTATGCTGTGTGTTTTGACAGAGTATGACAGCTTGTGGGGTGGTATCCCTTTTGTAGTCCGAGTAGATCTTCTGACCTCAGGCAATTCAGCAGGATTTGGTGGGGAACTTGATTCAGGCAACGTGAGTTCCACCTCTTGTTCTGATTCCTGCACAGATTCACTTTGATCAAACTTTTCTTCTGGTTTGTTGGGCATATTCATTTCACAGCTTTCAGTGATCTGTGTTTCTAATGATGGGCTCTCACCACATAAGCACTACGGCTTATGGTCACTTTGACAGTCTTTGGGTGTAAGATTCTGTAACCCTTAGTTTGCTCACTGTAGCCTACTAGAATGACCTCTATGGCTCTGTTCTCCGGCTTGGATCATTTTCACTTGGAATATAGGCATATGCTTTACATCCAAACACTCTGATAGGCCCTATGATATGCTTTGATCCATGCAACATTTCGAACAGAGTACTTTTAATAGCTCTTAAGGGGTTGTCTGTTCTGTAGGTAGGTTGCAGTCATGCCTGCTTCTCCCCAGTACTTGTGAGGTAGGTTGGCATCCAACTACATGCACCTGGCCATTTCTATAATAGTGCAAATTTTACTTTCTGCTGCACCATTTTGATCAAGAGCGTATGGTGTGGTTGTCTGGTGTACTATTCCTTGTTTCTTCAGGTATGAGGCCACCTCTTTGCTTATGTATTCTTCCCCATTGTCGGTGCGTATTATTCCTTGTTTGTGTTGGAATTTGTTGCTAAACATGGCAAAGAAATCTTGAAGTTTCTCAGTCACTGTGTATGAGCTGCAGGGGGTGGGTAGTTATTCTTTGAGACGCCTCTCTTTATGTCCTGTATAGCTTCTGGACTTCTGTACCCCAGCCGTCTGTGCCATAAGTGAATACATTTGCTGTGTGTGTCATTAGAGACAATATTGGCTTATTGGTCTGTGGGGATGAGCCTGTATAGGTTATCATCCAGTTTTCCTTTTGTGAGGAATTGCTTATTATTTTGAATTGTGCATTCATGACCCTGAAACTTAACTTTGATACCGTTGTCTGCAAGACATTTCACTGATAGAAGGCTGCCTTTTAGTTCTGGAACATACAGCTCTTTCTTTACACGGATACTGTGGTGACCTCCTTGTGGTGTAATGCAGTTCAGGAAGCCCTGGCCTTTACCTTCTGATGTGATCCTTTTCCAGTTTGATAGGAAAACATTGTCTTTTGCACTGTAATCAATGTTTGTGAAGAAGGTCTCCTGAGTCTATGCACCAGCCGCATGGCTTACCGCTCTGTGCCACTTTAAAGGTGCCACTCCATGGAGTATCTCCAGTTTCCTTTGTGGCTGCTTTGACTCTTGTGTGGGTAGCGCTAGCTTTTGCTGCTCAGCTTTCCAGATAGAACAGTCCTTTTTTAAGTGACCGTTACTTTTACAGCTAAAACAGGCTCTGCTTTCTTGTGCTTTGTGCCTTTGTACATCTTAAGAGTTTTTGTCATTATGGTGCATAATTTGTTTCCTTCTGTCATATTCATAGATTAATTTGCGTTTCTCATATTCCAGCATCAGCTCCTGTTCGGTCTGGTTTCTAAAGCGTTAATATAAGCAGTATTTGTCTCTGGAAGGCTGCAGAGGAGCAGGGCAACAATAGTCTTGTCCCATACAGCTTTTGTAGCACAAACAGCTTACTGTTTAGACTTGAATGCTCATGCAGTTTCTGCAATGAAGTCCACATACCTTTAGCCATTTTCTCTGTTCTTATGTGGATAAGCTGATCATCGTCCACTAGGAAGCTTAGAATTGCTTTTGCCGGTCTGTCTTTCCTATCCCAGTCCTCCATCTCTCTGTTTGTGGGTCGGTGTGTATTCAGCACTTGCCACAAGTCATCCTTGCCAAAAAACATTTGTAGCTTGAATTTTCACAGTTGGTAATTGGCATTGTTCAGCTTTTCAACTGCAAACCTCACATCTGAACTGCTTGCCATCTTTTAGCAGCTTGCATACAGCACTCACTGATTCACAGTAGAATTCTTTACAGTGCCTGGGTGCATGCTGGGTGCTTGGTGGGTGCGTTTGGACCCATAACCTATTAGCAGGTTATTGAATCAAGCGCTTGGAAGCTTGTTGTATGCAGAGAATACTTTACTTTCATGGAGGAATATATTACATGCCTTTTATCATAGACAGGAAGAGAACAAAAAACAAGTACACACTTAGATACAGAAGGTACATCCTGTTATTACGTTGTACCGTAGAATATGCACTGCAGTGCCACCTGCTGGTATAGACAAGTATTATGCATATATATATATATATATATATATATATATATATATATATATATATATATAGTTCATAATATAGAAAGCTACTTGCTGTTGCTTCTTTCAACTACCCTAAATGTCTCTGCTAATTACAGTATATACTGAAACATGAGCAGCTTAAGAAAGAAAGTTTTGATCAGCTTTAAAAGTTGTCATCATCGCTGCTCATGGTACAGTCAAATGCATTGTCTTGCTCATGGGCAGAAGTTAGTTTGCAGAGCAAATAAATATAGTATAAGATACATTAGGGGTTATTTACTAAAACTGGAGAGTGCAAAATAAGTAACCAACCAGCTTCCAGGTTTTATTGTCAAAGCTTAATTGAATAAGGTGAAGTTTGAAGCTGATTGACTACCATGCACAGCTGCACCAGATTCAGAGTGCTCCAGTTTTAGAAAATCTCCCCCCATTACTTCTCCTTTTTCACTGCAAGTGGTCGGCAAATATGTTTGATCTGTAAATCCTGTCTCTTAGGGAGCATTCTGTTATTTGAGGCAAGCATAACTTTTGTGGACAGTCTTATTTCAAAAGTTCTAAAGGTACTAGAGAGGTTTTTCATCTAAGCAGGGGTCACTGTCTCTAAATAAAGGCCTTGGATGAAATGCAACAGATGTGGCCCACCTTTTTTTTTTTTTTTTTTCACCGCTTATGAAGATTGTGTTATTCCTGGCCAGCTGTTCTCAAAACTGAAAATCTAGAATAAATAAATAAAAGCTGCATTGCCGCTGTTTGTACTCTTCCATAAACCACAGATGGCCCTTGAGATTTAATATTGATTTTGGCAAAGTTCATTCAGACAACATTTGCTATTTGCTAAATATTTTTTTCTCATATGTAAAACCTATATTAGAGAATTGCACTAAAAGTAAGGTCAGGGATGAGATGCCTTTATTTCATTCTTATCATGTTCTCCTAGGCATCACCCCAATTCTAGTTAGAACCATTAATACAACCACAGTTAGCGGGAGGTCTTGGGAGGACCGAAGAGGGTGGTTTGGTTGGTATTTTGAGACTAGGTTAGAGATGTAGCTGGGGGCAGAGTTGTGGATGGCTTTGTAAATTATTGTTAGTACTTTGAATTTTATTCGTTAGGTGAGTGGAAGCCAGTGAAGAGATTGGCAGAGAGGGGTGGAGGACACTAAGCGGTTGGTAAGGTAGATAAGTCTTGCAGCAGCATTCGTTGTAGACTGAGGGGGGGATAATGTATGCAAAGGTAATCCAATGAGGAGAGAGTTGTAGTAGTCAAAGCGAGAGATAACCAGAGAGTGAATTAGAAACTTGGTGGTGTCATTGGTTAAAAAGGGGCGCATTCTAGAGATGTTGCGGAGGCTAAGGCGGCATGATTTGCACAGGGATTGGATGTGGTCCTGAAAGGACAGTTCAGAGTCTAGGGTTCCCCCTAGCACCCTGGCATGTGGGGACGCACTCATAGTTGTGACATTGATCTTAACAGAGAAGTCAAAGGAAGGACACATGAGGGAGGAAATATCATGAGCTCAGTTTTAGATAGATTCCATTTGAGGAAGTGCTGTGGTATCCAGGCCGATATGTCTGTTAGTAAAGCAGTGATCTGTGAGGAGACTGATGGGTTGAGCTGAAGGGTAGAGAGATAGATTTGGGTGGACAGCGGATAGCGGAAGCCCAGGGAGGACGTGTAGATCGAGAATAGTAGGGGTCCAAGGACAGAACCTTGGGGGACCCCAACGGTAAGAGGAGTTGGAGAGGAGGAAGTGGAGTTGTAAGTGACACTGAAGGAGCAGTGAAATAGGTACGATTCGAACCAACTGAGAGCACAGCCATGGAGACCAAGCAAATTGAGTTTTTTTGAGGATGAGGGGGTGATCAACTGTATCAAAGGCAGCGGAGAGGTCCAAGAGTAAGAGTACGGAATAATGACCGTCAGTTTTTGCTGTTAGTAAGTCGTTTACTATTCATATCATTATGTTTTTATTCCATAAAGTTTATTGTGAATATCTCAGCAGGGTTACAGTACATTGAAATGTTATACTTCAACCAGCATGGATCATTCAGACAATTTAAATGCTTACAAAGTTGAAAACAGAATAAAATACATTCAGGTGTGTTTTGGGGAAAGAACATGCAAGA
>BLSH010112578.1:748250-761645 GCA_018402905.1 Glandirana rugosa
ATATTATGTCCTAATGTATAAAGAATTATAACTCGGTGAGAATGACTTCTACTCCTTCTGAACTAAACTTTACTAAACCTACCGTGTTAACAACATACGAGAAGTGTTTAGAGGTCAAATCTAATGTGTTTCTCACGAGTTTTTTAACTGAGGGAAAAGTCTCTAGAATAAACCTTCTTTTTCTCTATGACGTCGAAGACTTCCTACCTCGACCAAACCGTCAGGGATTACGGTTTGATATAAAATAACGACGGGTTATCTCTACCCGGTTTATGGGGGGACAAGCCAAACGTCAAACCAGTGAAACGCTTGTTGATTGGCTGCCCTGCAGCTTCTCAACACGTGGAGTAAAATAGCAGAACCCCGGACCGAACCCGAACGTTTTTTTAAATGTCCGTGTTCGGGTCCGGGTCCCGGACACCCAAAAGTTCGGTACGGACCCGAACGTTACAGTCCGGGTTCGCTCAACACTAGTTACAACTTTTCCCCTGTTCAGAAGGTTTGCTGCAAACCGAACAGGGGGGTATTTGGCCCATCTCTATTGGGCAGCAATAAAATATAGTTTGGCATTAGGGACTGCCAAACCAGCTCCATCCTTCAGAAGCTGCAGTATCTCTTTTTCTTCCAAATAAGATCTCTGAAAAGGGAGTCAATTTTTTGAGCACTCTTTGTGTAATCTAAACTGGAGATTTGTGAAGAGCATACAACAATTGTGCCATCCAAATCATTTCAAATCAAGTCTTCCTCATCTTCAGTAAGAGTGGCTCAATATTAAGAAATATGTAATCCTGTATTATAAGAGAAACCTGAATGCCCAGATATTTGAAAGATTGCACCAAGACTAATGATGTTGCTGCCGCAGGCAGCTCCTGAGACAGGGAATTTAATGATACAGATTTATTCCAATTTACGGTAAATCCGGAAAATCAGTCATATTTATGTACCAGAGCTATAAGAGAGCCCAAGGATTGAGAAACATCACCCAAGAACAGTAAAGCATCATCCGCGTAAAGGAAAATCTTTTAATTAAGCCCATGAGAGGGTGAAATGCATTAGAGGGGTGTGGCTTGGAAAGAGGTCTGTCACGTACTTTACTGGGTGGTCTGCTGGTGTGTGCTTCTGTGATTCTACCTGACAGTTTGGCCAAAATGATGTAATACATCCCATTAGTCTTCATGAGCATTATTTTTCTCTTTCATCTGGAGGAGAGGAGGAGAAAGGGCTTTCTCAGCTAAGCACACCCTACTGCCTGTACACCTGAGCAAAGGGCATATGCATTCCAGGAAGTACATTCTAGATAAATGAACTGCCCTTACTTAATGGGCATTGCGATGGCACTGATTTGTCACTGATGGGGTACTGAGATGGCACTGTAATGGCACTGATGGGGCACTGAGATGACTCTGATGGCACTGTGATGGCACTGATTTGTCACTGATGGGCACTGAAATGGCTCTGATGGCACTGTGATGGCACTGATGGGGCACTGAGATGGCTCTGATGGCACTATGATGGCTCTGATGGCACTCGTCTCAATGATGACGCAGCTGCCTCACTCTGCTGTGATGTGTCCCTCCTCTCCTCATATCATGGGCACTGCCTACTGCACGCACCAGGGAGGACATCAATAGACGCCCTCCCAGAACTAGCCAGCCGTGATGTAGACATCATTCGGCTATATCGCGGTCAGAAAATGGTTAAGATGGCCACAGCTAGACATGCTAGGGGGTGTTTTTATCAACAAAATAAAGCAAGGAGATGTGTGTGGACGGGAGAGTTTGGTGTGAATGTTAAACATGAATTAAATAGTGTTTTCAGTTTGTGGTGCTCAGATACAGTTATGTTCAACTTTAGGTGTAGAGGAAAGAAAGACGAATGATCTGCACCAAGGTTAACATAAATAGCTTACTTTGTCAGAGTTGGAAGCTGGCTGAGGAAAGTGTGTATTAGGTGATGAAGGAATGTGATATTCCACACCTCCAGAGGTGGGTGGAAATGGAAGGAGAGATCAGACCAGATGTGTGATGACAGCAGAAGGGCCAGAATAACTTGTCAAACAAAACTAGTGACCTAAGTAACAAAAGCAATGGATGATTGTGGAAATACTGACAGTCAGAGATTGTATATGAGGAAAGTGCTTGGGGAACAGATGAAAGAAATGTGAACTTACTCTATCAGCAGGAAGCAAAGTTCACTTGAAATGAATTTACTCTATCAGCAGGAAGCAACGTTAACTTGAAATAAGATTGAAAATAATAAGTAGATGAAAATGAATTAGTAGTCTATTTTTCACACAGAAATGCATAGTCATACATTTATTAGCAAAAGCTGACAATAATAAAATATGAAAAAATGATACGTAGGAGTATATATATATATATATATATATATATATATATATATATATATATATATATGTATATATATATACAGTATCTCACAAAAGTGAGTATACCCCTCACAGGTTTGTAAATATTTTATTATATTTTTTCATGTGACAACATTGAAGAAATGCGACTTTGCTACAATGTAAAGTAGTGAGTGTACAGCTTGTATAACAGTGTAAATTTGCTGTCCCCTCAAAATAACTCAACACACAGCCATTAATGGTATTTCAAAAAATATACTGCGCTTATTGCTAAAAATGTGAAAAAGGAAAAGCAGCATCCCTGGACCCACAACTATGCACAAACAAATAAAATCAAAAAAGGGCTGCGCTAATCACAATTAATGATGTAAATGTGAAATTTCTAATTAAATCAACAGAAATATAAATGTGACTTCCAGTGATCAAAAAGTTCATGCAATTGGTGACTAAAGTGATTGTGAACAAATTAATGTGAGAATGGGTATGAAAATTAAATAAATATAATGTATAAATTGATTAAACTCTCAAAGTATGTGTTGAATAAATTCAACCATAAAAAAGAAGCCCAGAAAAAATTGAAAGATCCAGGTAAGTGGAACACATCAGGTGCTGATGGTAATAGTGCAGTTAGTATATATCCGCCACCAACATCAATGGCGCTTACCAGACATAAGCGGTGCTTGTGGCTTCTCACCCAGCCAGGGTCCCCATCAGGGGTATGAAAGACTCCTCTTCCTAGGTCACTTCAAGGAATTATTACAATGAGCCATCCACCTGGAACAGACTCAGAGTATACCTCTCTTGACTCAGGAGCGAGGGTAGACAAACTCCATGCAAATGATTGATCATCCAATAAAAAAATAGACTAATATAGAGTAATACTGCTCTTGGTTGTGTCAGCTGATTGTGTCACACCCAATCACAGGGCGGAAGTAGTGAACTGAATTAAGTATATCAAAAGAAAGGTGTCAGCAGAAAAAAGCTGAATGTGCATCCACTCTTTTACGATCAATCATATGTAGGAAATGAACAAAATTAGGGCACACAATAATTTTATATATGAAATAAAAGAGAGAAAAAGAAAAAAACACTAAATATTTTATTTGATATGTGTACGTATGTAAAAGTGACGGTGCATTAAATAACAACTTAAGATAGATAAGTTCTTCCTGGGATTAGGATTCATGCTGTTTATTACCGGTTTCCGGTAAGTGTTCAATGTATCTGGTGGTGGATGACGTTTGACTTGCTTACAGTCACCGGTACCTATCTGAAGATTAACACTTACTACATACTACCCGGATCACTTTTTGGGACTTCTCACTAATTCCATCTTTTCTTATTTTTCCTCGTTTGATTATTTCAGTTTGGGAATAATATTGTGTATGTTATTAAATATCAATCATCACGGAGTGGGTTTGGTTCACCTTGATGTGATTAACCATACTTTGCCCATTGGCATTTTAGGTCTACCAACCCTAACTATTACAATTAAGCTGAGTATATAATCCTCTCATGCTTTTGTATTTGATTAAGCACTGCACTAATATTGTCCATGTATTACAGTATAACAGTTATCAAGCACTATTCTGAGATATATGAGACGTACAGAAACAGAAAAAACATTGAATATATTGGAGTCATGATGAATATATTGTATATAGGATACAGAGTATACATAGAGAGCATTATGTAGTACAAACCAGTAGTCTATCTTGTCAGGTCATTTGGCCAAGCAGACCAATGGTGTTCAAAGGAGGCTAACTTGAGGTTGTTAATTGTTACTGATTTTTCCAAATTGACGTTATGTTGAACCATGCATAGGACCTCTGCCAGGTTGGGGGCAGTTGTTGATTTCCAGGTTTTGAGAACCCGTGTTAGGCCTGCTAGAAGTATATGTGTTACTACCTGTCTAACTTGGCTAGGATATTGTTCTATTCCCAAGTGTAGGATTGCTAATTCTGGCCTTGGTTCTTTTAGAATTCCTGTAAGGCAGGATATAGTTTTGAAGACTTGATTCCAGAAACTTGTTAAGTTGGAACATTCCCAAAAAGCGTGTATAAGATTCCCTATTTGCCCACAACCTCTCCAGCACAGGGGGGGGGGCATTTTGGTATATTTTGGAGTGCCTGTGTGGTGTTAGATGCCACCTATTGGTAATTTTAAATGTGAGTTCCCAGTGTTTGACACAGTGTGATGCTTTATGTACCAATCTATATGTATTTTGCCACTGTGTTGGTGTGTATGAGGTTTTTAGCTCTTTTCCCATTTTGTAATTGAGGTTGTTTTTGTGAAGGTGGTTCTTTCCCGGATGTTATTGTAGCATAGGCTAATACTTTTGGTCCCTTGTTTTATAGAGGGGAAGTGATCCCTGGCGTATTCTGGGACTGTTAGTTGTGGGATGGGGTGTTTGCATATGAAATGCGATATTCTTGTGTAAGTAAAGTTGGCCTCATTTTGGGGGTCTCTGGGTGCTACGTGGTGGACACGTGTTATTCCCATTTTGTTTAGGAGTTTGGTTGAGAGGTGCGGAATCATAGCTTCCATCTCTTTCAGCGAGAAGTCACCCTGGATATTTCTGACCTACTTGCTGTTATGTTTGAGTAGATAGTGCCATGCCCTAATCGAGGCCTGAAGTGTCGGTGGGGGCCCAGATGTGTCCCAAGGTTTCCACATATCGCATAGTATGAAAGTAGGGAGGTGTTTAGTGGGTGACATGTCAGTTTCTATCTCAACCCTTAGAGGGGTTTCTTGCCCTTCTTTGAACCAGTGTTGCAGTTAATCAAGTCTGGCTGCCCAGTAATAGTCTATTACATCTACCATCCCTGCACCTCCTATACACTTGTGGAGAGACATAATGGCATAACTGCATCTGGTTCTCTTTCCATTCCATACGCATCTCTTAAGGGCTTTATATAATGAGGTGAGGAAGTGACTAGGGATATATACAGGTAGTACTCTAAATAGACAGAGAATTTGCAGTAGTATTATCATCTTTATTGCTGCTATTCGGCCTGCCCATGAAAGATCTGTTTTGGTGATGCTAGTAAGTTGCGGTTCAATTTTGGTGAGCAGTGATGTCAGGTTTATAGACATTAGAAAGGGTATATCTTAGGTTAAGGTGATCCCTAAGTAGGGCATTCCTTTCAGGCTCCATGCATAGGAAAGGTTGGATTGTAGTTCTTTTTTAATGTGGTTTGGAATCCCCAGGTCTAGAATGGTGGATTTATTGAAGTTCACCTTGTAGTATGATATGGTGCTAAAGTCTGATAGAATTTGGTGGGTTTGGGGAAGGGAGGTTTGGGGTTCTCTTTCAACATTTTTTTGAATTTTAAAGCATGTAAAAACAACCAATACATATGTTAGATATCATGGTTTGGAAGTTGACATTACATCTTGTAAAGAGACCAAAGGTGAATGCTAGAAACAATACAATGGATTTAGAACATAGAGCCATTGTACAGTTTGTCTTGTTTTGGTACTAGAGGTATAAAGTACAAATGGATTACTTCATTGGACGTTGTTTCTCGCTCACAAGTTGAGAGAGTTAATGAAAGGCCCAGCCATCCCTAGAGATTCAGATGGGGGAGCCCCTTGAAGTGAGTGAGTGATGCTAGACACCCGCCACCCCAATGGGACCAAGCTGTGGTCAGGGTGAGCCCAACAGACTCCCTAGGGAAACCCCAATAAAATGAGTGACTTAGGAGGCAGGCATTGCCTATCTCCCAGAGGTCCTCTGAGGAGGGATCAGTTTGGCAGAGACCCCTGTCAGGTCGGTGAGATGTCAGCGAGAAACTGGTCAGAGGTAAGATGAAAGAACAAAACCAAACTAATCAATAATAACAGTGGGATTGATCAGAGACCAATGCGGCCAGGTGCTAAGGTGGGATACACCTTAGCTCTTCATCTGAAATCATATGAAACAGTTCTTGGGAGGTTTGGGGTTCAGTTAACATGAGGATAACATCATCCATGAAGAGATTAATCACATGAGACCTGGTCCCCATTTTAAATCCTTGTATGAGGTGGTGGGATCTGATAGTTTCTGCTAGGGGCTCTATCATAAGGTTAAAGATTGTTGGGGATAGTGGGCAGCCCTGTTGTGTCCCGTTAGAGATGCAAAATGGTCTGGATAGGAACCCGGAAGTATAGTATAGTATGGCTATTTCCTGTATTGCTGGAGACACAGTGAAAGGTGCTTAGACGCCGCTGTGTATATTTTAAAGTTTTGTAGCTTTTTGGATATCTTTTTTATGGTTTTAATTGGGTAAATAAATACTACTATTTTACAATACTACACCATGAGAGCGTCTTGTCTCTTCCCTATTGCCTGAGACGCATGGAGTTCTAGGACCACAGGAGAGGGTGAGCGACCGATTGGTCGTACCGATCGTTTGCCCAGTCCGAGACTCGAAGGAAGTGTGGAAGTGAGGAATAGGACCCAAAGAAACCATGATGCGCACATGATCTTAACTAACAAGGTGAGAGTTCTGTGAGCACTTTACTCGATCGGAGCACTCACTGAAGGAATCCTCTTGGGGTGAACACCCCCCTGCAAAAGAGATTCGCTGCACTCAAATGAAGCACCAATGATTTTATATGAACACTTGGAACACGAATCACAGTTATCACTATCACTACAGTTTTAATTAGGACTTTTTAAGAGTGAAACTATTTGTTGAATTTCAATATATTACAATTACTGTTTTATATCTTCACTGTCACTTTTAATCACTGGATTATATCACTGCCATTTTTAATGTTTTAGGCTTTATATAGCCAATGCTTTTATAAGATTGTACCCACTGCATTTTTATTGAAGGATTTATTATATATTGCACTTTATATCGTCTATTTATACCTATATATTTTTACATGCGTTATCCTCATCATTGTATATATTTTTACATCATACACGTATATTTTTAAATCAGAATAATGTATGAGACCACTATATATTAACACCTACAGAAATAGGCTGCGCAGTACCATCCATTCCTTTCAACCCGGAAGTATAGACTTGGGCCGCCCGGTTGGAGTACAGAGCCAGTATAGCAGACAGTATGTGCCCTTGAAGACCAAATCTGGATAACACATTGGACATATATATCCAGTGCATTCCATCGAACGCCTTCTCTGTGTCTATTGGCAGTAGCAGAGAAGGCATTCGTGTGTTCACAGCATCATGAATCACATTGATAATTCTCCTGGTTGTGTCAGCCGATTGTCTACCTCTGATAAAACCCACCTGGTCTTGTTTGCTTAGTGAAGGTAGTATGCTGGTCAGGCGTTTAGCTAGTAATTTTGCGTAGATTTTAACATCTGTGTTTAAAAGAGAGATCGGGAGAAAATTAGCTGGGGTTGTGGATTCTTTGCCTGGTTTTGACAAGGTGACCGTGTAAGCTCTCAACATCTCTGTGGCTATATGTGTGGCATGGGTGAAAAGTTGTTGCATGTGTCATGAAAATGTTTTATGAAAGGTTTTAAAGTATTCGTTGGTTAGGCCATCTGGTCTGGGTGATTTCCAATTGGGAGTGTTTTTATTGTTTTTTCTATTTCTGCTGAAGTATATGGTGCGTTCAGTGTTTCTAGTTGGACTTTAGATAATCTGGGTAGGTTGACTTTCTCTAGAAACTTTTGTATGTCCTCTGTATTTGGTTGGTGTGTGTTATGGTCTGATCGGAGGTTGTATAATGCTTCATAATACGCTGCAAATTGATCGGCTATGTCTTGGGGGTTAGTTAAGTCATGTTTGTGTGTTGGGTGTTTGAGATGTGTTATTCTGTTTCTGCATCTAGCCTGTTTTAGTCTATTGGCGAGGTATTTGCCAGCTCTGTTTGCGTTGGAGTAGGTTTGCAGTTTGAGTCTGCTGAGAAGTACGTCATATTGTTGGAATAACAGTAGTCTTAAGTCTTCTCTTAGCTGTGTTAGTTTGTTGGAATCTATTGGTAATGGGTTGAGTTTATTTCTTTACTCTATTTGATGTATTTTGGATAGGATGTTATTTAATTTGGTGTTTTATTGTTTTTTTAGTCTGGCTCCTTGTTGGAGCAAGATGCCCCTTATGTAAGCCTTATGGGCATTCCATAGGGAGAAGGGTGATGTGACAGAATTATTGTTGTCTAAGAAAAAGTTGTCGAGATATTGAGATATAAGTGGTGCACTCTGTTTGTCTTGTAATACTTTGTTGTTGAAATGCCAGACTGGGGTAGAGAGGGGGATTTTCAGCTCTGCAATGTTTAGTGTTATCACTGCATGATCTAACCAGGTAATATCACAAAATGCAGTAGAAGATACATTCTGTAATAGCCATCTGTCAACAAGAAACATGTCTACCCGAGAGTATGATCTATGCCTGTTGGAAAAAAACATGTAATCAAGTTCATTGCCATGTTGGCATCGCCACACGTCGTACAATTCCTCTTTGTGTAGGGTAGGTTGTAGTGAGACCATGCATTTCTTGTTCTGTGCTGAGGAGTCTATTTTTGGGTTAGCTATCACATTGAAATCTCTGCCTATTAGAACACGTCCGTGCTTTGTGCTTGAGACATTTTTAAAGAGTTTGCAGAGGAAATGTATCTGATGCGAGTTGGGAGCATATAGGTTCACCACTGTAAATGGTCTGGAGTTCATGTTGCATGTTACGATGACATATTTGTCTTGGGTGTCAGTTAGAACCTCTTTGAGGTGGAAGTCTACAGTGTGTTTAAAGGCTAGGCACACACCTCTTTTCTTTTCTGGGGCACAGGAAAAGAAAGTGTTTGGGTAGCCTTTATTCCGGCATCTGTGTATGTCTGTCTCTAGTAGGTGGGTCTCTTGTATAAATAGGATGTACGCCTGCTGGTTGTTGGCCTCTTTCCAAAAGGAGAATCATTTAGCGGGATGGTTTAGGCCCTTTGTGTTAATTGACAAGCATTTGAGGGTCATCACTGTGTGTGTAGGTTTGGTATGGTGGTGGTCGTTGGGTTACTCACAGTTTTTTAAAAGTCGGGGGGCCTCTTGGGTGCTTGGTTTGCAGAGGATCTGTATCCGGTATGACGAGATAAGTCTGTTTCTCTGTACAATCTTTGCAGCTGGAATCAAACAAGGATAAAAGGAATATGTTAAACATAACTCTAATCTTCAACTAACGGTGTTTAGTCCGTAAAAAAAGATATCCTGGACCAGATCAGTGAACAATAATAATTGCCGGGGTGAGTATGCGGGGGGATTTGGAGGGTGCAGACAAGGTGACTACCAAAGGGATAACACTTGGAGCAATCCTCCATCCAGGGGACAGCTGATGTAATGCAAGAGTGGGGTTAAGAGCCCTCTTTTTTTTTTCTTTCTTGCTCTTGTTTTTCCTCAAAATGATTTGTCATTCTTGTTCAAGAGCTTGTGGTGGGTTCCGGAGTTGTGTTGGGGACCCTTGCTCTGGGATTATGCCTATACGACGTATCACTGTGAGGCCCTCTTCCAGCGTGGAGGCTGCGGTTGTCACCCCATTATGCGTGATGGATAGGGTGGCTGGGTATTTCCACTTGTGGGGGATTTGATGGTTTCTCATGGCTTTGGTTATTGTGGCGAGGTTACGCCTGCGTTGTAGGGTGTGTCTGGAGAGGTCCGGCAGAAGTTGTGTAGTTGCGTAGATATCTGGGAGATGTTCTGTTTTTTTAAAATGCTGTCATGAGGAACTCTTTAACGTGGAAAAAATTAATCCTCAGTACAACATCTCTCGGGGTCTCATTTGGTAGAAAGGATGGCTTTGGCAGTCTGTGTATTCTGTCTGTTATGAGATCTTGGGGCGTTAGTGCCGGAGCTATTGAGGAGAACAGGGTTAGTACAAATTGTTGTAGCTGCTTTGGGGGGACAGATTCAGGAATGCCCCTGATTTTGATATTGTTCCTTCTGGATCTATCTTCTAAATCTGATAATTTGTCCTTAATCCAGTCAATTTCTCCGGTTTGTGAGTTATGAGATTCGTCTAGGGTATTAAAGGACATTATGTAGTCACTGCACACTTTTTCCACTTGGTCTATCCTGTCCCCTAGGTTCTGCACTTCTGGTTGGCAGTGTTTTTCACTTTCCACTAGGTCAGCTTGGAGTGAAGCTCTGAGAGACATCATCATGTCTTTTAGTACTGTGTCTGACACAGGTTGGCTGGTTTTAGGGAAGGCCACAATTGCATCTGGGCCTCTGGCGGTGTTTCCCTGTGCTGAGGCCTGATGTGCACTCACCTCCATGTCCGGACTGTCCTGGTCCCTCTGCGGGGAGTGCTTGCAGGCCTTAGACTTGGCCAGGCTCCTGGTGGATGGGCTGGAGGAGGCTGATGAGGAACCGCTGTATCCCCTTGCGGATGCGTCCTTGGTCCCGTGCTGATCGTGGCCAGGAGCAGTGTTAGATATCCGGGTGCTTTGTTAGGCACGGCCACGGCCACTGCCATTTTGTTGTGGACCCCTCGGTACTGCTGGGTAAACCTCGGGTATTTTACCAAGCTTCAACGGGTTGTTTCTGCACTGTGTTATCCTCTACTTTGTGCGGGCTTGGATGGTGTGGTCTGGGGCTTTGTGCTGCTGTTGTGGGCTCCGATGGATGAAGACTCTCCTGGCAGCTCTGGATCATGCATCCATCTTGGAGCTTGGTCGCCATGCCCCCCCATTCAACACATACTTTGAGTGTTTAATCAATTTATACATTATATTTATTTCATTTATTCAATTTTCACACCCATTCTCACATTAATTTGTTCACAATTACTTTAGTTGCCAATTGCATGAACTTTTTGAGAACTGGATGTCACATTTATATTTATGTTGATTTAATTAGAAATTTCACATTTACTTCATTAATTGTGATTAGTGCAGCCTTTTTTTGATTTGATTTTGCACAGCCATTAATGTCTAAACTGCTGGCAACAAAAGTGAATACACCCCTAAGTGAAAAAGTCCTAAGTGGGCTTTGGAAAGTCGCCAAGCTATCGCAGCACAACAGCAGATGAACCAACAGTTTGCGGAGGCCCTGCTGGAATTAAAGAAGGGGCCTGCACATCCAGTGACAGTGGAACCAAAGTTGGTACGCGCCTCTTACCACACGCAGAAGATGACACCTGTGGATAACATGGAGGCATACCTCATGACTTTTGAAAGAGTCGCTCTTCGCGAAGGATGGCCAAAAGAACAGTGGGCGGGACTGTTAGCACCATTCTTGGCTGGTGAACCCCAGAATGCATACTTTAATCTGGAATCAGATAAGGCCCAGGGCTATGAGACTCTAAAGGCAATGATACTCGTACGCCTAGGGGTCACCATGGCAGTCCGGGCCCAACAGGTGCATCAGTGGACCTACCGCACCAACATCGCAGGAAATGGCTACAGCCGGAGACATTGACAGGTCCCCAGATTGTGGAGCATGTGGTCATGGACCACTATCTATGTGCTCTCCCTACTACTTTGAGGAAATGGGTTAGTCATGGGGACCCCAAAACCGCCAACCAACTTGTGGACCTCGTGGAGAGATACATTGCTGCTGAGGACTTGTTGTACCCATCTGCGTCCCACTCCAATGTATCTAGGGGTGAAAGATCGCCCGATGAACCCGGTAAGATTGTTCCAGGGGTCAGGGGCATGGAGAAATTTGATAAGGCTGCTACAATTGAAAAGACTATGGGCTCTAGACATGGAGACTGACCAACGTAGCCAGGAAGGTCTTGGGGACTGTCAGGAACTGGTGTGAACTGCACAGAGAACACCAGACACAATGTAAAGTGAATAAGTGATTTATTAAAGATATAAGTGAAATGGTGATCCAAACGCACATCTAATATAAAAAGCAGTGTAAACAACCACAGCAACAGAAATAGTGAAAACTGCTAAACAGGTATAGGGAGATGTCCAAACTGTAAATGTAGCCAGGCCATGGTCATGCACGGGAGATCAATCAGAGGGGGCAGGGGGCAGGATAAGCCAGGAACCAGGAACAGATGACGGGAAAGCCGGTGAGACAGGATCAGACTGCAGACAGGGGTCCAGGAGCAGATTCAGGGTTCAGGATACAGGGTTCAGGATACAGGGTTCAGGATTCCAGATACAGGATCCAGGATTGCAGATACAGGATTCAGGATTGCAGATACAGGATTCGGGATACAGAGGCACATGGAGGACAAACACCAAGGCACTAAGCACATGGTGAACAGGGTTTAACCGCCTCAGGACCGCCCACCGTCAAATGACGGCGGAGCGGTCCTGCTCTCACAGCGGGTGGACGTCATATGACGTCCTCCCTTTAAGCCGGGATTGCGCGCGATCGGGCACGCGCATCCCGGCTCTGTCGGTGCCGGCGTGTCCCCAGGACACGCCGCTTCACCGACAGGGGTGAACAGCCATTGGTTATGGCTGTTCACCACGTGATCGGCCGTGACGAAGCTGATCACAAACGGCACGCCCGCCATTCGCACGGCGCATGCGCGCGATCGGGAGCGCGCTGCGCGTGCGTGTCGGTGGCGGCGTGTTCCTGGGGAACACTGCCTGTCACCGACACTAGCCAGCGGCTGATACCTTGTGATCGGCTGTGATCTACTTCACAGCCGATCACTTCAAATGTGAACAGAGTGGTAACTCACTGTTACCAGCTCTTCTCTCCTCACACAGAGTCCAGTGTGAGGAGAGAAGAGCTGGGATCAGTGAGTTACTGATCTGTGAAGTAAAATCACACTGACACTGACCCCCCCTGCCCCCCAATGCACCTGTCACCCAACAGTCACCACATATGCCCCCATAAAGGGTACCTGTCATCATAAAGTGTACCTGTCCTCAGACTGCCATCATAAAGAGCACCTGTCACCCATCACCCGTCAGTGACCGTGGCATGTCACCCGTCACCCATCACTGACCACCGCCAGTAACCCGTCACCTGTCACTGGCCACCGCCAGTCACCCGTCACCCATCACTGACCACCGCCAGTCACCCATCACTGACCACCACCCGTCACCCATCAGTGACCACCACCACACACCCGGCACCCATCAGTGTGCACCGCCAGTCACCCATCA
>BLSH010112578.1:773416-791568 GCA_018402905.1 Glandirana rugosa
CTATCCTCGTCTTTTTTTCATTTTATTGTTTTATTTGGTTTTTTGTCTTGTCATAACTTGTAATGGTGGTTAAATAGGTAAATATCAGTAGTCATGAAACCGGCAGTCCCATCTCAATCTTTGGCTGATTCTCCAAAGACCTTTAGACCTATGGCAAAACTTTTGTCTTGCCAAAATTTGACCTTTCTGTCTTGATTAAATGATAAATCTTTTTTCAGCGAAACTAATTTATTTCAGTGCATTAAACATCATTTGGGAGTGTTTTAGTTTTTCATATGAGCTATTTCTAACACCAATTGATTAATTAAAAGCCAGGTTAATAGCAGGTGTTTCTACAAAATAGATAAGCGACAAGACTTTTGTCAGGGACTGTATGTTACTATGTCACTATACAGTATCTACGAAAAAATTGTTGCAAGCTCCTCAAAAAACATTTCCCATTTCTCAAATCAGTAGCACACATGGGTATCCAGATTTCCAGAAACCTCTTAGTCGGTTTCTAACTCTACCCTGACGGCCAAAGTACTGATGACTATAAATGGATAAATTGGTGGTAATGTTCAATACTGTTCTGTTTTTTGGTTTATTTTGTTATTTTACTTTTTTTCTGCTCCTATCCTGTCTAATGTAGAATTCTAGACCAAACCTAGATGTGCATTTTTATATACCCATGGTTGAGTGGCGCTCGTTCAAAATATGCAATTTTTTTTAAGTATTACTCATTGAATAGTATATCCTATGCAAACATTTCCATGACAATCAGACTATCTTGACGGAGAGTGCTTCTTCTTGCTCCTGCTACAGTTAGATCCCGTATGGGTTGGCTGGGGCAAGGGGAGGCACCCCACAACAAGGAAATGAACCTGTAAGGTAATTACTATTTTATTAACCTTACTTATGTCTCAATATCAATAAGTTGATATCAACCAGATATGTGACCACTCTGGCAAAGTATAGTGATATGGTATAATTGTATGCCTAGAATTGTGCTGATTTTTTCTGTCTAACTTTGTCTGTTTTTTATGTTAAAAATGTAATAAAAACTACTTAACCTAAAAAAAAAATTGTCCCTTTAAGGCTGTTGGGCAGAAGTGACGCTTGACGTCACTTCCGTCCTCCAAGGCCAGAGAGTCTAGTGGGGGTCATCATGCCCTCACTCCACTTCCTGTCCAGCGGCCGAAAGGACCCGATCATCTCCGCTGCTACTGCCGGCTCCGGTAATCGGCGGAGAGCACCGGGGAGCGGTGGGGGGGCTCCTCTCCCACTACCGATAAAAGTGATCTCACGGTGAATCCGCCACTGAGACCACTTTTATCCTAAAGCAGACCACCCATCATTTAAGAAAATACCGGGTTATGGCAGCTATCTGCTGCCATAACCCTGGTATTTAATGTCAAAATACTGATGTATAACGATGGCAGGCGGTCCATAAGTGGTTAAATAAATATGAGTCATGCCAGCAAGAGGGTCGGGTGGAAGATGGAGATGCAGTGCTGAGGGAGTCTGTCGGTGGCCCTTGAGGGACCCCTGCAGGGGAGGGGCCCTCTACTAGTTCACTAGTGAACAACCACGTTGAGTGTAAAACGTGTCTACCTGTACCTGTATCCTGTGTTATTGTAAGTATGCCCATGCTAAGTGTGAGCAATAAGAACTTCAAATTTTCACTGTGCCTCTTCTAAATACTTTGGAATGTTTACTTCCTCAAAATAGGCTACTTTGAGGGTGTTTATACTGGCCTTCAGATATGAGATAGGCAATCAGTACATCAGGGGTGACAAATTTCCAACATATATGCCATAGTATGTAGATTGTATAGCTTTCATTCAGTCTAAATAATATACACTTTTTTGTTCTTTTTTTTTTTAAATGTAGCAGAATACATATTAAATTTAATTTCATGGCCCTAAATAACTTGATGCTGGTCATTGGAATTGGTGAATTTAGTAGTTTATTTCCACCCTAAAGTAGGAAACCTATCATAAACTTTTTTTTGTAGTATTTCCATGCTTTGGAGTCATACAGTATCTCACAAAAGTGAGTACACCCCCACATAATATCTTATTATATCTTTTCATGTGAAAACACTGAAGAAATTTCACTTTACTACAATGCAAAGTAGTGAGTGTGCAGCTTGTATAACAGTGTAAATTTTCTGTCCCATAACAATAACTCAACACACAGCCATTCATGTCTAAACCACTGGCAACAAAAGTGAGTACACCCCTAAGTGAATATGTCCAAATTGAACCCAATTAGCCATTTCCTTCCCCGGTGTCATGTAACTTGTTAGTGTTATAAGGTCTCATGTGTGAATGAGGAGCAGGTGTGCTAAATGTGGTATTATCTCTCTCACTCTCTCATACTGGTCACTGGAAGTTCAACATGGCACCTCATGGCAAAGAACTTTCTGAGGATCTGAAAAAAAAGAATTGTTGCTCTACTTAAAGATGGCCAAGGCTATAACAAGATTGCCAAGACCCTGAAACTGAGCTGCAGCACGTGGCCAAGACCATACAGTGGTTTAACAGGACAGGTTCCACTAAGAACAGGCCTCGCCATGGTCAACCAAGGAAGTTGAGTGCACATGCTCAGTGTCATATCCAGAGGTTGTCTTTGGGAAATAGATGTATGAGTGCTGCCAGCATTGGTGCAGTGTTTTAAGGGGGGGTCAGTCTGCCAGTGCTCAGACCATACGCCGCACACTGCGTCAAATTGGTCTGCATGGCTGCTGTCCCAGAAGGATGCCTCTTCTAAAGATGATGCACAAGAAAGCCCGCAAACAGTTTGCTGAAGACAAGCAGACTAAGGACATGGATTACTGGAACCATGTCCTGTGGTCCTGTGTTCTGATGAGACCAAGATAAACTTATTTGGTTCAGATGGTGTCAAGCATGTGAGGCGGCAACCAGGTGAGGAGTACAAAGGCAAGTGTGTCTTGCCTACAGTCAAGCATGGTGGTGGAAGTGTCATGGTCTGGGGCTGCATGAGTGCTGCCGGCACTGGGGAGCAACAATTCATCAAGGGAACCATGAATGCCAACATGTACTGTGACATGCTGCAGCAGAGCATGATCCTCACCCTTTGGAGACTGGGCCGCAGGGCAGTATTTCAACATGATAAGGACCCCAAACACACCTCTAAGATGACCGCTGCCTTTCTAAAGAAGCTGAGGGTAAAGGTGATGGACTGGCCAAGCATGTCTCCAAACCTAAACCCTATTGAGCATCTGTGGGGCATCCTGAAATGGAAGGTGGAGGAGCGCAAGTTCTCTAACATCCACCAGCTCCATGATGTCATCATGGATGAGTGGAAAATGACTCCAGTGGTAACCTGTGAAGCTCTGGTGAACTCCATGCCCAAGAGGGTTAAGGCAGTGCTGGAAAATAATGGTGTCCATACAAAATATTGACACTTTGGGCCCAATTTGGACATTTTCACTTAGGGGTGTACTCACTTTTGTTTCCAGTGGTTTAGACATTAATGACTGTGTGTTGAGTTATTTTGAGGGGACAGCAAATTTACACTGTTATACAAGCTGTACACTCACTACTTTACATTGTAGCAAAGTGTCATTTCTTCAGTGTTGTCACATAAAAAGATAGAATAAAATATTTACAAATGTGAGGGGTGTACCCACTTTTGTGAGATACTGTAAATCTGTATCTGTAAAAAAACAAAAAACAAAAAACAACTAGGACATAACCTGCATATTAGAAGACTCTCATGTCTACTTCCTATTTAAATAAATTGAACTTATTAAGGGTTTAATAAAAGGAACATGTATATTTTGCTATTCATTCCTTTATTTGTTGAAAAAGTATAAAGGCATCCTTGCTGATTTATTCCTGAATGTGGTCTTCATGCTTTCTTGCAAAGTAGTCATGCTCTACTACTTTAGTAGATCAACCCATGTTGTATCGAAAGTGTCATTTATCATGCCCCTTTTACTGGCATGGACCAAAGTTAACAAATCTTGCTTTTTAGCTATACAGTATGATAGTGGCTTGTGGAAAATATACTATCATTAAATGTTGTTTTAGTATACTTATCTTTCACTTTTTCACTACAGTTGCTTTGTACAGAGGAATGCCATGAGAACTTAGCCTTAAGCATTATTCATACAATCATCTCTGTTGCTACAAAAAGGTGGAGTTTGCTGAAGGCAGTGTTTAGAGAGGGTGTACACTGGCTATAATCTCTCAGGGCTCATTAGGCAGACAAGTTCCCTCTTTGCAACTTATACTGGAGAACAGCACCCAGCAATGACAACACAGGGGGTTCTTAATGAAGGCCAGGAAAATGAAATGGTATGGCACATTTTCTTTTACATAAAAACATGATGCTATTTTAATGCACCTCTTCGTGTAAAACTATTGATTTATCACTGAAACCTGGGTGGAAGTGGGAATGGTTGCAAATACACAATATATAAAAGTTCTAGAGACAGTTTATAATGTCATATTATGTATGAAAAACTGCAGTGTTACTGAATGTAGCTGAATATCATGTTTCGCAAGTGTTAAAAATAATTAACAAGTGTTCTGAGCCTGTAGCATTACAAATTCCAAAGTACCAATCTGATTATTATAATAACCTGCTAAACTTCAATCCCTTCACTTCCCCTCACTATCTTGATCAGTAAAAGTAACCATGGGGTAACAGGTAGGATCATGCATGTATTAACCACCTGCCAAATGTTTTTTTATTACTGATGCATACACATACATGCCCATTTTGTGTAACATGTATACTTTTACACTATGAAGTAACCTCCTTATTTGGGAAAACAGAGATTGGCTGGGTGCAATCAACCCAGAAGGGATCAAAAAGCATTGCTACAATTAATCTTATCATCACCTTAGAGCTGATACAAGTGTTGCCATTACTGGATAATCTAATGTAAATTTAGTATGATAGCCTACCTGAGTATAAACTGAATGGATTGTTTTGACATGCTCTCACCCTAGATATTATTGGGAAATCTAATACTGACCAAATATAAAATCTGATTGAATGAACTAGTCATTTTTGTATATTGTGTATTGTAAATTGAAGATGAAAATATGTAGGTAGAAAAACTGTGAAGGATGCCCTGAGGCTGGGTTCACATATGCGAGGCTGTGGATTGCAGTCCGGTGCATTTCTGTTCAGCAGTTCAAGTGCGATGCAGGTGTAAATTTTTGCCTGAACACACAGGACCCTTTTCAAACCTGCACCATGGCCGCCTCAGACATATGTGAACGGCCTCCATTGAAAGCCGGTCACATTTATATGTTATGCGAATCGGATACGGTTAAAAACACATTCAATTTGCATATACAGGCCCCTAGTTACAAACATCTGACTCCTACTTACAAACAAAGGGAGACAACAGGAAGTGAAAGGAAATCTCCCCCAAGGAAGGGAAATTCACTCCTGTAAGAGTTATTATGGGAAAAGGTGTCTCAACTGATGCTTTATCACCAATCCTTGTTTCCACAACAACCCAAAATTTTCAAAATCCAATTATCATTGGGACAGAAAGTTAGGTGAAATCTTCTGAACAGGGACATAGACAGCAAAACAAACATTACAGGGGTTTTAACCCTTCCCTATGCTATCCAAAAAGCTTAATTTTTTTTTTTTTTTTGGCTGAAGCTACACTTAAAAAAATGTACCTTTTTCGACTTACAAACAAATTCAACTTAAGAACAAACCTACAGACCCTATCTTGTTCGTAGCCCGGGCACCACCTGTATGTGAACCCAGCCTTAGTGCTTTCTTGTCCCAGTATCAAAAATGAAAAGTGAACCAAACAGCAGCTAACACAACAACACTCCCAGGTATAATGTGAAATGTGAAGCTTATGAAGTATAGCGCTAATTATAGATTATATTGTTATATATTTATAAAAATATGAAACACGGAAAATATTGAACACATAAAATTATTGAGTCCGTATAAAACATATATATATGTGTATACAGATTAAATATACAAAAATTATTGTGTGATCCGTGAAAAACGTTCATATAGTGGTAAGTGATTCCTAGTGTCCCAGTATCATTTCAACAATTTCAGCTTAAGTACAGGTGGTCCCCGGGTTACAAACAAGATAGGGACTGTAGGTTTGTTCATAAGTCGAATTTGTTTGTAAGTTGGAACAGGTACATTTTTTAAGTGTAGCTTCAGCCAAAAAAACTATTTTTAAGCTTTTTGGATAGCAGAGGGAAGGGGTAACACCCCTGTTAGGTTTGTTTTGCTGTCTATATTTCTGTTCAGAAGATTTCACCTCACTTCCTGTCCTAATGATAATTGGATTTTGAAAATTTTGGGTTGTTTTGAAAACCAACCTTGGTGTTAAAGCATCAGTGGAGACACCTTTTTCCCATAATAACTCTTACAGGAGTGAATTTCCCTTCCTAGGAGGAGATTTTCTCTCACTTCCTGTTTTTCCCTCCGTTTGTAAGTAGGAGTCGTTTGTAAGTCGGATGTTTGTAACTAGGGGACCGCCTGTGAATGTATTTTTTGCTGTTTGCACATAAACAAAACATTTCAACAGTGCTTATTACCACAGTTGCTGTTTTCATCATTGAATGGATTGAATAATCAAATAAAAATTCTGTGCATGCATGATAAAGACTGCACAATCAGATGGCAGTGTGTGTGGCCAGCTTAAAGCCAAATTCAACTTAAATTAACTAAAAATATTCTGGCTATGTTAAAACAAAAGGTGTAAAATCATGTTGTTTAAAAAAAAAAGTTTTTTTTAGATAGCAGCCAAATCCTGAGTAGAAATGGCTGTGCCCTGCCAATATGATGTAGAGGAGGAATCTTTCCTAGGGGGGCTGAGGTGTTAGATCTCTGCAGAGAGACCACTGAAATCTGGAAAAATAAGAATGGAGTGAACTAAAAACAATACTGAAATAAAATAACAAACGGTTGCTATAGTCAAGTGGTCCATTAGCAGCTTAGTTTCATTTTCCACCTGTTGTCATGTAGGCTGGTAGGAAATGCTTGCTGTACAGAGGGCTATAAACCTTTCTGATTTTTTTGCAGACTATAGATAGTTCACAGCAAGCCAACAGCATGATCACAATATACAGTACTACCAGTCTAGAAGTCTAAAATGTAACTTGCCAATATTTACATGCAGAAGGTGCATACAATGCTTTACATGCTTGTAATTTCAGGAAATAGGATGAAATATTGTGATAACTCTTCAGTACGAGGAAGTGTTTTTAAAGGTTACATTGAAATGTGTTATTAAAAAATGTCAATGTTTTTTTATTTTTCGACAGTCTGGTCTCTTAATGGTTTTCAGCAGATGTACAATCTGCTCTATCTCTATCAAAAAAAAAGTTACCTTTGCACAGGGCCAATATATAGGAGCTTTCATTGATTTGTGTATACGTGGAGAAAATAGGTCACTGACTACTGAGGGTGCAACCAGTTTCTATCATTGTGTTAAGTAGCAGGGCATTTAAAGGCATCTGGCTTGGGACAGGAGATTCCAGCACCCTTCATCATACCAGTATACTCATCCTTGACAGCAGACCAGCAGACTTTTTTCACTGGGACAGCACATATCTATTTTATCTACCTGATTATATTGTCTGCAGTACCCGGTTATAGCCCAAGCTATATACATTGGCGGGGGATTCCCCCTGTTATACTTATTTAAAGCCCACAGCTGTGTATTCCCTGAGCCTGGACATAAATATCTGGTGTGTCCCCATATTCTGACAGATGTGCCCAAGGTTAATCTGTGCTGGTCTGAGCTCTGAGTGGTCAGAGTGGCGAGAGCGCCTGCTGAGGACGGCACAGAACTATGCAAAGCTCCTGAGGAAGCGAACATGGGTTTGTGAAACATGTAGAGCGGGAAGCAACTGAGTGAACCAAGCGAACCCCTTACTCAGAGGATTACCATTTGGAATTGTCCATTATGCTACTGTGCCTCTGTAGGATATGGCTTAATGCCAGGGGCTCTACTATAAGTTCTAACTCAGTGATGGATTTTATTATCTATATATGTCTATATTTGCTATTTTTGGGAGAGTACTTTTTTAATGTAGATCAATAAAATTATATTTTTATTACTTGTGCCTGGAAAGTCCATTTTCTCAAAATTCCATCTTAGGCTATGCTCTCAATCTATCTAAGGGCATTAAAAGTGTTTGGAAACCCCCAAAAAATGGATTCTGTTCCCTTAAAGCATGCATAACAGCACAGTGCTTGTGCTGTGTAATTTAGCCCCTTGTTTAACCTAAAAAACCTGGTTGATCCTGCCTGCTTCTGCCCTTTCCCCTGTAAACTGACCACAGTTTATCATGGCTGCTAAGCCCTTACACCATGGTCAGTTTACGTGCCTCCGTCATTCGCAGCTCTCCTCTGTCCTCCTCTCCCCCTCCCCTCCCTGTCTGTCAGCTAGTCTGTGCCACTCTGCTCCCTGCCCCTTCCCTTCTTGCTGCTATAATACCTGTATAATAAACATACAATCCCCTCTGATAGCTAACATTATGCGTCAGTGGGAGTTCTCTGGCCCTTCCAGCTATAGCTGTCAGCCTGGGAGAGGAGACAGCTGAGCAGTCATGTGAGGGCTGGGAGACGCTGTGGAATAAGGTAGAAATCTGCATTTTTTTTGTAAAACACAGACACTGGGACTCTTAATGTTAGCTAACAGAGGGGGTTGTATGTTTATGATACAGTGGCTTTAAAACCACTCAACTCCAGAAAAGCCTATGTGTCAATGTAAAAATAGACTTTTAACAGAGTTTAGGAGCTGCGGCAGTTAGGTGAGGTTCATTCTCCCTCAACCTCCCCTCTGGAACGTGGAAGAAACGCTTTTAAGATAGACACAATTTTGCCGCATTTTGCATTTTTCTGAGGGCGCGATACATTACAGACAAGTGTACATGAAGCCTAAATGTGTTTATCTGCAACTGGAGGTATAATTTACTTACCACAGAACAATATAGCTGTCATCCAACAATGCTTGGTGATGTCACCATGCAGTGTGATAAGACAAAATCAGGAGTTGTATGATGGCATAAATGCTCTATAATTTACCAATGAGTGAGGTCTTAGCATTTTTTCTCAGAATGCTTGTCATTATTAAATAGAAAAAGGCATGAGTAACCCCCACATATACTAATGGGACTTTTATGGCAACAAAAAATGAAAAAAGTATTTGTATAAAACATGTAATTTTATTATACATTATAAAACATGGTATAGTACAGCATCAATATATCAAATCAACACTGGGACTGTTGATTAGACACTCTCCTCTAAATTCCCGACGCATTTCAGACTTCAATCCCTTCTTCAGGGGCCTTCTAGGAGGAGGTTACAAATATTGAATTCTAAAACAGAGAAAAGCAATTCGCAAACAAAAAGCAAGAGGAATGGAAGAAAGCGTGATTATATTATGATGGTTAACATGGTTATGGCATATTATCCTTAACCACTTGTCGACCGCCCGCCGCAGAGTGATGGCGGCAAGATGGCTCGTTATCGCGAAACGCCATCACAGGACGGCAGCCGTGATAACTAGTATTGTGAGCACACGTGCTCCGCCGGAGGCATGCTCCCGCGCTCACTGTGTCTGGGGGGGCCAGGGAGCGGGTAGGGTGAACTCGATCGCCGCTGACTACACGTGATGGCCCCCCCACAGTGAGAGAACAGAGGTCCATGTAAGTAAACATGGATCTCCATTCTGTTAGAGGGGGAAGGGCTGTGATCACAGGCTTCCTGTATATGGAAGCCGTGATCACTCCCTTCCCCCAGCTAGGCCAGCCCACATACAGTTAGAACACGCCCAGGGAATACAGTTAACCCTTAGAGCGCCCCCTTCAGGTTAACCCCTTCACTACCAATGGCATTTACACAGTAATCAGTGCATTTTTATAGCACTGATCGCTGTATAAATGCCAATGGTCCCAAAAAAGTGTCAAAATGGTCCGACATGTCCGCTGCAATATCACAGTACCGCTAAAAATTGCAGGTCGCTGCCATTACTAGTAAAAAATAAAAAAAGAAAAACCCCAGAAATTAATTCTCATCATCCGTAAACGCAGCATCTTTTGCGCAAACCAATCAATAAATGCCAATTGCGATTTTTTTTTACAAAAAATAGGAGGTAGAATATAAATCGACCAAAACCGATGAAAAAAATATTTTTTTATATTTTTTTTTGGATTTGTATTTTAGCAAAAAGTAAAAAATTTGGGTTTTTGTTTATAGCGGTGATCAGAAATGACGCAGATGTGATCAAATACCACCAAAAGAAAGCTCTATTTGTGGGAAAAAAAGGACGCAAATTTTGTTTGGGTACAACGTCGCATGACCGCACAATTGTCACTTAAAGCGACGCAGTGCCGAATCGCAAAAAGTGCTCTGGTCCTAAAGTGGGAAATCCTTCCGGGGCTGAAGTGGTTAAATGTGTAACAGGTGTAGATCATCCCAAATAAAAGCAAAGAATATCATTGTGACACAGATTGGGGTGCTTAAAATGTCCCCCATTAGAGGACTTTGTGACCTCCAGGGGGATCCTTGTCTGAAACATGTGGGGCCCTGGCTGCCCTAATGGAGACATTTGAAGAACCTCAATCTGTGGCACAGTGAGATTCTTTGCTTTTATTTGGGATGATCTACACCTGTTACACTTTTATGGATGGCATGCCATAACCATGTTAACCATCATAATATAATCACGCTTTCTTCCATTCCTCTTGCTTTTTGTTTGCTAATTGCTTTGCTCAGTTTTAGAATTCAATATTTGTAACCTCCTCCTAGAAGACCTCTGAAGAAGGGATTAAAGTCTTCCTAAACTTGGAAATTCGGAAGTAAAAAATCCGAAATTCGAAAAGTCAGAAATTTGGAAATTCGAAATTCGTAAATTTGAAAATAAGAAAGAAAATTAGAAATAATAACTAACTAATAAATAGTTATTAAGTTATAGGTAATGAAGTTTCCTTTCAAATTTGGCTGTTAGTGAGCTTAAATATGAAATTTATCACTAACAGACAAATTTTCAAGGAAATTCCAATACCTATAATTTAATAGTTAGTAAAATAGTTAAGTTATTTTTAGTCAGTTATTATTTACGATTTTTAAATCATCGGGCTTTCAAATTTTCAGATTTCCGAATTTTGGATTTTTGTCTTTTCCGATTACCGCATTTCAGAATTTCAGAATTTCGGATGTTCGGCTTTTCCGATTTTCGGATTACTGCATTCTCAAATTTGAAATAACAACAATTCGGAAAAATTTGGAAATTCAAATTTGGAAATTTGGATTTGTCAGAACAAATTTGGAAAAATTTGTTAAAAAACGAATTTGGAACGAAACACATTGCACATGCCTAGTTTTGAATCATGTGTCCAGGTTTCAGTGCCCCTGAAACCCGGACACATTATTCAGACAGGAATGTGGCTCGGAACGGGGCCTGACAGGAGGGTGAGGGGGCACTATGTGCACCGCATTACTATTCTCTTTGGAGGCCCCATAGGTGTCCCAGGTCTGTACTCCTATAGTGTATACTAAAAAAAAATTGCTGTGTGCTGCTTAAGTGTTCATGTTTGGCTTTGAAGAAAAAGTGGCAGCCCTACTTGATATCAACCTTCTGGAATCCCTGATAGTGACAGGAGAATCAAGTTACAGGGGTTGATTTGCTAAAACTGGAGAGTGCAAAATCTGGTGCAGCTCTGCATAGAAACCAATCAGCTTCCAGTTTGTTTTTTTTTGCCAGAGCTTAATTGAACAAGCTGAACTTAAAAGCTGATTGGCTACCATGCACAGCTGCACCACACTCTGCACTCTCCAGTTTTAGTAAATAAACCCCTGTGAATTTGGCAGTTTGCTCCAAGCTGTGTGTTGTGAGGAAGGGCTAATTCATTTCACCAGCAGTCCACTTATTAAAGTATTAAAGGGGTTAAAGGATCACTTACCAGTTTACTTTCAGGCTGGGTTCACACTGATGTGAATTGGATGTGGGTTTCCCCGCATCCAATTTGCATGACAGGAAATTGTGACAGATTGTGACCGTCTCTCAATGTAGCCGGTTCATGTCCTGTATCTCCAGGGTGGCTGGGGAGGGGTCCTGTGCATCTTTGGCTCTGTTTCAGGTCTGAATTCAGGCAAAAATTGATTTGTCCCGGAAACGGAGAACAGGGGCGCACTGGACCTCTGCTCTCAGCTGCATCCATTTTTAGTGTCAACCCAGCCTCAAGCAGCACCCAGTTCTAACATCCTCCATGTTACAGCTGGTCATTTGTCATTTCTAAACAGCTTTTCATGGCAGAACATAATGCTGAACTCTGGGTATAAAACCTTTCCTTTAAATATATTTGTCAATAGCTACAAAAATATAAAAACACTTTATGAGGAACAAAATGCCTTTGCAAGTCCAGTTATTACCTTGTAAAGGTAGCAGTGACATCATCACTGTGCTGCACATAGCCTGTACAGAGAGAGAAGCAGTGGGTGGAGCATAGCTCCCAACTGTCCCTGATTTCAAGGGACTCTCCCTGATTTGGAACAAAGTCCCTCTTTCTTCCTTATTTGTCCCTCATTTTGGTCTGATCTATATAGTTGTATATAACATGTACTAGTTAGCTTTCAAAACGTGTTTCCCAGTGCTAAACCTTTCATCCAATTTCTAAACTGCTGCATTTGTAAATTTCAAAAGCCAATATAAAGGATCAGCAGTGGTAAGAAAAAAACACTTGTGGGTTTAACTAATCTTTTTTTTATAATTTTCCTTTAAGGGGCTGTGGCCTATGTCTTCATACTTTTGCTTTAGGTGTCCCTTATTCCCATCTCACAAAGTTGGGAGGTATGAACAAGTACACCCACTACAAGCCCCTTGCAGAAAACTAAGAGGTGCAGCAACTGCAAGACCAGTCATCTTCTATCTTTAGCTTGTTCAATTAAGCTTTGACAAAAAAAAAAACTGGAAGTTGATTGGTTTCTATGCAGGACTGCGCCAGATTCTGGTTTTAGTAAATCAACCCCAGTGTTACTACCACAATGTTGTAGATATAAATTCTTTTGTCTGGTTGGTCTCATTAGAATGTATATTAATGTTTTTCAACCTTTTTTCATTTGTGACACCCTTTCAAAGTATGTCACATTTCAAGCACTCCGGTCTAAAAAAACCAGTCCACCTAGATCCAGTCCTGATCGCTGTTGTTCTACCTAGAGATAATCAATGCCTCCAGCGTCTGCCTGTACATTTTATTTGCTCTTTCATGTACCCTGCTGTGTGATACATTTGTTATGACAGCATAATTGCCCTTCTGAAGAAAACCCTAATTATATCTATTCTTAATAGAATGTTCCATCCTCCCTCCTCCTACATATCCTGCCTAACCTGTATAAAAAAGATCTGTATACTTACCTAATGTTAATCTGCTACTGTCCAGTTATTTGATCCGGCAGCTCTTTGTAAGGGAGCATTTTACAACTGCTGTCATAGCCCAGCCATTGTCGGTGCTCCTTCCTCCCCACTGCAGGTACCGCTCACTGACATAGGGGAACAGTAACTACAGGATCATATGAGCAGACCAAAATGGATTAAAAATAGGGAAGTATACAGGTTAGGTAGGAAAGGTAGGAAGAGGAATATTTTTAAGAAAAGATAGTGTTAAGCCGGCCATAGACTGTTCTAACCTTGGCCAGTTCAGCAGGGATCGGCCGAGATTTGAACCATCTATGGGCAGGCTTAACGTACACAAGCCAATCCATTGATTGACTTGGGTACAACCAGCATCTCAGATTTTCGGCATGCGATTATTACCAGTGGCTATAGCCACTAGCAATAATAACTGTATTATCCTGGAAGGGATGGCTCCCTTTACCCCCCACAGGGAGAACACAATAGCTCTGCAGGAGGGATTCCCCCATTAACACTGAATCAAGCAATTTTCTTTCCTGCAAATCTGTAGTTGCAGGAAAGAAAATTGCACCATCAATGGCCTGCCTTAAGTTTTTATTCTACTTTAACCCTGCTAGTTTAAACATTCAAAGTATATCTTACGTGGATGATTGCTGAATTATTGACAGTATGTCGTAACGGCACAGCTGTATTTAAGGATTGTGCTTTCCTGGATACATCTGAATGAAGATGTTCTGTCATTGATATCAACATTTTTGTCCCTTTTCCATTGAATAATTTACAGATCATGGCCACATTCATCCTGCTCAAAGGATGTGATCCACTGCACAAAAGTGAAAAAATACAACACAATAGCCCCATCCAATCGCAGTTTACAGAGTCTCATCTGAGCTCTGCATCCGATATGTCAAATCACTGGAAATCCTTCATTGCAAGTCTTTGCATTTTACCGTCCTGTCAGATAACCCGTATGGGATCATAATTTTCCTGCATATCAACCCACTCGTGACATCCTTCATCCCATCAAAAATTATCCTGGGTACCATTTCAGTTTGACCACACAAACTATACAATTCCCCCTACATGGCCAGTAGGGTTGCCACCTCATCCCTTTAAACCCGAACATATATTAGTTACACAGGTTCTGTGGCTGATTAAGGTGGTAATTAAACTCACTTGGTGCCTTATCTGCATTAAATTAGCCTCAGAACCTGTGTAATTCATATGTGTTCGGGTTTAAAGGGATGAGGTGGCAACCCTAATTGCCAGCTCTTTATCTATACCTCCTTTTTCCTTTCGTTCTATATGGCACATCATACTCATTTAGCTTTTCCTATTTATATTTTAAAAAAAGAAGAAAGTTGACTGATTGCTGTGGTCATTGTAGAGTGTCTCTTAGGCTAATGGTAAATCAGATCCATTTTATTTTAGTACCAGACAAATATCTTCATAAAAGTGCCTTAGAGAACTTGGCTACCTTTTCAAACCTTTTTTTTGTATGACAGGAACTGTTTGGATACAGAACAGAAAAACGTAGAAGAATCCTTTGTGTTATTGGTTACATCCTTACACTGGGGTTCCTTAAAATACTTTTCTACTGGAAGCCTGAACTTGATGTCTGGTGTCACTGTGTGTCCTGTACTTTGGAAGAAGCCAATGTATTCTTGCTCAGAAGCACAGTAAGTAAAACAAACCATAACAAAAATGTATTCATTTGAATCTTTGTGGTTTTCAGTCATTTAGGCCATATCCACATTAATAGGCTCTCTGGAAGTGTTGATAGCATCTACTAAATTGACAAATGCCTTCTTAAGGGTTCAAAAGTGCCTAGTTAAGGCCTTGTTCCCCTATGCATGTATTAAACGTAGGTCACAACTTTTGTCAACAGCTATGCTATAGCAGATGTTGTCCCTCAAATTTCTCCTGATTGCATCTCTCTCACTCTGCAGAATACTGAACTGTTGATAAGCATACCTGCTTCAAAGTATCTGGTATGCTGTTGCAAGCCTTAAAGTCAGGAAGTCTGAAAATCCCTACTTGTGCAAGGGCTCACTGCTTGTTTAGGTCTAGGGGAGAGTAAAAACATTTAACTTACCCAATCATCCACTCCCCTGGCAGATGGCACTCCCCCATTCACTGTCAGTGGACTGGACTGTCCCTCTGCATCATCCCGTCCAATGCATCCCTACATTGATGACATCAGGACCTTACATTGCTGGAGCATTGGGAAAGAGTAGGCTGCAGAGGCTAGCCTAGTGTTCAAGTGGAGGGCCAGAAAATTAAATCTCCTTTTTTATGCCCCCTAGACCTAAATGAGCAGTTAACTCCACTGCAAGGAGGTATTTTCAATTATCCAAGTTACAGGACTCACACTAAGGCTGATTTAGTGAAGTAATAGAGCACATTCACTTTTGAAAATCATTTTTACTTTGCAAATTAGATTTTCACTTGATTGTCAACTCAACATTACCTCATTCCCAAAATATAAATTATCTTTGCTAGGAGAAAACTTTAGCTTTTTTTAAAATGTCCCTTTCCACATGATTACATAGTCTCTGCAAAATGAATTTGCCTGTTTAACCTCATTCACTTAGATAAGTCAAATTTCCTTTTACAAAGAGGACATGTTCCACTTCTTTAGTAAATTAACCGCATTATGTAAAACAATCTTCATATATCAATGTGTATGTGATTGCAGATAGGTGATTCCTTTATCAACCTCAATTAATATTGTTATTACAGTGCCTTGAAAAAGTATTTATACCCCTTGACATTTTCCACATTTTGTCATGTTACAACCTAAACAAAAATGTTTTTTTTTATGGGGGATTTATGTGATAGACCAACATAAAGTGGCACATAATTGTGAAGTGGAAGGAAAATTATAAATGGTTTTCAAAATTTTTTACAAATACATATCTGAAAAGTGTGGCGTGCATTTGTATTCAGCCCCCTTTACTCCAATACTCCTAATTCAAATCTAGTGGAACCAATTGCCTTCAGAAGTCACCTAATTAGTAAATAGAGTCCATCTGTGTGTAAGTTAATCTCAGTATAAATATAGCTGTTCTGTAAAGCCCACAGAGATTTGCTAAAGCACCTTAGTGAACAAACAACATCATGAAGGCCAAGGAACACAACAGACAGGTCAGGGATAAAGTTGTGGAGAAGTTTATAGCAGGATTAGGTTATAAAAAAATATCCCAAGCTTTGAACATCTCACAGAACACTGTTTAAGCCATCATCTGAAAATGAAAAGAGTATGGCACAACTGCAAACCTACCAAGACATGACCGTCCACCTAAACTGACAGGCCGGGCAAGAAGAGCATTAATCAGAGAAGCAACCAACAGGCCCATTGTAACCCTGGAGGAGCTGCAGAGATCCACGGCTCAGGTGGAATTATCTATTCACAGTACAGCTATTAGTTGTGCACTCCCCAAATGTGGTCTTTATGTAAGAGTGGCAAAAAAAAAGCCATTGTTGAAAGAAAGTCATATGAAGTCCCATTTGCAGTTTGCGAGAAGCCATGTGGGGGACACAGTAAACATGTGAAAGAAGGTGCTCTGGTCAGATGAGACCAAAATGTAACATTTTGGCCTAAAAGCAAAATGCTATGTGTGGCAGAAAACTAACACTGCACATCACTCTGAACACACCACCCCCACCGTGAAACATGGTAATGGCAGCATCATGTTGTGGGGATTCTTTTCTTCAGCAGGGACAGGGATGCTGGTCAGAGTTGATGGGAAGATGGATGGAGCCAAATACAGGGCAATCTTAGAAGAAAACCTGTTAGAGTCTGCAAAGACTTGAGACTGGGGTGGAGGTTCACCCTCCAGCAAGACAATGACCCTAAACATACAGCCAGATCTAAAATGGAATGGTTTAAGTCCTTTCACATTCCAAGATGTAATTTTCATGGGGATATTTTAAGGTTTTTCTTGATCGGGTTTGACTTTTTATAATTTTGCCCAAAACTCTTTGGGGTGTTATTAAGCCATACCCTAGAAAAGGTTTACTCCTTTTTGAAGGTTTTTCTTGATTGGGTTTGGCTTTTTATAATTCTCCCTTGGTACATTTGGTAGGAGAAATTATCACTACCTGCCAAGTGTGAATTTTTATTCAGACCAGCCGGTGGTGTGGCCTGAAAAGGAGAAATAGTATGGATATCTTTGAGTATCGTTCCAAGAGAACCATCCACACAGAGGGAGTATTTCAGGTGTATGGTGATGGGGAAGGCGACCTGGGAGGTCTCTTTATGCGACTTAAAAACCTCACTGTATCTGAAATCCATACCCTGTGGGATGTAGCCTTTTTGGAGCAATATGTGGCTGACTCAATGGTCCCCAGAAGTCTGAGGTGGGACGTATGCCCCCAGAAAGGTGATTTAGAGCTTGATGAGTGGTATAGATACTTTAATGTAGCAGGAGTTAACTTTTTGAGGTTCCTAATTAGTAGGAAAAATAATAAACTATCAATTTTGGATGAGGAAATTAAGCGGATCAAAGAACAGCTTGCACCATATATTGATAAGGAGGAGTATAAAACTAGATCAGAGAACCTCAAAAAGTTATTGGAAAAGGAGGAATGTGAACAAAAAAATAAGAAAAAGAAGAAATTTAATAGAGATGTGGAAGACTATAAGTCTGGTTTAGTCTTTAACTGGCAAAAAAAATTGGTTGAGGATGAAAATAATATGGATACTGGGAAAGAAATAGAAAATCCACCCAATCAGGGAGGTAGGGCCCAGAGCCAGCGCGATGGAAACACT
>BLSH010112578.1:801480-812075 GCA_018402905.1 Glandirana rugosa
TTTTTTTTTTTTTTTTTTTTTTTGTCTCATTGCTCTTTGTCTCATTTGCTGTTTAGATATGCTTTAAGTAGCATAAACAGTTGTTTTATGTTTGCAGAAAAGTGTTGCCAGCTTATCAGAAATAATGAAATCTCTGATAATATTGGGATACATTGGGCAGTATTTTCAGAGTTCATTTAGTAACTTCAGACTCCTTTAGCCTCATTTTACCTAGAGTGTACTGATAACACAGTACAAATGTACTATAAACACAAAGTCCTCTCACATTCTGTGAATTTATCTCACGTTCTGTAAGCAGTATGGAGACTTGTGTGTGAAAGTGTATTATTAATATTGTAGCCGTTAACTAATTTATTGAAGTGTGTTAGCTATCGGTGATAGCAGAAATAAGTGGCAGTGGGGAAAAATATTCAAAATTTTACAGATAAAAACCCTCTATTCTGTAATAGGTATGGCTGGTTCTCCATTGTGGCATGCGGTAATGTACATTACATGCGTCGGTGGGTTAGGGAGTCAATCATTTTGAATGGTACATCAACTTGCGTCAAAATCAAGGCCACGAAATCGTGGACAAACCACGCGACTTTCGAGTCGTGGGAGTGTGAAAGGGGCCTAAAGCTTTGTTTTTCTTACAATTAAAATAACAAACATTGTATGCTTACCTGCTATGTGCAATGGTTTTGCACAGAGCAGACCCGGTCCTCCTTCACTGGGGTCCCCCACCGGCACTTCAGCCTCCCCCCCCTTGGAATGTCGCTTTCCATGGGGGCACCCATGCATGCTCGCTTCCGAGCCACCCTGTCTGCGTCTATTGACACAGAGCAAACAGCTTGACCCCCCCCCACCCACTCCATAAATGGCCCCTGCTGCTATCAATCTGCCCAAGTAGGAGGGAGACAGCAGCTGGAGCCGCTGCTCTCGTGCACATCGCTGGATCAGATCAGGCTCAGGTAAGAAAAAAGGGGGCTGGGAGGGAGGGGAATTTTCAGCACAGAAGGTTTTTCACCTTAATGCATAGAAAGCATTAAGGCTTTAGGACGACTTTAATGGCACCCTCATGCATATGATAATATATTAAAATAAATAGATGTAAAACCCTGAATAACATTTGCTGAAGCATTGCGTGTCATAAACAGTTGGCTTACTTCTTAAATAAAACTATTTCCTTCTTCCTTTGTTGCATCTCACTACTGCTGATCACCTTGCAGCCTTTTTTACAGCCACTTCCTGATAAGCCTGAATTAGACACAGGACCTACATGAATGACAGACTAGAAGGAGGACTATGCAAAAGAAGGAGTTAGGCTAAGTTACATAGTTAGTCAGGTTGAAAAAAGACACTAGTTCATCCAGTTCAACCAAAAAAAAAAATAGAAAAATTATATATAACCATACGATCCCATATACAATCCTTCACCCACAGTTGATCCAGAGGAAGGCAAAGTTGATAGCATAGGTGTGCACCCCAAAGCTCAAACACACATGGCTGTGTGTGTATATACAGTATCTCACAAAAGTGAGTACACCCCTCACATTTTTGTATATATATTATTATATTTTTTCATGTGACAACACTGTAGAAATGACACTTTGCTACAATGCAAAGTAGTGAGTGTACAGCTTGTATAACAGTGTAAATTTGCTGTCCCCTCAAAATAACTCAACACACAGCAATAATGTCTAAACCACTGGCAACAAAAATGAGTACACCCCTAAGTAAATATGTCCAAATTGGGCTCAATTAGCCATTTCCCTCCCCGGTGTCATGTGACTCGTTATTATTACAAGGTCTCAGGTGTGAATGGGGAGCAGGTGTGTTAAATTTGGTGTTATCTCTTTCATACTGGTCACCGGAAGTTCAACATGGCACCTCATGACAAAGAACTCTCTGAGGATCTGAAAGAAAGAATTGTTGCTCTACATAAAGATGGCCTAGGCTATAAGCAGAGTGGCCAAGACCATACAGTGATTTAACAGGACAGGTACCTCTCAGAACAGGCCTCGCCATGCATGAGTGCTGCCAGCATTGCTGCAGAGGTTGAAGGAGAGGGGGGTCAGCCTGTCAGTGCTCAGACCATGCACAGCACACTGCAATAAATTGGTCTGCATGGCTGTCGTCCCAGAAGGAAGCCTCTTCTAAAGATGATGCACAAGAAAGGCCGCAAACAGTTTGCTAAAGAAAAGGGCGTAGATTACTGGAACCATGTCCTGTGGTCTGATGAGACCAAGATAAACTTATTTGGTTCAGATGGTGTCAAGCGTGTGTGGAGTCGGCAACCAGGTGAAGAGTACAAAGACAAGTATGTCTTGCCTACAGTCAAGCATGGTGGTGGGAGTGTCCTGGTCTGGGGCCGCATGAGTGCTGCCGGCACTGGGGAGCTACAGTTCATTGAGGGAACCATAAATGGCAGCATGTACTGTGACATACTGAAGCAAAGTATGATCCCCTCCCTTCTGAGACTGGGTCACAGGGCAGTTTTCCTACATGATAATGACCCCAAACACACCTCCAAGATGACCACTGCCTTGCTAAAGAAGCTGAGGGTAAAGGTGATGGACTGGCCAAGCATGTCTCCAGACCTAAACCCTATTGAGCATCTGTAGGGCATCCTCAAATGAAGGTGGAGGAGCGCAAGGTCTCTAACATCCACCAGCTCCATGATGTCGTCATGGAGGAGTGGAAGAGGACTCCAGTGGCAACCTGTGAAGCTCTGGTGAACTCCATGCCCAAGAGGGACAGTGCTGGAAAATAATGGTGGCCACACAAAATATTGACACTTTAGGCCCAGTTTGGAAATTTTCACTTAGAGGTGTACTCACTTTTGTTGCCAGTGGTTTAGACATTAATGGCTGTGTGTTGAGTTTTTTTGAGGGGACAGCAAATTTACACTGTTATCCTAGCTATACACTTACCACTTTACATTGTAGCAAAGTGTCATTTTTTCAGTGTTGTCACATGAAAAGATATAATAACATATTTACAAAAATGTGAGGGGTGAACTCACTTTTGTGAGATACTGTAGGTTACAGTATCCTAAGTAGAATCCTGTATGGCAGGGTAGCAAAGCAAGAGTACATCTGCAAGTATTCCCTTTAAAAAGTGGCCTTTTTATTAAAGCAGAGTTCCACCCAAAAGTGGAACTTCTGCTGTTTGGATTCCTCCCCCCTCAGTTGTCCCATTTGGCACCTTTCGGGGGGGGGGAGGTGGAAGAGGACAGGTGTTCCACACATCCGGGAGCTCAGGCCGGTGCCTGCTGGCATCAGCAGTCCGGCTCCCTCCTCCATCCTCGCTCTGCTACTGGCCGCCTGGCCAATAGCAAAGCGCAGCGGAGCCTCATGCATGCGCAGTAGGGCGCCCAGTGTGAAGCTGTAATGCTACTCGTCTGGGTTCCCTTAGCGCAATGGACACGGCTGCACCTGACCCAATCCGAAGATCGGCGGCGAGTGCAGACATCGCTGGACTCCAGGACAGGTAAGTGTCCTATTATTAAAAGTGAGCAGCTACTGTATATGTAGCTGCTGACTTTTAATTTTTTCAGCTTTGGGCAGACCTCCGCTTTAATATTTATTTTATGTTGATATGGCTCTTTTAAAGTTGAACATTCACTTGTTACTAATTGTGTTATTTAACCTGTCTTTTGTTTGCAGCACACCACTGCATTGTTTGAAATAATAATAATAATAAAAAAAAAGTTTAAGAACAGCGTGCACCTAAACCACCTCACATTATATTACATTCAATAAACCCCCTAACTCTATACGTAGAAAAGGTTAGGCATGCACAAGTTAAATTGATACTAAAGTCATACTTCCCTGCTCTACGCAGTGGTTTTGCACAGAGCAGCACAGATCTCCCTCTTCTTGGGTCCCTCTTCTGTGCTCCTGGCCCTCCCTCCTGTTGAGCACCCCCACAGCAAGCAGCTATCTATAGGGGCACCTGAGCCAAACCGCAGTTCCCTGTGTCTATTCAAACATGGAGCCGTGGATCAGCCCCATCCCCTCTCTCATCATTGGCTCACTGACTTTGATTGACAGCAGCAGGAGCCAATGGTGCTTCCATCCATGCTGCCGTCTCAGCCAATGAGGAGGGAGAGTCCGGGACAGCCGAGTCTCCTGTGCAACATCGCTGGAACGAGAAGGGGCTATGGTAAGTATTAAGGGGCTGAGGGGGGCTGCTGCACACAGAAGGTTTTTTGTCTTAACCACTTCAGCCCCGGAAGGATTTCCCAGTTTTCCCAGCGCAAAAGTTGCCACGTTTACAAATGATGAGAATTCACTTATGAGGTTTTTATTTTTTTAAATATTTTACAAGTAATTGTGGTGAGCTGCGATTTTTAGCGCTACTACGATATTGCGGCGGGCATGTCGAACCATTTTGACACTTTTTTGGACCACTGGCATTTATACAGCGATCAGTGCTATGAAAATGCACTGATTACTGTGTAAATGCCATTGGCAGTGAAGGGGTTAACCTGAAGGGGGAGCTCTAAGGGTTAACTGTGCTCCCTCAGTGTGTTCTAACTGTATGGGGGGTGGGCTAGCAGGGGGAGGGGAGTGATCACGGCTTCCATATACAGGAAGCCTGTGATCACAGCCCTTCCCCCTCTGTCAGAGTGTACATACATGGACCTCCGTTCTCTCACTTCAGGGGAGCCATCGTGGGTAGCCGGCAGAGATCGAGTCTGCCCTACCCACTCCTTGGGCCCCCCAAAACACAGTGAGTGTGCTCACAATACTCGTTCTCACGGCCGCCGTCAGGTGATGGCATTTCGAGATAACAAACCATGTTGCCGCCATCAAGCCATGGCGGGAAGTCGGCAACTGGTTAATGCATAGAATGCATTAAGATAAAAAAAGTTTTGCCTTTACAACCACTTTAAGCCTATTATCCCTGAATAAATTGTCCTGCTGTTGGCCAATTTTACTCTGCTGCATCCTCTACAGCAGTGGTCTCCAAAAACGGCCCTTTGCTTGTTTTTATCTGGTTCTCGGGACACTATTCCTCCCACTGACACCATCAAGGGAGCACCATTGCTTCCAATGGCACCAACAGTGAGAAACCATTCCTCTTACCAACCCCAACAATGGGGCATATTTCTTTCCACTGACACCAATGATGGGGCGCTATTCCTCCCACTGACAATAGCAATGGGGGGATAATTCCACCCACTGAAATAAACAATTACCGTATTTTTCGCACCATAAGACGCACTTTTTTTCCCCCAAAAATGGGGGAAAGTGTCCCTGCGTCTTATGGTGTGAATATAGCAAAAAAAGAAAAAAAAAAAAACGCCCTCCCCCCTGCTCTGTCTTCTATCTGAGTGACAGGTGCACCTGTGATGACATCATCACTGCGCAGTGGGTGCCGGCAAATTTGAATCTCCCTGTCAGCTCTGTGTCAGGTGGCATTTCATTGACACAGGTTAGGCACTTGTATATGGCTGTATTTAATTGGCACTTGTATATGGCTGTATTTAATTGGCACTGGTATATGGCTGTATTTAATTGGCACTGGTATATGGCTGTATTTATTTGGCACTGGTATATGGCTTTATTTAATTGACACTGGTATATGGCTGTATTTAATTGGCACTGGTATATGGCTGTATTTAATTGACACTGGTATATGGCTGTATTTAATTGGCACTGGTATATGGCTGTATTTAATTGACACTAGTATATGGCTGTATTTATTTGGCACTGGTATATGGCTGTATTTAATTGACACTGGTATATGGCTGTCTTTCATTGGCACTGGTATATGGCTGTATTTCATGGACACTGGTGTATGGCTGTATTTTATGGACCCTGGTATATGACCGTATTTCATGGACACTGGTATATGGCTGTATTTTATGGACTCTGGTATATGGCTGTATTTCATGGACACTGGTATATTGGTATATGGCTGTATTTCATGGTCACTGGCATTTGTCTGTATTTTCTGGATACTGGTATATGGCTGTATTTCATGGGCACTGGTATATGGCTCTATTTCATGGACACTGGTATATGGCTGTATTTCATGGGTACTGGTATAAGGCTGTATTTCATGGGCACTGGTATATGGCTGCATTCCATGGACACTGGTACATGGCTGTATTTCATGGCACTGGTATATGGCTGTATTTCATGGGCACTGGTATATGGTTGTATTTTACGGACACTGGTATATGGCTGTAATTCATGGACACTGGTATATGGCTGTATTTCATGGACACTGGTATATGCTGTATTTCATGGACACTGGTACATGGCTGTATTTCATAAGCACTGGTATATGGTTGTATTTTATGGACACTGGTATATGGCTGTATTTCATGGACCCTGGTATATGGCTGTATTTCATGGACACTGGTATATGGCTGTATTTCATGGACACTGGTATATGGCTGTATTTCATGGATACTGGTATATGGCTGTATTTTATGGACACTGGTATATGGCTGCATTTCATGGACGCTGGTATATGGCTGCATTTCATGGACACTGGTATATGGCTGTATTTTATGGCACTGGTATATGGCTGTATTTCATCGATGCTGGTATATGGCTGCATTTCATGGACACTGGTATATGGCTGCAGTTCATGGACGCTGGTATATGGCTGCATTTTATGGACACTGGTATATGCTGCATTTCATGGACACTGGTATATGGCTGTATTTTATGGCACTGGTATATGGCTGTATTTCATCGATGCTGGTATATGGCTGCATTTCATGGACACTGGTATATGGCTGCATTTCATGGACGCTGGTATATGGCTGCATTTTATGGACACTGGTATATGCTGCATTTCATGGACACTGGTATATGGCTGTATTTCATTGACACTGGTATATGGCTGTATTTCATGGACACTTTTATATATGACTGTATGTTATGGACACTGGTATATGGCTGTATTTCATGGGCACTGGTATATGGATGTATTTCATGGACACTGGTGTATGGCTGTATGTTATGGACACTGGAATATGGCTGTATTTCATGGGCACTGGTATATGGCTGTATTTTATGGACACTGGTTTATGGCTGCATTTCATGGACACTGGTATATGGCTGTATTTTGTGGCACTGGTATATGGCTGTATTTCATCGATGCTGGTATATGGCTGCATTTCATGGACACTGGTATATGGCTGTATTTTATGGCACTGGTATATGGCTGTATTTTATGGCACTGGTATATGGCTGTATTTCATGGACACTGGTATATGGCTGCATTTCATGGACACTGGTATATGGCTGTATGTTATGGACACTGGTATATGGCTGGATTTCATGGGCACTGGTAAATATTTTAGTACACCATTTGGTTTCTTGTTTTCCTCCTCTAAAACCTAGGAGTGTCTTATGGTCAGGTGCCTCTTATGGAGGGAAAATATGGTAGGTACTATTCCCCCCCCACTAATACAAATGATGGGGCACTCTTCCTCCTTCTACTGACTACAGGCACTAGAGATGCACCAATACCATTTTTTTTTAAGACAAGGTATGAGTACCGTTACTTTTACTTAAGTACTCGCAGATACCAAATACCTATTTTTAGTGTCATGTGACAGTTTTTTTAGGGCTCGTTCCCACCATATGTGCATGAAAAGTCATGGGAAAACTGCACAGATTTCACTTTCAGAGACATCAGTTTCACACCAGTTTTCATGTGCGTTTCAATGATTTTTTACAGACTGATCGTTTATGGACGGGCCCGCTGGCCACAATGCGATTAAAAAAAAAAAGTCCTGTGCCATTTCAGTCCGGCTCTTATACACTACAACTCGAATTGGAATCGCACGTGAACCGTTGAACGAAATCTCATCAGACCAGGCTTTGAAATTGCACTGCAAACTGGCCCGCACATATCATTTGCATGAGTACAAGTGCTTGTGGAAATGCTTAGTTTTGGCACCAATACCAGTATCAGTGCAACGCTAACAGGCACTGTGTAATTCTTTTACTCCCACTGACACTGGAACATTTTCAACACCCACTGGCCACTCCGGACCCCCTAAAGTCTGAAGGATTGCACTGTACGGTTGTCATCCCCTGGTTGTCCTCGGTGGCATCTGAAATGGGCACTGAGTGCCATCCATATTGGGCATTGTGCCCCTTACCTGGTGGTTTAGGCTGGGCTCGCTGGTGATCAGGATGGGCTCCCTGGTGGTCCTGGGTGGTGATCCTAGGGGGGCTGTGCTGATAAACAATCAGTGTAGGCCCCCTGTCAGGAGAGCCATCGATCAGCTCTCCTCTACTCACGTCTGCAGACGCGAGTAGAGGAAAAGCTGATAAACTGCTCTTCCTGTTTACACTGTGATCAGCCGTGATTGGTCATGGCTGATCACGTGGTAAAAAGCTTCCAAGATTGGTAATGCCTCGTAATCCCCCGTACCATGCCACAGCCTCTTGTAATTTCCTGTACCATGTCTCAGTCTCTGGTTATCTCCTGCACCATGCCGCTGTCTCTGGTAATCTCCTGTACCATGCCACAGTCTCTGGTAATCTCCAGTACCATGCCGCAGTCTCTGGTAATCTCCTGTATCATGCCCCAGTCTCTGCTAATCTCCTGTACCATGCCACTGTCTTTGGTAATCTCCTGTACCATGCCACAGTCTCTGGTAATCATTTGTACCATGCCAAAGTCTCTGGTAATCTCCTGTGCCATGCCACAGTCTCTGGTAATCTCCTGTACCATGCCTCTGCCTCTGGTAATCTCTTGTACCATGCCACAGTTTCTGGTAATCTTATGTACCATGCTGCAGTCTCTGATACTCTCCTGTACCATGCCACAGTCTCTGATAATCTCTTGTACCATGCGACAGTCTCTGGTACTCTCCTGTACCATGCAGCAGTCTCTGGTAATCTCCTGTACCATGCCGCAGTCTCTGGTAATCTCCTGTACCATGCCGCAGTCTTTGGTAATCTCCTGTACCATGCCGCAGTCTCTGGTAATCTCCTGTACCATGCCGCAGTCTTTGGTAATCTCCTGTACCATGCCACAGTCTCTGGTAATCTCTTGTACCATGCCGCAATCTCTGGTAATCTCTTGTACCATGCCGCAGTCTCTGGTGATTTCCTGTACCATGTCTCGGCCTCTGGTAATCTCCTGTACCATGCCACAGTCTCTGGTAATCTCTTGTACCGTGCCGCAGTTTCTGGTAATTTCCTGTACCGTGTCTCAGTCTCTGGTAATATCCAGTACCCCGCCGCTGTCTCTGGTAATCTCTTGTACCATGCAGCAATCTCTGGTAATCTCCTGTACCATGCCGCAGTCTCTGGTAATTTCCTGTACCATGCCACAATCTCTGGTAATTTCCTGTACCGTGTCTCAGTCACTTTTAATCTCCTGTACCATGCCGCAGTATCTGGTAATCTCCTGTACCATGCCGCAGTCTCTGGTAATCTCTTGTACCATACCGCATTCTCTGGTAATCCTGTACCATGCCGCAGTCTCTGGTAATCTCCTGTACCATTCCGCAGTCTCTGGTAATATCCTGTACCATGCTGCAGTCTCTGGTAATCTCTTGTACCATGCCACAGTCTCTGTTAATCTCCTGTACCATGCCGCAGTCTGTGGTAATCTCCTGTACCATGCCGCAGTCTCTGGTAATTTCCTTTACCATGTCTCAGTCTCTGGTAATCTCCTGTACCATGCCGCAGTCTCTGGTAATCTCTTGTACCATGCCGCAGTCTCTGGTTATTTCTTGTACAATGCCGCAGTCTCTGGTAATCTCCTGTACCATGCCGCAGTCTCTGGTAATCTCTTGTACCATGCCGCAGTCTCTGGTTATCTCCTGTACCATGACACAGTCTTTGGTAATCTCCTGTACCACGCCGCAGTCCTAATTAATCTCCTGTACCATGCCGCAGTCTTTGATAAACTCCTGTACCATGCTGCAATCTCTGGTAATCTTTTGTACCATGCCACAGTCTCTGGTAATCTCCTGTACCATGCCGCAGTCTCTGGTAATCTCCTGTACCATGCCACTGTCTCTGGTAATCTCTTGTACCAATGCACAGTCTCTGGTAATCTCCTGTACAATGCCGCAGTCCCTGGTAATCTCTTGTACCGTGCCACTGTCTCTGGTAATCTCCTCTACCATGCCACAGTCTTTGGTAATCTCCTGTACCATGCCACAGTCTCTGGTAATCTCTTGTACCATGCCGAAGTCTCTGGTAATCTCCTGTATCTTGCCGCAGTCTCTGGTAATCTCTTGTACCATGCCGAAGTCTCTGGTATTCTCCTGTATCATGCCACAGTCTCTGGTAATCTCCTGTACCATGCCGCAGTCTTTGGTAATCTCCTGTACAATGCCGCAGTCTTTGGTAATCTCCCGTACCATGCCGTAGTTTCTGGTAATCTCCTGTACCATCCTGCCATCTCTGGTAATCTCCTGTACCATGCCACAGTCTCTGGTAAACTCTTGTACCATGCCGCAGTCTCTGGTAATCTCCTGTACCATGTCTCCAGTTTCTGATAATCTCCTGTACCATGCCGCTGTCTCTGGTAATTTCCTGTTCCATGTCTCAGTCTCTTGTAATCTCCTGTACCATGCCACAGTCTCTGGTAATCTCCTGTATCATGTCGCAGTCTCT
>BLSH010112578.1:815528-826764 GCA_018402905.1 Glandirana rugosa
ACCGTACCATGTCCTCTAATGGTTTCTGACACCGTACCATCTCCTCTAATGGTCTCTGTCACCGTACCATGTTCTCTAATGGTCCCTGACGCCGTAACATGTCCTCTAATGGTCTCTGACACGTAACCATGTTCGCTAATGGTCTCTGTCACCGTACCATGTCCTCTAATGGTCTCTGACGCCGTACCATGTCCTCTAATGGTCTCTGACACCGTACCATGTTTTCTAATGGTCTCTAACGTCGTACCATGTCCTCAAATAGTTTCTGACGCCGTACCATGTCCTCTAATTAATCCTGATAATCTCCTGTACAATGCCGCAGTCCCTGGTAATCTCTTGTACCATGCCACTGTCTCTGGTAATCTCCTCTACCATGCCACAGTCTTTGGTAATCTCCTGTACCATGCCACAGTCTCTGGTAATCTCTTGTACCATGCCGAAGTCTCTGGTAATCTCCTGTATCTTGCCACAGTCTCTGGTAATCTCTTGTACCATGCCGAAGTCTCTGGTATTCTCCTGTATCATGCCACAGTCTCTGGTAATCTCCTGTACCATGCCGCAGTCTTTGGTAATCTCCTGTACAATGCCGCAGTCTTTGGTAATCTCCCGTACCATGCCGTAGTTTCTGGTAATCTCCTGTACCATCCTGCCATCTCTGGTAATCTCCTGTACCATGCCACAGTCTCTGGTAAACTCTTGTACCATGCCGCAGTCTCTGGTAATCTCCTGTACCATGTCTCCAGTTTCTGATAATCTCCTGTACCATGCCACAGTCTCTGGTAATCTCCTGTATCATGTCGCAGTCTCTGGTAATCTCTTGTTCCATGTCGCAATCTCTGGTAATCTTTTGTACCATGCCGCAGTCTCTAGTAATCTCTTGCACCATGCTGCAGTCTCTGGTAATCTATTGTACCGTGCAGCAGTCTCTGGTAATCTCCTGTACCATGTTGCAGTCTCTGGTAATCTCCTGTACCATGCCACACTCTCTGGTAATCTCTTGTACCATGTCCCAGTCTTTGGTAATCTCCTGTACCATGTCCCAGTCTTTGGTAATCTCCTGTACCATTTTGCAGTCTCTGGTAATCTCTTGTACCATGTCACAGTCCCTGGTAATCTCCTGTACCATGACGCACTCTCTGGTAATCTCCTGTAGCAAGTCTCTGGCCATCTTCTACAGTATGTCCGCAGTCTCTGACAACCTCCTATAGTATGTCTGCAGTCTCTGGGCCTCACATGTAGTATGTCTGCAGTCTCTGGCCTTCACATGTAGTATGTTTGCAGTCTCTGGCCCTCACATGAAGTATTTTTGCAGTCTCTGGCCCTCACACGTAGTATATTTGCAGGCTCTGGCCCTCACATGTAGTATAGTTGCAGTCTCTGGCCCTCATGTAGTATGTTTGCAGTCTCTGGCCCTCACATTTAGTATGTTTGCAGTCTCTGGCCCTCACATGTAGTATGTTTGCAGTCTCTGGCCCTCATGTAGTATGTTTGCAGTCTCTGGCCCTCACATTTAGTATGTTTGCAGTCTCTGGCCCTCACATGTAGTATGTTTGCACTCTCTTGCCCTCCCGTGTTGTATGTGTATTAATGTGCCACTTTACTTGCTCAATTATTTGGGATTGTTCCACTGTTCAATGAGGAGTATTGCTGTGTGGTAACCTGTAGCAACCAATCAGTGAACAGTAGTGTACCATGCCGCAGTCTCTGGTAATCTCCTGTACCATGCCACTGTCTCTGGTAATCTCTTGTACCAATGCACAGTCTCTGGTAATCTCCTGTAACATGCCGCAGTCTCTGGTAATCTCTTGTACCATGCCACAGTCTCTGGTAATCTCCTGAACCATGCCGCAGTCTCTGGTAATCTCCTGTACCATGCCACAGTCTCTGGTAATCTCCTGTATCATGTCGCAGTCTCAGGTAATCTCTTGTTCCATGTCGCAATCTCTGGTAATCTTTTGTACCATGCCGCAGTCTCTAGTAATCTCTTGCATCATGTTGCAGTCTCTGGTAATCTCTTGTACCATGCAGCAGTCTCTGGTAATCTCCTGTACCAGGTTGCAGTCTCTGGTAATCTCCTGTACCATGCCACACTCTCTGGTAATCTCCTGTACCATGTCCCAGTCTTTTGTAATCTCCTGTACCATGTCCCAGTCTTTGGTAATCTCCTGTACCATTTTGCAGTCTCTGGTAATCTCTTGTACCATGTCACAGTCCCTGGTAATCTCCTGTACCATGCCTCACTCTCTGGTAATCTCCTGTAGCAAGTCTCTGCCCATCTTCTACAGTATGTCCGCAGTCTCAGACAACCTCCTATAGTATGTCTGCAGTCTCTGGGCCTCACATGTAGTATGTCTGCAGTCTCTGGCCTTCACATGTAGTATGTTTGCAGTCTCTGGCCCTCACATGAAGTATGTTTGCAGTCTCTGGCCCTCACACGTAGTATATTTGCAGGCTCTGGCCCTCACATGTAGTATAGTTGCAGTCTCTGGCACTCATGTAGTGTGTTTGCAGTCTCTGGCCCTCACATGTAGTATGTTTGCAGTCTCTGGCCTTCACATGTAGTATGTTTGCAGTCTCTGGCCCTCACATGAAGTATGCTTGCAGTCTCTGGCACTCACATGTAGTATATTTGCAGTCTCTGGCCCTCACATGTAGTATAGTTGCAGTCTCTGGCCCTCATGTAGTATGTTTGCAGTCTCTGGCCCTCACATTTAGTATGTTTGCAGTCTCTGGCCCTCACATGTAGTATGTTTGCAGTCTCTGGCCCTCACATGTAGTATGTTTGCAGTCTCTGGCCCTCACATGTAGTATGTTTGCACTCTCTTGCCCTCCCGTGTTGTATGTGTATTAATGTGCCACTTTACTTGCTCAATTATTTGGGATTGTTCCATTGTTCAATGAGGAGTATTGCTGTGTGGTAACCTGTAGCAACCAATCAGTGAACAGTAGTGTACCATGCCGCAGTCTCTGGTAATCTCCTGTACCATGCCACTGTCTCTGGTAATCTCTTGTACCAATGCACAGTCTCTGGTAATCTCCTGTACCATGCCGCAGTCTCTGGTAATCTCTTGTACCATGCCACAGTCTCTGGTAATCTCCTGAACCATGCCGCAGTCTCTGGTAATCTCCTGTACCATGCTGTAGTCTCTGGTAATCTCCTGTACCATGCCACAGTCTTTGGTAATCTCCTGTAGCATGCCGCAGTCTCTGGTAATCTCCTGTACCATGCAGCAGTCTCTGGTAATCTCCTGTACAATGTCTCAGGCTCTGGTTATCTCCTGTACCATGCTGCAGTCTCTGGTAATCCCTCATACCATGCCACCGTTTCTTCTATTTTCCTGTACTGTGTCTCAGTCTCTGGTAATCTCCTGTACCATGCCGCTGTCTCTGGTAATCTCTTGTACCATGCCGCAGTCTCTGGTAATCTCCTGTACCATGCCACAGTCTCTGGTAATTTCCTGTATCGTGTCTCAGTCTCTGGTAATCTTCTGTACCATGCCGTAGTCTCTGGTAATCTCCTGTACCATATCGCAGTCTCTGGTAATCTTCTGTACCATGCCACAGTCTTTGGTGATCTCCTGTACCATGCCGCAGACTCTGGTAATCTCCTGTACCATGTCGCAGTCTCTGGTAATCTCCTGTACCATGCCGCAGTCTCTGGTAATCTTCTGTACCATGCCACAGTCTTTGGTGATCTCCTGTACCATGCCGCAGTCTCTGGTAATCTCCTGTATCATGCCGCAGTCTCTGGTAATCTCCTGTACCATGCCACAGTCTTTGGTAATCTCCTGTACAATGCCGCAGTCTTTGGTAATCTCCTGTACCATGCCGCAGTCTCTGCTAATCTTTTGTACCATGCCACAGTCTTTGGTAATCTCCTGTACCATACTGCAGTCTCTGGAAATCTTCTGTACCATACCACTGTCTCTGGTAATCTCCTGTACCATGCCGCAGTCTTTGGTAACCTCCTGTACCATGCTGCAGTATCTGGTAATCTCTTTTGCCATGCCGTAGTCTCTGGTAATCTCCTGTACCATGCCACAGTCTCTGGTAATTTCCTGTATCATATCTCAGTCTTTGGTAATCTCCTGTACCATGCCATAGTCTCTGGTAATCTCCTGTACCATGCCACAGTCTCTGGTAATTTCCTGTATCATGTCTCAGTCTCTGGTAATCTCCTGTACCATGCCGTAGTCTCTGGTAATCTCCTGTACCATCCTGACATCTCTGGTAATCTCCTGTACCATGCCACAGTCTCTGGTAAACTCTTCTACCATGCCGCAGTCTCTGGTAATCTCCTGTACCATGTCTCAGTCTCTGGTAATCTCCTGTACCATGGCGCTGTCTCTAGTAATTTCCTGTTCCGTGTCTCAGTCTCTTGTAATCTCCTGTACCATGCCACAGTCTCTGGTAATCTCCTGTATAATGTCGCAGTCTCTGGTAATCTCTTGTTCCTTGTCGCAATCTCTGGTAATCTTTTGTACCATGCCTCAGTCTCTAGTAATCTCTTGCACCATGTTGCAGTCTCTGGTAATCTCTTGTACCGTGCAGCAGTCTCTGGTAATCTCCTGTACCAGGTTGCAGTCTCTGGTAATCTCCTGTACCATGCCACACTCTCTGGTAATCTCCTGTACCATGTCCCAGTCTTTGGTAATCTCCTGTACCATTTTGCAGTCTCTGGTAATCTCTTGTACCATGTCACAGTCCCTGGTAATCTGCTGTACCATGCCGCACTCTCTGGTAATCTCCTGTAGCAAGTCTCTGGCCATCTTCTACAGTATGTCCGCAGTCTTTGACAACCTCCTATAGTATGTCTGCAGTCTCTGGCCATCACATGTAGTATGTCTGCAGTCTCTGGCCTTCACATGTAGTATGTTTGCAGTCTCTGGCCCTCACATGAAGTATGTTTGCAGTCTCTGGCCCTCACATGTAGTATATTTGCAGCCTCTGGCCCTCACATGTAGTATAGTTGCAGTCTCTGGCCCTCATGTAGTGTGTTTGCAGTCTCTGGCCCTCACATTTAGTATGTTTGCAGTCTCTGGCCCTCACATGTAGTATGTTTGCAGTCTCTGGCCTTCACATGTAGTATGTTTGCAGTTTCTGGCCCTCACATGAAGTATGCTTGCAGTCTCTGGCGCTCACATGTAGTATAATTGCAGTCTCTGGCCCTCACATGTAGTATAGTTGCAGTCTCTGGCCCTCATGTAGTATGTTTGCAGTCTCTGGCCCTCACATTTAGTATGTTTGCAGTCTCTGGCCCTCACATGTAGTATGTTTGCAGTCTCTGGCCCTCACATGTAGTATGTTTGCACTCTCTTGCCCTCCCGTGTTGTATGTGTATTAATGTGCCACTTTACTTGCTCAATTATTTGGGATTGTTCCACTGTTCAATGAGGAGTATTACTGTGTGGTAACCTGTAGCAACCAATCAGTGAACAGTAGTGATCTGCTGTAATCTCTTGCAACCAATCAATTCATTTTAATGATGTGCAGTAACTTCTAGCAACCAATCGGCAAGCAGAAATTATGTGTTGTAACTACTAGCAACCAGTCAGTGAGCGATAATGATAAGCTGTACACTCTGGCAACCAATTGCATTTGCTGCAAGATCTGCTGCAGTAAACTGATTTTGAGTCTACCTGCTATTTTTTTGTATGTACCATGCTACAGTCTCTGGTTATCTCCTGTAACATGCCACAGTCTCTGGTAATCTCCTGTATCATGCCGCAGTATCTGGTAATCTCCTGTACCATGCCGCAGTCTCTGGTAGTCTCCTGTACAATGTCTCAGGCTCTGGTTATCTCCTGTACCATGCTGCAGTCTCTGGTAATCGCTCATACCACGCCACAGTCTCTGGTAATTTCCTGTACCATTTCACAGTCTCTGGTAATCTCCTGTACCATGCTGCTGTCTCTGGTAATCTCTTGTACCATGCCACAGTCTCTGGTAATTTCCTGTACCATGCCGCAATCTCTGGCATTCTCCTGTACCATACCACAGTCTCTGGTAATCTCTTGTACCATGCCGCAGTCTCTGGTAATCTCCTGTACCATGCCGCAGTCTCTGGTAATCTCCTCTACCATGCCGCAGTCTCTGGTAATATCCTGTACCATGCCACTATCTCTGGTAATCTCTTGTACCAATGCACAGTCTCTGGTAATCTCCTGTACCATGCCGCAGTCTCTGGTAATCTCTTGTACCATGCCACAGTCTCTGGTAATCTCCTGAACCATGCCGCAGTCTCTGGTAATCTCCTGTACCATGCTATAGTCTCTGGTAATCTCCTGTACCATGCCACAGTCTTTGGTAATCTCCTGTAGCATGCCGCAGTCTCTGGTAATCTTCTGTACCATGTAGCAGTCTCTGGTAATCCCTCGTACCATGCCACCGTTTCTTGTATTTTCCTGTACCGTGTCTCAGTCTCTGGTAATCTCCTGCAGCATGCCGCTGTCTCTAGTAATCTCTTGTAACATGCCGCAGTCTCTGGTAATTTCCTGTACCATGCCGCAATCTCTGGCATTCTCTTGTACCATACCACAGTCTCTGGTAATCTCTTGTACCATGCAGCAGTCTCTGGTAATCTCCTGTACCATGCCGCAGTTTCTGGTAATCTCCTGTACCATGCCGCAGTCTCTGGTAATCTCCTGTACCATGCCGCAGTCTCTTGTAATCTCCTGTACCATGCCACAGTCTCAGGTAATCTCCTGGTAATCTCCTGTACAATGTCTTTGGTAATCTCCTGTACCATGCTGCAGTCTCCGGTAATCTCTTGTACCATGCCGCAGTCTCTGGTAATCTCCTGTACCATGCCACAGTCTCTGGTAATTTCCTGTATCGTGTCTCAGTCTTTGGTAATCTTCTGTACCATGCCGTAGTCTCTGGTAATCTCCTGTGCAATGCCGCAGTCTCTGGAAATCTTCTGTACCATGCCACAGTCTTTGGTAATCTCATGTACCATGCCACAGACTCTGGTAATCTCCTGTACCATGCCGCAGTCTCTGGTAATCTCCTGTATCATGCCACAGTCTCTGGTAATTTCCTGTACCATTCTGCAGTCTTTGGTAATCTCCTGTACAATGCCGCAGTCTTTGGTAATCTCCTGTACCATGCCGCAGTCTCTGGTAATCTTTTGTACATTGCCGTAGTCTCTGGTAATCTCCTGTACCATTCCGCAGTCTCTGGTAATTTCCTGTTCCATGTCTCAGTCTCTTGTAATCTCCTGTACCATGCCACAGTCTCTGGTAATCTTTTGTACCATGCCGCAGTCTCTAGTAATCTCTTGCACCATGCTGCAGTCTCTGGTAATCTCTTGTACCGTGCAGCAGTCTCTGGTAATCTTCTGTACCAGGTTGCAGTCTCTGGTAATCTCCTGTACCATGCCACACTCTCTGGTAATCTCCTGTACCATGTCCCAGTCTCTGGTAATCTCCTGTACCATTTTGCAGTCTCTGGTAATCTCTTGTACCATGTCACAGTCCCTGGTAATCTCCTGTACCATGCCGCACTCTCTTGTAATCTCCTGTAGCAAGTCTCTGGTCATCTTCTACAGTATGCCTCAGTCTCTGACAACCTCCTGTAGTATGTCTACAGTCTCTGGCCCTCACATGTAGTATGTCTGCAGTCTCTGGCCTTCACATGTAGTATATTTGCAGTCTCTGGCCCTCACATGTAGTATAGTTGCAGTCTCTGGCCCTCATGTAGTATATTTGCAGTCTCTGGCCCTCACATTTAGTATGTTTGCAGTCTCTGGCCCTCACATGTAGTATGTTTGCAGTCTCTGGCCCTCACATGTAGTATGTTTGCAGTCTCTGGCCCTCCCGTGTTGTATGTGTATTAATGTGCCACCTTACTTGCTCAATTATTTGGGATTGTTCCACTGTTCAATGAGGAGTATTGCTGTGTGGTAACCTGTAGCAACCAATCAGTGAACAGTAGTGATCTGGTGTAATCTCTTGCAACCAATCAACGAGTGGTAATAATGTGCAGTAACCTCTAACAACAAATCGGCAAGCAGAAATGATGTGTTGTAACTCCTAGCAACCAGTCAGTGAGCGATAATGATAGGCTGTAAACTCTGGCAACCAATTGCAATTGCTGCAAGATCTGCTGCAGTAAACTGTTTTTGAGTCTACCTGCTAGTTTTTTGTATGTATCATGCTACAGTCTCTGGTTATCTCCTGTAACATGCCACAGTCTCTGGTAATCTCATGTATCATGCCGCAGTATCTGGTAATCTCCTGTACCATGCCGCAGTCTTAGGTAATCTCCTGTACAATGTCTCGGGCTCTGGTTATCTCCTGTACCATGCTGCAGTCTCTGGTAATCACTCATACCATGCCACAGTCTCTGGTAATTTCATGTACCATTTCTCAGTCTCTGGTATTCTCCTGTACCATACCACAGTCTCTGGTAATCTCTTGTACCATGCCGCAGTCTCTGGTAATCTCCTGTACCATTCTGCAGTCTCTGGTAATCTCCTGTACCATGTCACAGTCTCCTGTAATCTCCTGTACCATGCCGCAGTCTCTGGTAGTCTCCTGGTAATCTCCTGTACAATGTCTTTGTACCATGTCACAGTCTCCTGTAATCTCCTGTACAATGCTGCAGTCTCTGGTAATCCCTCATACCATACCACAGTCTCTGGTAAACTCTTGTACCATGCCGCAGTCTCTGGTAATCTCCTGTACCATGCCGCAGTCTTTGACAATCTCCTGTACCATGCCGCAGTCTCTGGTGATCTCCTGTATCATGCCGCAGTCTTTGGTAATCTCCTGTACCATGCCACAGTCTTTGGTAATCTCCTTTACTATGCCGCAGTCTCTGGTAATCTCCTGTACCATGTTGCAGTCTCTGGTAATCATTTGTACCATGCCACAGTCTCTGGTAATCTCCTGTACCATACCGCAGTCTCTGGTAATCTTCTGTACCATACCACTGTCTCTGGTAATCTCCTGTACCATGCCGCAGTCTTTGTTAATCGCCTGTACCATGCTGCAGTCTCTAGTAATCTCTTGTACCATGCCATAGTCTCTGGTAATCTCCTGTACCATGCCACAGTCTCTGATAATTTCCTGTATCATGTCTCAGTCTCTGGTAATCCCCTGTACCATGCCGTAGTCTCTGGTAATCTCCTGTACCATCCTGCAGTCTCTGGTAAACTCCTGCACCATGTCGCAGTCTCTGGTAATCTCCTGTACCATGCCGCAGTCTTTGGCAATCTCCTGTACCATGCCGCAGTCTCTGGTAATCTCCTGTACCATGCCGCAGTCTCTGGTAATCTCCTGTACCATGCCGCAGTGTCTGGTAATATCCTGTACCATGCCACTGTCTCTGGTAATATCTTGTACCAATGCACAGTCTCTGGTAATCTCCTGTACCATGCCGCAGTCTCTGGTAATCTCTTGTACCATGCCACAGTCTCTGGTAATCTCCTGAACCATGCCGCAGTCTCTGGTAATCTCCTGTACCATGCTGTAGTCTTTGGTAATTTCTTGTATCGTGTCTCAGTCTCTGGTAATCTTCTGTACCATGCTGTAGTCTCTTTTAATCTCCTGTACCATGCCGCAGTCTCTGGTAATCTCCTGTACCATGCCGCAGTCTTTGGTAATCTCCTGTACCATGCCGCAGTCTTTGGTAATCTCCTTTACAATGCCGCAGTCTCTGGTAATCTCCTGTACCATGCTGCAGTCTCTGGTAATCCCCTGTACTATGCCACAGTCTCTGATAATTTCCTGTATCATGTCTCAGTCTCTGGTAATCCCCTGTACCATGCCATAGTCTCTGGTAATCTCCTGTACCATCCTGCAGTCTCTGGTAAACTCCTGTACCATGTCGCAGTCTCTGGTAATCTCCTGTACCATGCCGAAGTCTTTGGCAATCTCCTGTACCATGCCGCAGTCTCTGGTAATCTCCTGTACCATGCAGCAGTCTCTGGTAATCTCCTGTATCATGCCGTAGTCTCTGGTAATCTCCTGTACCATGCCACAGTCTCTGGTAATTTCCTGTATCATCCTGCAGTCTCTGGTAATCTCCTGTACCATGCCATAGTCTCTGGTAATCTCCTGTATCATCCTGCAGTCTCTGGTAATCTTCTGTACCATGCTGTTGTCTCTGGTAATCTCCTGTACATGCTGCAGTCTCTGGTAATCTTCTGTACCATGCCACAGTCTTTGGTATTCTCCTGTACCATGCTACAGTCTCTGGTAATCTCCTGTACCATGTTGCAGTCTCTGGTAATCTCCTGTATCATGCCACAGTCTTTGGTAATCTCCTGTACCATGCCACAGTCTCTGATAATCTCCTGTACCATGCAGCAGTCTCTGGTAATCTCCTGTATCATGCAGCAGTCTTTGATAATCTCCTGTACATGCCGCAGTCTTTGGTAATTTACTGTACAATGCGCAGTCTCTGGTAATCTCCTGTACCATGCTGCAGTCTCTGGTAATCAGTTGTACCATGCCACAGTCTCTGGTAATCTCCTGTACCATTCCGCAGTCTCTGGTAATCTTCTGTACCATACCACTGTCTCTGGTAATCTCCTGTACCATGCCGCAGTCTTTGGTAATCTCCTGTACCATGCTGCAGTCTCTAGTAATCTCTTGTACCATGCCGTAGTCTCTGGTAATCTCCTGTACCATGCCACCGTCTCTGGTAATTTCCTGTATCATGTCTCAGTCTCTGGTAATCTCCTGTACCATGCCGTAGTCTCTGGTAATCTACTGTACCATCCTGCAGTCTCTGGTAATCTCCTGTACCATGTCACAGTCTCTGGTAATCTCCTGTACCATGCCGCAGTCTTTGGTAATCTCCTGTACCATGCCGCAGTCTCTGGTAATCTCCTGTACCATGCCGCAGTCTCTGGTAATCTCCCGTACCATGCTGCAGTCTCTGGTAATCTCCTGTATCATGCCACTGTCTCTGGTAATCTCCTGTATCATGCTGCAGTCTCTGGTAATCTCTTGTACCATACCATAGTCTCTGGTAATCTCCTGTACCATGCCACAGTCTCTGGTAATTTCCTGTATCATGTCTCAGTCTCTGGTAATCTCCTGTACCATGCCATATTCTCTGGTAATCGCCTGTACCATCCTGTAGTCTCTGGTAATCTCCTGTACCATGCCACCGTCTCTGGTAATGTCTTGTACCATGCCACAGTCTCTGGTAATCTCCTGTACCATGTCTCAGTCTCTGGTAATCTCCTGTACCATGCCGCTGTCTCCGGTAATTTCCTGTTCCA
>BLSH010112578.1:881081-904445 GCA_018402905.1 Glandirana rugosa
TGTCCGTAACTTGTTGTCTGGTTACTCACCAACTACGGTGACTCGGAGTTCGGGTCGGACCACCACACGCTATTACCCGTTTTAGAGCATCGTCGAGACCCGGATTGGCCAAACTGCGTGTAGGGAACGGACCACGGACACGACTTAAACTGGCCATGTTGGTGGAGTACTCGAAACACCGCAATATGGTACACAGGTCTCGCATGGAGGCCCACTCATTGGTGGTGAAGTGGTGCTGTTCCGCAGAGCGACTGACCCGTCCGTGCTGAAGCTAAAACTCCACTATTGCCTGCTGCTGCTCGCACAGTCTCTCCAGCATGTGCAAGGTGGAGTTCCACCTTGTGGGAATGTCGCATAGGAGGCAGTGAGCGGGAAGGCCGAAGTTCCGCTGCAGCGCAGACAGGCGAGCAGCAGCAGGGTGAGAACGCCGAAAGCGCGCACAGACGGGCCGCACTTTCTGCAGCAGCTCTGACATATCCGGGTAGTTTTTTTAGAAATTTCTGCACCACCAAATTCAGCACAGGCACCAGGCAAGGGATGTGCGTCAAACCGGTTAGGCCCAGAGCTGCTACGAGATTTTGCCCATTATCGCACACCACCAGGCTGGGCTTGAGGCTCAGTGGCATCAACCACTCATTGGTCTGTTGTTCAATGCCTGTCCACAGCTGCTGCGCAGTGTGGGGTTTATCCTCCAAACATATCAGTTTTAAAACAGCCTGCTGTCGTTTCCCCCTGGATGTGCTGAAGTTGGTGGTGAAGGTGTTACGCTGAGTGGATGAGGAGGTGGTAGAGGAGGAGGAGGAGGAAGCGCAGTAGGAGGAGGAGGCAAAGAGAAATGCCCTGGCTAGCCACCTCAGGCCCACCCGCCACTACATTTGCCCAGTATGCAGTTAGCGAGATATAGCGTCCCTGCCCGTGCTTACTGGTCCACGTATCAGTGGTTATGTAGACCTTGCCACAGATGGCGTTGCGCAGTGCACACTTGACCTCGTCCCCGACTTGTTTGTGCAGGGAAGGGATGGCTCGCCTGGAAAACTAGTGGCGGCTGGGAACCACGTACTGTGGGACAGCCACTGCCATCAGGTTTTTTTTTTCCCAGATCAGCTTCGCCAGTCAGCCCATACATAGACGGTCCACGCACTTCAGCTTTTATTTCACATTATACGTGTCATCTCGAAGTGACGTCACATCATGTCCGGTTTCCCTTATTATTAATTATTCTTTACTTTATTAATTTGTGCTCCATAATAAGAAAAAAGGAATAAGAATACACCTCCTCGAGCCTTATATCAAAACTTGATTACCCTTTCTACTTGGTGTCTCTATTTGCATTCTCCGGGTCCCGCCCCCCCACCCCCCATACTCTCCCACCCACCACCCCCCTTCTCTAGGTTCTGATTGTTGTTTCCTCCGCAGTCATTAGCTTCACATATCTATTGTATTTTTTGAAATGTGTCCATCTTTCCCACTTCTCTATCCCTTCCTCCGTGTCCTCATCCTCACTGTTTTTCAAGTACTCCATATTTCTTATCTCCTCTACCCTCAGACACCATTCCCTCAGTGTTGGTGTTTGTGTTTTTTGCCAATATTTTGGAATCAGGCCCTTTGACGCGTTCAATAGATGTGGTACTACTGTCTCTGTATATTGTTTAATGGGTCTGTCTGTCCCATGGAACAAGCAGGTCCAGGGGTCAGTCTGAATCTCTATTCCAGTTACTTCCTTACTTAAATCCAGTACCTCCCTCCAGTATTTCTGTATCCCCGGGCAACCCCACCACAAGTGCATCATTGTCCCCTTAACCTTACAACCCCTTCAACACCATGCCGGCCTTTCCATCTGCATCTTTGTCATTCTATCTGGGGTTAGGTACCATCGTGAGAGGGATTTATAATTAATTTCCCACGTGTTGCTCTCTATTGCAGACTTAAATACTAGCATCATTATCTTTTCCAATTGGTGCTCCCCCACATGTTGACCCAATTCCTTTTCCCATCTGTCAATGCACGGCGGCCTCTCCTCTCCCCCCATTGTCACCAGCATTTTATATATTCTTGATATCCCCCCTTTTTTTTCCCCGGTCATACATATTTTTTCCAATTGTGTCAATTCTTTTTCTGTTCTTAATGGTTGGGGCAGCGAAGTCACAAAATGTCTCAGTTGAAGATACCGCCATGCATCGATTTCTAGGAAATCTCCTCTTTGTCTTAATTCCTCTTGTGTGGCTATTTTTCTTTCCGTTATTATATCTTTAAGTTTTATCGTGTCAGTTTTTATCCATTTCCCAAACCATTCTTTTTTCCCTGGTGCAAAATAATTAGTTCCGCTAAGTGGGGTGTATGGAGAATTAAATTTCCAATTATTCTGTGCAAAAATTTTATCCCATACTGAAAATACTATATGTGTCAAATCACTTGTGTCTTTTTCCAGATCCCTATATTCAAGTGGGATCCATACCATTTTCCCTAATTGACTCCTACTAATTATGTTTTCCAATCTCACCCAATTTTTATCCGTGAAGTTGACCCACTCTATCACCCGTGATAATAAATTTGCTGTATAATATTTTTTTATGTCTGGTACTGCTAAACCTCCCCTAACTTTTTCCTTATTCAAAACTGAGAATTTAATCCTTGGTCTCTTATTTTTCCATATAAATCTGGTTATAAGTTCTCTCATTACCTGAAAGAATGTTTGCGGGATATCAATTGGTAACATTTGGAATTTATATACAATTTTGGGTAATATTACCATTTTTATCGCGTTTATCCGCCCAAACCATGACAATGGTCTGTGTATCATTCTGTTAATTTCATCTTTGATTTCATTAATTAAGGGGATGTAATTCAATTGGTATATTTTTTCCTTTTCCGCCGATAGTTTAATTCCTAAATATTTTAATTCCTGGTTTTTCCATTTAAATGGAAATCTCTTTGTAGTTCTGATCTCTCTTGTGCCCTTATATTGATGCTTAGAATCTCTGATTTACCATTATTTATTTTAAAATTTGATAGTTCTCTATATTGTTTAATTACTTTCATCACGTTTGGGATAGTTATCTTGGGGGTACTGATGTATAACAATATGTCATCTGCATATGCTGCTATCTTGTGTTCCTCTTCTCCAATACTGAACCCCTTTATATCCTGATTGTTCCTAATTACTGCCAATAATGGCTCCATATATAATATAAACAGCAGTGGGGACAGAGGACACCCTTGGCGTGTGACATTTTTCATTTCAAATGCAGAGGACAATATCCCATTTACTTTTATTTTAGCTTTAGGGTTTTTATACAGTGCCATGATCCATTGGATCATCCTCTTCCCCAGGCCGACTACTTCCAATGTCCGATTCATGAACCCCCAGTCTATTCTGTCGAAGGCCTTTTCAGAATCTATCGACAGGAGCATACCGGGGGATCCTCCTCTCTTTATTCTCTGTGTCAGAAGCAGTGTTCTTATCCCGTTATCCTTCCCTTCTCTACCTGGCACGAACCCTACCTGATCCTCAATGACCACTTCCTTTATTACTTCCTTTAGTCTAGTGGTCAGTATTTTTGAGAATAATTTAATATCGGCATTTAACAATGAGATTGGTCTATAACTTGAGCATAAGGATTTATCTTTTCTGTCTTTTGGTATTATTGAGATTGTAGCCAACAATGCCTCATTCCTCACCTCCCAGCTATCACCAATCCCATTCATATATATATATATATACACATTTTGGGGATGAGTATTTCCTTAAACTTCTTATAATAATACACAGGGAACCCATCTGGGCCAGGGCTTTTCCCTGGGGCGGTATTTTTCAAAGCTATATGTATCTCTTCTATTGTAATGGGGGCCTCCAACTCTAATACCTGATCTGTTGTTATTTTGGGTAAATTAGCTTTTTGCAGAAATTCTTCAATTTTCACTCCTCTAAGTATTTCTGATTCTATGTTTTCCTCTTGTTTTATTGTGTATAGTGATTTGTAATATTTTTGGAAAGCTTCAGCTATTTCTGTTGTCTTATAAACCATTTCTCCTTCCTTATTTTGTATCTTTTATATATAATTTGCAGATTTCTTTTTTTCCAAGACCCTAGCTAAATTTTTTCCGATTTTATTTCCTCCTATGTATCTTTCTTTTTTTATTCTGTTAAATGTTTTCCTAGTTTCCTGCTCCATCAGGCCCTTTAGTTCGTCTCTTTTTATGACCAGGGCTTGCAATGTACCCATTAGGTTATCCTTCTTATGCTTTTTCTCTAGTTCATATATTTGTTTTGTTACTTCTATTAGCTTTTTTTCCCGCTCCTGTTTTTTTCTCGCACCCATAGCCATCAAGATCCCTCGGATATAGGCCTTGTGGGCCTCCCACACGGTTGGAACCGATACTTCTCCTGTACTGTTCAATTCAAAATATTTACTAATCTCTCCTTCTAGTTTTTTTTTTTTTTGTTTCATAAAGTTTTATTCAGCAAAAGGTTACATACAAATGTATAGAACATTTATACACAAAAGAATGCAATGTAGTACAATAGAAGACGATAATTACATTCAAGGAGTACAACCTTTTGGATAATAACAGATAATGAAAACACATTTCTTCTATAAAGGAATAGTGGTTGATAGATTCCATTTAATAAGAAAAGACCTAATGAGTAAGTGTTTATTTTGTGGCTAAGAAAGATTAAGGAGGGCTGTGTATACCAAGGTATCTTAGGGTGGGAAGCAACTTTATAGGTATCGTGTATCTATTCAGTTCCGAAGGATAAGGGTATGTGAGGGATATAAGAGTGGGGAAGTAAAGAAGAGGCTTGAGGGGAGGGGTGCAGACCCGCCGAACCCCCCTTTTCACCCACACAACCAGACTGTAATTGGATTCAGTAATTGGACACTCTATGAGAGTAGGGGATTAGGTGTTGTCTATTGAGAGGGGATTAGACTTCTTATGTTGTTGCCAATTGTACCATGTCTTTGAGAACTTATTAAGGGTTTCGTTGGAGATGCTGATGAGTTCTTCTATTTTTTCGATATAGTCTAATCTACTGAGCCATTCCTTTCTCGTTGGAATGGTAGTGGAGCGCCAATGATGTGGAATACAGTGTTTGGCAGCGTTAATCATAAACATTGTTAATGATTTTAGATGTTTGTTTTTTGGTGTTGCTGTATAGTGGAGCAGGTATAGTGCAGGTGAGAATTCAATATTTTCTTTGGTGACATTTGTGATGGTATCATGTACCATTCGCCAAAAAGTCTGGATCTGGGGACAAGACCACCAGATGTGTATGAAGGATCCTTCTTCCGCATCACATCGCCAGCATCTATTGGGGATAGAGGATGCAAATTTATTTAGCAATTCTGGGGTTCTGTACCATCTCGAGATGATCTTATAATTACACTCTTGTGTAGCTACATTGAGGGAACCTTTATGTGCATAAGAGAAAATAAGTTTCCAATCATCTTGAGATAATGATAGATTTAAGTCTTGGTCCCATTTGGTGCGGTTGTAGTCAGAGAGTGCTATCTCTTCTGTAAAAGTGGAAGAGTAAATAGTTGATATTAAGTGTCTCTGTGGAGATTTCTTAGTACAAAGGTCCTCAAGGGTGGTGAGTTTTTTCGTACACTGCTTAGTGTTGGAAGTTTTAGTGAGGAAATTCCTAATTTGCATATATGTCCATAAAGGCAATTTTTTGGGATATAGGTTGGCGTTTAAATCTTCATAAGGAATGAGTGAGGTACCAGAGAAGAAGTGGTGTGCAAGTATTTCATTTTCTGGCCAGATGTTAGTAAGAAAAAATTTGCTCATACCTGGGGGGAAGTCAGGATTTTCCCTTAGAGGGGTTAAGGGGCTTATCCAAGGATTTGGATTAGATTTTTTGAGTGCATTGTGGTATATAGCTATGGTTGGGCCTATAAGAGGGTGTTGTCTAAGTAAGGGATTAATGTGTTGCGGTTGTAACCAGGGAGCTGTGTTCAATTTTTGCGGAGAACTGGAGTGCTCAAGTGATACCCAGTCTTTTACATGTTTATGAATGTTCCAGTCTACAATTCTTGTAAGATGAGTTGCCCAATAATAGCGACGGAGGTCTGGGATCGCTAGTCCACCTTTGCTTTTAGGTAGGGTTAATTTATCGAATTTAATTCTGGGTTGACTATTTCGCCATATAAAAGAGGAGCATGATTGTCGGAAGGATTGGAAGAAAGAGTTAGGGATTTTGATGGGGATAGTCTGGAAGAGATATAAAAAGCGGGGAAGGATCGTCATTTTGATAAGGGAAGCTCTTCCGAACCATGACACATTGAGAGCGTTCCATCTTTTAAGGTCTTCTTTTGTCTCTTTTAGAATGGGTGCAAAATTGTATTGGAAGAGATTTGATAGTGAGTGGGGAAGTTTGATGCCCAAGTATGTGATGGAGTCTTAGGCCCATTTAAATGGAAAGTTATTCTGACATTGATGGACGGTTTCCTGTGAGAGGGTTATATTCAGGGCGGATGATTTTGAATAATTAATTTTGAGATTAGATATTAATTGGAATTGTCCCAGTTCTTTGAGTAGGTTGGGGATGGATGTGTGGGGTTCGGACAGAAATAACAGGAGGTCGTCAGCAAAGGCCGCTACTTTATAAGTGTGATCTGCTATGTGTATTCCTTTAATGTACGAATTTAGTCTTATTTTGTTTAGAAGGGGCTCTAAGGTCAGGACAAACAAAAGAGGAGATAAAGGGCAGCCTTGCCTGGTACCATTATGCAGTTCAAAGGCGTTCGACAGGTGGCCATTGACACGGACCCTAGCGTAAGGGGAGGAGTATAGTGCTTTTATGTAAGATAGCATAATCTGGGGAAGTCCGATATTCTGTAGAACTGCTTGAATATAGTCCCAGGCCACTCTGTCGAACGCCTTTTCAGCATCTAAAAATAGGAAGAAACCTTGCTTATTCTTTTGGTTGAGCCAATGATGGATGTTTATGGCTTTTATCGTGTTGTCCCTTCCTTCTCTGCCAGGTATGAACCCCACCTGATCAAGCGAGATTAATGAGGGAATGAGGGGTAGTAGTCGATTTGCTAAAATTTTCGCAAAAATCTTCACATCGACATTTATGAGGGAGATAGGTCTATAGTTTGATACTAGTGATGGGTCTTTGTTTTCTTTAGGAATGACTGCTATATGTGCTTCCAGTAAATTAGGGGGGATTTGTGAATCTGAGTCAAGTGAACGGTATGCTGAAAGGAAGTGGGGTTTGAGAATGTCTGAAAATGTTTTATAATATTGGAGGGTGAAACCGTCAGGTCCAGGGGCTTTGCCAATTTTCATCTCTTTAAGGGCGGATTCTAGTTCTGATATAGAGAGGGGTTCATCTAATTAGTTTGAAAGTTCTGCTGTAATTGAGGGGAAGCCGTATTTTGAGAGAAATCTTGAAATATGGAGGTTTCTGGCTTCTGAGTTGAGGGGGCATTTAGGGTTGGAAGGTATGTTATATAGTGTCTGGTAATATTTTTCGAACTGATGAGCAATTTGCTCATTAGAGGTGTGTAATGTACCATTCTTGTCTCTTATCAGATGGATAGTGTCAGAGGTTTTTTTATTCTGGACTGCTTTTGCAAGGAGTCTGCCACTCTTGTTTCCTTGTTCGTAATATACCTTGTGTCTAAGGATGTATTGTCTTTTGACTTTTAAGTTAAGTTCATCAAGAAGTAATTTCCTTGTGTTAGTAAGTTCTAATAGGGTTGATTGGGCTTGAGTTTTTTTGTGAGTAGACTCTAGTGAGTTAATTTTGGCCAGTAGGGAAGAAATATTTGCTTGGTGTGTTTTTTTTACTTTAGAGGCTATTTTTAGGAATTCCCCCCTAGTGACGCATTTATGCGCTTCCCAGATGGTAAGGGAGGGGGTTTCTGGTTTAGTGTTGAGAGCGAAATACTCTTGTAAACATGAGGAAATGTGGTTGATCTCAGATGGATCCTTAAGGAGAGCAGCATTGAGCCTCCAGGTTTTAGATCTGGTGGTATTTTCCGGGAAACGGAGGCTTAAAGATATGGGGTGATGGTCTGATATTGTCATGGACTCTATCGAGGAATCATGCAGGAGGGGAAGATCAGTCTGAGATATGAAGAAGTAATCGATTCTAGAGTATTTTTGGTGAATAGGAGAGAAGAATGTGTAATCTCTTCCTTGAGGGTTTAAAGTTCTCCAGCTGTCGTGTAGTGTTAAAGTCTGAAGTTGTAATTTGATCTGTCTGAGAGCTCTATAGGTTATAACCGATGATCCTGACGATGTATCTACGAAAGGGTTGAGTGGGACGTTGAAGTCTCCACCAAGTATAAGTATACCTGAGTGGAATGTAGTTAAGAGGTCGGTGATTTGTCGGAAGAAGGATACTTGTTTTCTATTTGGGGCGTATATATTTGCTAGTGTGACGGGTCGTTCGTTCAGGGTACCTTTGAGGAATATGAATCTACCTGAATTATCCTTAAGGGAGTCTGAAATTTTAAGATTGATATGTTTGGAAATTAGTATGGTGACTCCTTTAGTTTTGGAGTCGGTGTTAGCGGCATGGTATGGTGTATTTTTTATCAGAGAGTTTGGGAATTTTCTTTGCATGGAAATGGGTTTCTTGAATAAAAATGATGTCAGCTTTCATTCTATGGCTATCTCTAAGTAGTAGTGTCCTCTTTTCAGGGATATTTAGACCTTTGGCATTTATTGATACTAGTTTCAGTGAGAGGGGTTTATGTGTCGAGGTTTGATGAGACATTTGTGGTTAGTGAGTGCTTCTACAGAGCAGGAAGGGTGAGGTTTTTTGAACTTTGATTTACTTGGTGGAGCTTAGGTAACAAATTGTGTTGTATATTTTGGGTGTTATGTCAGGGTTCAGGTGCGGAGTGACTGCGTGTAAACAGACTGGAAGCGGGGGGATCCGGGGAGATGACGAATACTGATAAAAAGTTAACTAGGAAATTGAGGGGTGGGGTTGGTATTCAGGTAATAAGCTAGGTGGTATATAGAGCAGTAGTAAGCCACAGGTTATTTGGGTAAATGGAAGGTATAATCCGGAGGTAGGTGTGGACCAGCAACACCTCCCTGTAATTTTGAACGCTGTATGTGGTGTGAGTATAAAAATATGAGGCAAAAGAAAAAGGAGCCGGAGTTGTCAGAGGGGGAATGAGGGAACCCTCTGTGTGGGGACTATGTCAAGTTAGGAAGAAAGACGGTAAGTTTCCTGCATGGTTGGAGCCCGCTATTTAGGATGTGATCTGGGGTCATATATGCGGAATCCCGGGGGACCTGAGCTATACATGGGGTGGAAAGAAGAATAGAGAATTGGACGACATCATGTGGGAAGTGGAAGCAGCAAGAAGTTTTTATATATTGTGGAGATTAATAACATTATGAGACCTGTTTAACGTCTGAAGAGGGGATAGTTGGAGTAAATCATTGAGTGAGAAGATGGGACAAACAGGGGGGTTTGTAAGTCTATTCTTTAAGCTGGTGATGGGATTGAGATATGATAAAATGTGCATAATACAGGTGTCATTGTGTCATTTAGAGCACAGGAGGTGATTCATTGTCTGTAATTTTCAGAGGGAGAGGTTGGTGAGTCTCCCATGACTTTGGCAGTATATACCGGATCTCATATTGAGAGGAGACCTTTAGTACCTACATGTCCCCGTCTGGCTTTCCGGGGAAGGGGTGGGATCAAAATTTAAGTGTCAATTATGGTTTATTATTAATCCCACAATAAAAGTGACCTTCCATGGGGGCCAGAGGTAGGGTTCAAAACATTTCAAAGCTTAAACAGAGAATAACATACAAGTCTAGAACTTTCCAGCCTTAGATCAGCTAGGGGTATATGACTTACTGTTGCCGACAGCCAGGAGGCCATGAGGCTTGCGTTCGTAAGGGAAATCTGATTATTTCCAGAGGGGCTGGAGTATGCCCAGATCTCGGGGGCGGCGGGAACAGCAAGTCACATACGAACATAAGAAGAAAACGGATCTGTTTTAAAACCTTAAATGCAAACAAATAACAGATTAAATCCCAAATGGGAAACTGAACTTAAGGAAGATAAAAAAAAAATAAGAAAATAAATGAAAAAAAAAAATGTTCCCTTGAGGAGAATGAAGACAACAGCCTTGACTGCCATCTAGTGGAACAATGTGGTAATTAATACCTCTTTTTTAGTAGATCTAGCTTATTTAAAGTTTATGCAAGATCTTTTGAGATAGACCCATATATATATAAAAAAAAAAAAAAAAGAAAAGGAAAGGATGAAGAAGAAGGAAAAGAGGGGAGTAAAAAATTTTAGGTTATATTCAAAAAGTCTCTTGCATACCTAAGAAGAAGGAGTTTTTGAGGAGAGCTTCAAGTTCGTCTTGATGTGGAGCAGAGAGGGTTACATTATGATTTCCCTGTCAATATGAAATGCACTATAGTACGGTGCAAAATGAAAGATTCAAGGCGACTGTTTCACAATAGGGGTGTTTTCAGTATGTGGGGATGGAAAAAAAAAAAACACCCTTCCTTTATGCGTTAGTCTGAGCACTTTACTGTGTATATATTCTTTGGATTATGTCTTAGTTGTGTATGCAAAGGACCCATATTAGTGATTGGTCCAGTCCAAAAAATGGGATCTTGGCGGGGTAAATGAAGAGAGCTTAATGGGCCAAAAGTTGGAGACATACTAATAAAATAAAAAGAAAAAAATAAGTAATTGGGTTTAAGTGTCTTACTGAACTTGTAGAGCCAGTCTTCTTTAGGCTAAGAGGTCGCTAGGTGAAAGGAACGTTGATGTACTTCTTCTCCTCTTGGGTGTCTCTGTATAATGGAAATAAGGAAAAATAAAAGGAGACAAGGGAAGGGGATAAATATAGGGAAAGGGAAACGAATCTTTGATTGAAGAATGAAAGAGTCTCTGGAAAGTTCAGGAGTTTCCTGGTTAGGTATTAGAATCATGGTGTGTATGCCATATTTATGCGTCAAGACGGTCTCTTCTGCGAGGTGGTGAGGAGCCTGGGCTCCTGAAGGCCTCTTCTCTTTGATTCAGGTTGCGGTGAATGGGAGGAAATTCTGCGACGTCTGTCTCTATGTCTCTGGGCCCTTGGGGTGGAGTTGTTGGAGACTTCTACCCATGCTTCAGCTATAGAGAATGAGCTGTACCATTCCGGGACTTCAGTGTATGGTATGTTTAAGGTGTCGCAGAAAGACTGTAGGTCGTCAGGTGTTCTTAGGTGGGCTGAGTGGCCTCTCCATGTGGCTGAGAGGCAGAAGGGGAACTTCCACCTATATGGGATTCCTCTTGTGCGTAGTTGATCTAGGAGGGGGCGAAGGGCTCTCCTGTGGTTTAGAGTGATGTTTGAAAGATCTTGGAACAGCTTTATTTCGCTGCCGTTGTATTGTATTCTGTTTCGGTCACGGGCTTTTCTGAGAATAGCCTCTTTTAATGGGAAATTCACTAAGCAGCATATAATATCTCTAGGCGGGTCAGTCTCTCGTCCCCTGGGCCTCAGTGCCCTATGGATTCTTTCCATTTCAATTGGTGAGTCTGCAGGCCTCTCAAGGAGATCATTAAAGATTCCTGTTACTGTTTGCTCTATTTGCTGTTGCTCTACTGTTTCAGGAACTCCTCTGATACGAATGTTGTGTCTGCGCCCACGGTTATCTATATCTTCTAGATGTCTGTGGATATCAATAATATGCGATATATTCATGTCTGTGGATTTTTGCAATTGTCTGATAGCATTGGAATGGCAGGATGTCGTCTGCTCCACTGCACCTATCCTCATAGAAATAGCATGGATGTCTGTCTTTAGGTCTGCTATAGCTGCAGATAATGTGTTTTTGATATCAGCAGCAATTGAATGTAGATCATTTAAGCAGAGAGATTGTGAGGATGAAGCTTTGGTAATTGGTTGAGCAGGTGTGTGTGGAAGGGCCTCTGGTGGAGATTCTAACTCCATGTCTGTGGATGTGCGGCCTTCACCCCCTGCCATCCGGAACATTGCTGGAATGTTACCGGGTGTCTGTATTACCGGATCTTTCGGGTTTTTGGAGGTGGGGGCAGGATGATCGTTTTTCCCCATGTTTTATTTTTGGGTGTTGCTGAGGGAGACCCCTATTTTAGCAGAGATCGGCTCCGTTCTGCAGGAGAGTGACTCAGGCAGCCATTATCCGGTGCTTACTTGCCACAAGAGAATGGATTTGTGTCTGGGGCTGCTTAGGGGTATTAGATGAGCCTCTTGTATGGCTTACCGTGTCCTGTGGAGCCTGGATGTCCGCGGATGAAGCTATTAGCTGGCGGCGCTCCCTGCTGAGTCTCCGGCCGGCTCTTCGGCCTATGTCCCCACGTGGAGCGGGTGATTCTCCGGGATCCCGGATTGCAGTCACCGTGTGGGGTGTAGGGTTGTGGTAGGTCTGTCAGGGGGTTTTTGAGGGCTAGAAAAGGTGTGGAGGATCCGATTAAGGATTGTTTTATCTCCTCAGCGGGTCGGAGCTGCGAGATGTGCGGCCGTCTCTCTCCGTGGTTGGACACGCCCCCCCTCCTTCTAGTTTTTTGACACCATCTTTTTCTCTTAGTAATTCCTCATTCAACCTCCACTCACTCCAGTCCTTTCTTTTTTTCCTTGGTATATTCATTGTCATACTGACTGGTGCATGATCCGATAGTGTTGTTATTTCTATTTCCGTTTTTACCACTCGGTCCAGGGCCCTATGCTCTACCAGAACATAATCAATTCTAGAATACGTCCCATGCACGGGGGAGTGGAACGTATAGTCTTTTCTTCTTGGGTGATATGCCCTCCAGGCATCTATTAACTGACATTGGAACAGTTTTTTTTAAATTCTCTTCAGCTGTGCATTCCGGATCCCCCATGCCCGGGACGTACTATCTACTTCCGGGTCGAATGGAAAATTAAAATCTCCTGCCACTATTACCATACCCTTTTTGAATTCCATTAATTTACCTAGTACCCCCAACAAGAAATCCACAGGGTTCCTGTTCGGGCAGTATACATTTGCTAGGGTAATTTCCTCGTTGTCCATCCTCCCCCTGAGGAAAAGATATCTCCCTTCTGGGTCGACCATTCTCTCCTCCAGGGTGAACCGGACCTTCCTGGAGAATCCTATGGCCACCCCCTTGGCCCTACTAGTCGCTGAGTCCCCCTGATACCATGTTGGAAAGTCCCTTGAGTATAGCTTTATATTGGTATTATGGGAAATGTGCGTCTCTTGTATAAACGCAATTCCCGTCCCATATCGTTTTAGCTATTGTAATATTTTATGTCTTTTTGTTGGTGTGTTCAGTCCCCGTGTGTTATATGTTAAATACCTAATTGCGTTCATCCTACCTTCTGTTTCTTCCTGCTCCCCCTCCCCCCTCCCGATCCATCTGGGGAGAGGGGGGGTGAGGACCATGGACACAAACCATCACATCTCCAATTCCCCACATTGACTTATGGTATCTCGTTTTCCCTACTTCTTCTTTATTATCAGAACCTTCTCGCCCCCCCCACCCCCCCAGTCCATCGGGGTATTGGGTCTGATCTTGACCCTCTTACCTAGAGAGCGAGCTAACTTAAAATTAATCCACTCCCAGGTGTACCCCAAAGGGTCAAGCTCAGCACTTGTCCCCCAACCGTGGATCTCCTCCCCACGGTGGGGGGGGGGTCCTCTGGCTAATACTTCCCGCAGATCCGGGCCCATCTCCGTTGATCTTACTATTCTTCATCCTTCCTTACCCCTTCCTATTCCCCTCCCCCCGCTATATATTCTTCTTGTGTAATGTCTTTTTATTCACCCGCAGCCACGGTTGGTCTTCTCTATTCAGTGTCCTTCCATTTTCTTTTCCAATCTGTATGTCCAATTTTTTACAAAAATCTTCTGTTTCTTCTGGAAATCTCAGTTTTGCGGACCTCCCATCTTTCTTTCCTATAAGAGATGCTGGGAACCCCCATGTATAATAAATATCCTGCTTTCTCATCTGTTCTAGTAGGGGTTTCAACAATCATCTTCTTACTCGAGTCTCCTTGGCTAAGTCCGCAAAAACCTTTACTTCTGTTTCTCCATATTTCACTGGAGGTCTTGTTCGTACTTTTTGCCATATTTGCTCCTTATCTTTGAATTTATGAAATCGGACAATAACATCTTGGGGTATTTCTTAACCCAATGTTGCAGGTTTCCTTATGTACTCTCTCTATCTCTATCTTTTCCTCCGCCGATTTTCCCAGAATATTTTATCAATGGTCTCCTATAGATCCTCTTCTTGTTGATTTTCCGGTGGATTCTCCGGTATATCTCAGATTCTCAGATTTCTCCTTCTACCTCGGTTCTCCTGATCCTCCTGTCTATATCGGATGTTGCGTTGCTCCCTCTGTAGTTTATTCACCTGCTCATTTAATCTCCTTATTTCCTCCGCTTGTTTTTCCAAACTCTCCTCTGTTTCTTCTACCCTTTTGAGGATCTGTCCCAGGTCTGTACTCAAGGAAATTATATCTCCTTTAAGTGATATTTCAAGCTTCTGGAACATTTCAGCCATTTCTGATTTTGTTGGCAATAATGGGCTTACTTGCTGCTCTTCCTCGAGGTCATGCCCCTTATTTGTTGGCACCATGGCGCCAGGAGTCTCTATTCCCGTTGACTGTCTCTTTTGCATTCCTTTATTGTTTGTCTCCTTTTGTTTACTTTTTGCTCCAACTTGTTTTTTTGGGCTTTCTAGCCGACTCTCCTGCACCATATATTTTTTAATGATACTTGCGCTAGCACTGACCTTTGGAGGGTTTACCCCTGCCCCTTTTACCGGTTTACCCCTCATCTTGTCTTTCGGAGGTTGCTACCCTCCTGCTGTTTCCTTCCCCAGGGGTCGTGTCGCCCCGGACCACCTCCCGGTCTTTTCCCTAACTTAACTGTTCGTAGACGGGTAGTCCCGGTCTCAGTAGTCTTTTGTTATTTTGTTATTTTCAGACCCCCTCCCACTTTTTTATATTATTTAGTTGTTGAGCTATCAGGTTTTTAAAACTGTCCATGTCCACCAGACGGAAAGACAGCATTTCAAAGGCCAGGAATTTTGAAATGCTGGCCTTTAGGGCCAGGGATCGTGGGTGGGTAGGGGGGTACTTCCTCTTTCTCTCCAGTGTTGGGGAGATGGAGAGCTGTAAGCTTCCATGGGAACGTGTGGAAATGCTTGGGGATGGTAGCAGACTTGGTGGCGTTGCTTTCACATGCTCTGTTTGTTGGGTGGCAGGTGACACTGGCACTGTAGAGGTGGAGGAAGAGGCCGAGGCAGCAGCAGCAGAAGAGGAAGCAGGAGGAGGCTGAGACCTTTCTTGGATTTTGAGGTACTTGTTCCACTGCAGCAAGTGCTTTGAATTTAGATGCCTGGTCATGCAGGTTATGCTCAGGTTTAGAACATTTATGCCTCGCTTCAGGCTCTCATTGCACAGTGTGCAAACCACTCGTGTCTTGTAGTCAGCACATTGTCTGGAGAACTGCCACGCCGGGGAATGCCTTTGAGCTGCCTTTGGTGTGCTAGGTCCCTGGGTGCGGTGGGTAGTAGCAGGCGTACTGTCTAGGGGACGTTCACTCAGCTTTTGCAACCTGCTTCCTTTTTTGCTGTGCTGGTGCCTCTGTGCGACCACCACCTCTTCCTCCAAACTGCACACATCACTCGCATGACCTTCATTCCATGTGGGGTCTAGGATGGTTTCTGAATGATAAACTCTCCCTCAGAGCACCAACAGGAACCTCTCCCTAATGCAGTAGTAGACGGTTTTAGAACGATAAACTCTCCCTCAGAGCACCAACAGGAACCTCTACCTAAGGAAGTAGGAGATGATTTTAGAACGATAAACTCTCCCTCAGAGCACCAACAGGAACCTCTCCCTAATTCAGAAGTAGACGGTTTTAGAATGATAATCTCTCCCATAGAGCACCAACAGGAACCTCTCCCTAATGCAGTAGTAGACGGCTTTAGAACGATAATCTCTCCCTCAGAGCACCAACAGGAACCTCTCCTTAATGCAGTAGTAGATGGTTTTAGAATGATAATGTCTCCCTCAGAGCATCAACAGGAACCTGTCCCTAATGCAGTAGGAGATGGTTTTAGAATGATAATCTCTCCTTCAGAGCACCAACAGGAACCTAACCCCAATGCAGTAGTAGATGGTTTTAGAATGATAATCTCTCCCACAGAGCACCAACAGGAACCTCTCCCTAATGCAGTAGTAGATGGTTTTAGAATGATAATCTCTCCCTCAGAGCACCAACAGGAACCTGTCACTAATGCTGTAGTAGATGGTTTTAGAGTGATAAACTCTCCCTCAGAGCACTAACAGAAACCTCTCCCTAATGCTGTAGTAGATTGTTTTAGAACGATAATCTCTCCCTCAGAGCATCAACAGGATCCTCTCCCTAATACAGTAGTAGATGGTTTTAGAACGACAATCTCTCCCTCAGAGCACCAACAGGAACCTGTCCTTAATGCAGTAGTGGAAGGTTTTAGAATGATAAACTCTCCCTCAGAGCACCAACAGGAACCTGTCCCTAATGCAGTAGTAGATGGTTTTAGAATGATAATCTCTCCGTCAGAGCACCAACAGGAACGTCTCCCTAATGCAGTAGTAGATGGTTTTAAAAGGATAATCTCTCCCTCACAGCACCAACATTAACCTCTCCCTAATGCAGTAGGAGATGGTTTTATAACGATAATCTCTCCCTCAGAGCACCAACAGGAACCTCTACCTAATGCAGTGTAGATGGTTTTAGAACAATAAACTCTCCCTCAGAGCACCAACAGGAACCTCTCCCTAATGCAGTAGTAGATGGTTTTAGAATGATAATCTCTCCCTCAGAGCACCAACAGGAACCTGTCCCTAATGCAGTAGTAGATTATTTTAGAATGATAATCTCTCCCTCAGAGCACCAACAGGAATCTGTCCCTAATGCAGTAGTAGATGGTTTTAGATAGATAATCTCTCCCTCAGAGCACCAACACGAATGTCTCCCTAATGCAGTAGTAGATGGTTTTAGAATGATAATCTCTCCCTCAGAGCACCAACAGGAACGTCTCCCTAATTCAGTAGTAGATGATTTTAGAACGATAATCTCTCCCTCAGAGCACTAACAAGAACCTCTCCCTAATGCGGTAGTAGATGGTTTTAAAAGTATAATCTCTCCCTCAGAGCACCAACAAGAACCTCTCCCTAATGCAGTAGTAGATGGTTTTAGAATGATAATCTCTCCCTCAGAGCACCAACAGGAACCTGTCACTAATGCAGTAGTAGATGGTTTTAGAACGATAATCTCTCACTCAGAGCACCAACAGGAACATCTCCCTAATGCAGTAGTAGATTGTTTTAGAATGATAATCTCTCACTCAGAGCACTAACAGGAACCTCTCCCTAATGCAGTAGTAGATGGTTTTAAAAGGATAATCTCTCCCTCAGAGCACCAACAGGAACCTCTCCCTAATGCAGTAGTAGATGGTTTTAGAACGATAAACTCTCCCTCAGAGCATCAACAGGAACCTGTTCCTAATGCAGTAGTAGATGGTTTTAGAATGATAATCTCTCCCTCAGAGCACCAACAGGAACATCTCCCTAATGCAGTAGTAGATGGTTTTAGAACGATAATCTCTCCCTCAGAGCACCAACAAGATCATCTCCCTAATGCACTATAAGATAGTTCTGAACGCTAATGTCTCCCTCGTAGCACAGACAGGAACATCTCCCTAATGCACTATAAGATGGTTGTGAAAGCTAATCTTTCCCTCACAGCACTGCCATGAAACTCTCCCTACTCTAGTCTGAGATGACCTGACACGCGGCGCTACATGACTCCAGCCTCATATAGAGACTGGGTCACATGATGCTCTGGCCAATCACAGCCATGACATTAGTAGGCATGGCTGTGATGGCTTCTAAGGGCAAACTAGTGAAAAGCTTGTTGATTGGCTGCCCAGCAGCTATAGAAAAGGCGCCAAAAATACCCGAATACCGAACCCGATCCTGGACTTTTTTTTTAATGTCCGGGATCGAGTTCGGGGCATGGACACCCCAAAGTCCGGTACGGACCCGAACTTTACAGTCCAGGTTCACTCAACTCTAATTACAGAGGACAAGGGGACATTCTTTAAGTGTGGAGGAAAAGAGATTTAAAGCCCCTTATACTTATCTCAGCCTGATCTCGATCCACAGTTGTACCCGAGATCACTGGCTCTCTTCCTCCTTATTGGGTAGATTGATAGCAGCGGGAGCCATTGGCAGTCAAATCCAGTGAAGAAGGCACTGGAGGCAGGACTGTGCAACAGCCACAGACAGGGTGGCTCAGGAGCAAGCCTGCACAAGTGCCCCCATAGAAAGTGCCTTCCTATGGGGAATTTGTCTAAGAGGAGGATCCAGGAGTGCCAACAGGGGAAGCAGAGAACAGAGCAGTTAAGTATGACATTGTTTACTATTTTAATTACAAAAATTGAAGCTTTAACCACATCAATACTGGGCAGGAAAACCCCCTTCCTGTCCAGGCCATTTTTCAGCTTTCAGCGCTATCACACTTTGAATGACAATTACTCAGTCAGGCAACACTGTACCCATATGAAATTTGCGTCCTTTTTTTCACACAAATAGAGCTTTCTTTTGGTGGTATTTAATCACTAGGGGTTTTTTATTTGTTTGTCCTATAAATAAAAAAATATTGAAAATTTTGTGAAAAAATGCCTTTTTCTTTGTTTCTGTCATAAAATTTTGCATTTAGTACTTTTTCTTTGTAAATTTTGGCCAAAATGTATACTGCTACCTATCTTTGGTAAAAATAACCCAAATAGGTATATATTATTGGGTCCTTGTGTAAGTTATAGAGTCTACAAGCTATGGTGGCAATCATTGAAAATTGATCACACCTGATATACTGACGGTCTATCTCATTTCTTGAGACCCTAACAAGCCAGGAAAGTACAAATACCCCCAAATGACCCCTTTTTGGAAAGTAGACATTCCAAGGTATGTAGTAAGAGGCATAGTGAATTTTTTGAAGTTGTAATTTTTTCCCACAATTCTTTGCAAAATGAAGATTTTTTTTTCTTTTTTTTCACAAAATTGTCATTGTAACAGGTTATTTCTCACACACAGCATATGTATACCACAAATTACACCCCAAAACACATTCTGCTACTCCTCCTGAGTATGGCGATATCACATGTCTGAGACTTTTTCACAGCCTGGCCACATACAGAGGCCCAACATGCAGGGAGCTCCGTCAAGTATTCTAGGGACATAAATTACACATCTAATGTCATGACGACCTATCACATTTTTGAAGGCCCTGGAGCATCTGACCACATACAGAGGCCCAACATTGAACTAGCTCCTTCAGGTGTTCTACAAGCATAAATTACACATCTCATTTCTCAACCCCCTATTACACTTTTGAAGGTCCTGGAGCATCAATACAATGGAATTGCCCACAAAATGACCCCATTTTGGAAAGAAAACACCCCACGGTCACTGATGGGCGTTGGGTGACACACCATGGTCACTGACGGGTGACAGGTGACACGCCACGGTTACTGATTGGTGACACGCCACTGTCACTGATGGGTGACGGGTGACACACCACGGTCACTGGTGGATGACGGGGGGGCATGCCACAGTCACTGACAAGTGAAGGGCGACACGCCACAATCACTGACAGGTCATGGGTGACAGGCGCACTTTATGATGGAAGTCTGATGAAAGGTACACTTTATGTTGACAGGTACACTTTATGGGGGCAGATGGGGTGACTGTTGGGTAACAGGTGCTTTGGGGGGGGCAGGGGTGATGTGACAGGGTGTGTTTGTGTTTTACAGATCAGTAACTCACTGATCCTAGCTCTTCTCTCTTCACACTGGAAACTGGTGAGGAGAGAAGAGCCGGTAACAGTGAGTTAACGCTTTGTTTACATTACATGTGATTGGCTGTGAAATAGATCACAACTGATCACAAGGTAACAGCCGCCGGCTGGTGGCTGATACCAGTGTCAGTGACAGACAGTGTTCCCTGGGAACACGCCACCACCGATGCGCACGCGCAGCGCGCTCCTGTTCGTGCGTATGCGCCATGCGCATGGGGGAAGTGCTGTTTGTGATCAGTCATGACTTCATCACGGCCAATCACATGGAAAACAGCCATGGCCAATGGCTGTTCGCTCCCATCAGTGACGCTGTATGTCCTGGGGACACGCCGACACCGACAGAGCCGGGATTAAAGGGGTGACGTCATATGACGTTGCCCCAGAACGAGAGCCTTATCGGTCCGCCGTCATTTGACGGTGGGCGGTAGGCAAGTGGTTAATAACACTTTCACATACGAAAAGTCTTCTTCACAGTAAGAGCTGTAAAAATATGAAGTAGCTCTGGCCAACTCAGTAGATTGTTTTAAAAAAAGATGAGTGAATTTCTAAATGCATGAACAAAATATACCCAAGGGGTAGTTGACCCAGTGAGTATCAGATTGCCTCCGGGGATCAGGAAAGATTTTTTTTCCCCAGAAGAGAAAATTGGATCATGCTTTATTGGGGTTTTTTGCCTTTCTCTGGATCAAATGTAGGTATGAAATTGTGTATACGGAGGTTTTTAATTCGTTTTTTTTCCTATTGGTTGACCTGGATGGACTTGTGTCTTTTTTCAACCTAATTACTATGTAACTATATTGTTAAAAAAGATCTCAATCGGTTACAGCATATACTTGGATTTTTTAACATCCGCATTGTAATGACAATAACAACAATACTTATTACTGACAATCCAATATAAGCTTACTTTCACGTTCTGTCTGTCTGCTGGTCAACTTTTTCCACAACTTCCTGGATTTCCTGCAAGATTTCCAGCTTCACTTCTGCTGTTTACTTTCAATTGAAAAGGACTACATATCCCATGGTACTTTGCTGCAAGCAGTGATTCCTGTGCTGATTCTGCCCCCTAAACTCCTCTCAGCACTTCAGTAATTCAGAAGACAGGTTCCGTGAATTCTGCAACACAGCAGAGCCTACTCACAGGACATAATTAATCACAGAATTCAAGGAAGTAAATATATGGGGATCTTCACAAAGTAAGTTTACAAACTTCAAGATAGTTCAGACTAATAGGAGTAGGTTAAAATAATTGAAATACAATGTGGAAATAAATATATGATTTTACACTTTGACCATAGTTATGCTTTTATAAATTACTATACAGCCAATGTGAAATTAGTTTAGGGCATTCTCTACTACAGAACTAACAGATAGTATGCAATGTTTTTTCACCAGGATGAATTTAAAAAATACACAAAGAAGAAAGTGACATGGATACATGGATCAGATGTGTCCCATACTATACCTCAGCCTGACGATAAATCACAAGAGAACTCCAAACTACATACATTATTATGGAAGCCTGAGCAGAAGGTGAGCAACTAAACACCACTTTTAGACCTCATGCACACTGGTTTCTAGTAAAGGCTTTTACAAAGTAAGTTTGGAAGAGTTCAACAGAATTTTGTTTGGGGGTTTATTTATTGCATTTGCCAGAATTTTAATTTATTCTGGCCATTGAAATAAATAAACGCCAAAGTGCTAAACATGCCTAGAGTTTATGCACAGTTATGTGCATTTGTGAGTGCTTATGCATATTTAACAACACTTTATGTGGTGAGAATTCCTGCTCCTGAATGCGATTTTAGGGAGTTCAGAAAACAGCCTATAAATTCCTCTGCATGATCAACTGCTAAAAACCTTCATGTGTGCATGGACACATAGGATAACATAGAGGGGGATTTGAGGGCAGAAAAAAACAATACAAATAATACAAATCCCCATATGTGTACTCATGGTAAATACATTTGCATTAAGTAGTTAAACCAATTTTACAATAAACCATTGAAAAAACGTGATGATCACTCATGCAATTTTTAAAGATCTTAACAACTTACCGCCCAGCATATAACAGAATGACATGTGCAAAGTGGTTAAGCTATCTTGACTGGATGCCATACAATGTCTAGAAGGATAAGCCGCAATTGCACGCCCGCAGGGGTGTGCAGCGTGGCGATTGTTGGTGTGGTGTGTCAGTCTGTCAGTCTGTCACACCGCATCACCGATCTCGGTAAAGAGCCTCTGATGTAGGCTCTTTACCATGTGATCTTCTGTGCCCAATTGTGTACCGGCTTTTCCTCCACTTGCGCTGATAGACACGAGTAGAGGAGAGCTGATCGGCCACTCTTCTGACAGAGAGGGGGTCTGTGCTAATTATCAGTGCATTTCCCCCAAGGATGCCCACCCAGGACCACCAGGGATGCCCACCCAGGAACTCCAAGGATGCCACCCAGGACCACCAGGTATGACCACCAGGGTTGCCAATTAGTGCCCATTAGAGGTGTCAATCAGTGTCCAGCAGTAATACCTGCCATTGCCTTCTCATCAGTGCTGCCTATCAGAGCCATCTATCAGTGCCCATCAGTGTCACCCATCAGTGCCACCTATCAGTGCCACTTATCAGTCCCCATCAGTGCTGCCTATCAGTGCCCATCAGTGTTGCCTATCAGTGCCCACCAGTGCCACCTATGAGTGCTCATCAGTGCCACCTCCAATGCCAATCAGTGCTGCATATCAGTGCCACCTATCAGTGCCCATCAGTGCTGCATATTAGTGCCTCATCATCAGTACACATCAGTGCCACCATATCAATGCCACCTCATTAGTGCCCTCTCACCAGTGCCCAGCAGTGCCACCTTATCAGTGCCTGTCCGTGCAGCCTCATCAGTGCCCATCAGTGAAGGAGAAAACTTACTTATTTACAAAATGTTATAACAGAAACAAAGAAAAACTTTTTTTTTTTCAAAATTTTCTGTCTTTTTTTTATTTGTTTAGCAAGAAAAAAGTGGTGATCAAATACCACCAAAAGAAAGCTCTATTTGTGGGAACAAAATGTTAAAAATTTTGTTTGGGTTCAGTGTTGCATGACCGCACAATTGTCATTCAAAATGTGACAGCGATGAAAGCTGAAAATTGGTCTGGCCCTGTATTGAAGATGTTAAATAAAGTTCTGTATCTTTAAATAAAGGTAGAAGGAGGAATTTATAGTATATAAGTGAGTACATCACACCACTCAACATAGCCTTTGATAACGCCCTGTGCGAGGGGCGAAATGCTTCAGTTGACCATGGGTGGTGACGTTGTTTCCGGGCCGTTGAGACACATGTTGATGCAAAACTTCTGGTTTGGCATTTTGCCTGCATTTCTTCATGTACAATTGAGTATAACTGCTTTTAACTTTTCCAATTATTTTAATTAATGGAATTACGCTATTTTGAGCTTTCATGCCATCCTCTTTATGTCTGCCTATTAGGGATGAGCCAAACACCCCCCCCCCCCCCC
>BLSH010112578.1:922838-934707 GCA_018402905.1 Glandirana rugosa
GACGTATGACTCGGACGTGGGAGCCTCCTGTCGGGTTACAAAGTAGACCCTGGCCAACCACAAATCTCACCAGAAAGGGGGAGTGAAGTTGTCAGGCCTAACATACGACAAAACTAGACGAGTGTCTAGACCAAGGGTCGATGGACCAAATTGGTGAAGGGCGGGCCGCGTAACTGTGGTGGGTCAGCCTGACCCACGGCACCACCGATCACCGCGATGCGCGCCCCCGGGGGCGCGCGATCGCGGATTATCCTGAGGACGTCAATAGACGTCCAGTCAGGATAATGACCCCCCCGCCCGGACGTCATTTGTCAATGCGCCGGGCGGGAAGTGGTTAAACCAGGTAGCTGGGAACCAGATCTGTGAGCAGATCAAAACAGCATACAATCCGGACTGTTGAAGTGAGGGGGAAAGACCACTCTAAACACCAACCGGTCCCAGATGAAACATTGGGCTGTCCTCCGAGGGTGCAGGCTCAGTATGCAGTTAGGATGATGCAAGAAAAAATCTGGATGGCCACACTCCTTTCAATGCTTTATTGTACAATTCATTCCATACAATACAGAAATAGGGGGAAAACTGACGCGTTTCACGCCCCCCTAAGGGTGCTTACTCATAGCTACAACAACATAAGCTAGACTGCATATATATATATATATATATATATATACATCTTTAAATGTTGTATCAAAAGATAGCCAATTAAACACAAATAGCGATTGACATAATAGGCACAATTATCAGCAGGGGTCAACAGGTGGTGCATCATGTTCAGTGAGATGAACTCCAACAGAGGGCTGTCCCACACTATTAGCAGTGTTATATGTTGATTCTATGATTGATTCAATCTATAGACAAGGGTTTTCTTTGCCCTATTACTTCTGTGGGAGATTAGCTCAATGGGGATCGCCTTCCCTGGAAAAAGGCAGTTCAAATGGCAGGTTTCCTTAAAATCAGGTTTATTTAAAAGGTTGCATGCAGAAATCAAATAAACAAAAGAGAAAATAAATACTTGACATCCAGGCACTAACTAAACATTTCAGTTTCCCTAACCGAATGGTGAAGGGCTTCTCCCAGACACCCACAAATCATAGACAGTGCAAACCTTTTTGTCTCAGTCAATGCACAAACTTCCATGCGTCAGCTCTCTCAGGCTGATGGCTCCTGAGTATCAGATCAGAGCAAAACTCTTCTCTACTCCTCATTATTTAAACCACCTGTTGGTGGACTCCAGTGGACCACAAGATCTGACCAAAACCCAGACCAGATTCCAACTTAGTCCACTGAAAATAAACGCATGCGAGGCAACACATATCGTCCATCGATCACCTTGCCTCGTATAACGTCACATACCCCCCCCCCCCCCGCTCAAGCCCTTGCAGCTGGGCAACTGTCCCAACCAGACAGTGGACATGGGAAAGAGCATCTGCATTATTCTGGAGTTTCCCCGCTCAATGCTCCACTGTGAATTTAAATGCTTGCAGAGCAAGGAACCACCTTGTCACCTAATTGTTTTCCTCTTTGTTATCACACATCCATTTAAGAGGGGCATGGTCAGTGACTAATTTGAATGGTCTGCGCAATAGGTAATATTTCAGGGCATCTAAGGCCCATTTGATGGCTAAACTTTCCTTCTCAACAATGGCATATTTTTTTTCATGTCTGTTGAGCTTTCTGCTAAGGTAGACCGCTGGGTGCTCCTCCCCATCTCTGACCTGGGACAGTACAGCACCCAGTCCCTCATCAGAGGTGTCTGTCTGTACCACAAATTCCTCTGTGAAATCTGGGGTGATGAACACAGGTTGTACACAAAGGGCTTGCTTCAACATTTGAAATGCCTTCTCTGTCTCCAGATTCCACTTGATCATGACCAACCCTCTACCCTGCGTCAGATTTGTCAGTGGGGCTGCAATGGTGGCAAAATTGGGAATAAAATGCCTGTAGTATCCTGTGATCCCAAGAAATGTGCAAATTTGCTTTTTATTTATAGGTCGGGGCCACTTTTGAATGGCCTCAATTCCAAGAACAGGAATGCAAACTGCTCACTAGGGGGAGAGCCTCTGGAGGAATCTAGGATGGAAAAAGACCTAGGGATCCTAGTAGAGAACAGGCTCAGCAATGGCATGCAATGCCAAGCTGCTGCAAAGCAAAGCTAACAAAGTGTTGGCATACATCAAGAAAGGGGTCAACTCCAGGGATAAATCAATAATTCTCCCACTATACAAGTCTCTGGTGAGGCCACACCTGGAATATGCCGTCCAATTCTGGGCACCAGTCCTCAGGAAGGATGTCCTGGTATTGGAAAGGGTTCAGAGAAGGACAACAAAGCTAATTAAGGGATTAGAGGACGTTAGTTATGAGTAGAGTTGAGCGAACTTCTAGAAGTTCGGGTTCTGCTGGTTTGGCCGAACTTCGGGACAAAGTCCGGGTTCGGGTCCGGACAGAACCCGAACTTTGCCCCGAACCCCATTGAAATCAATGGGGACCCGAACTTTTAGGCACAAAAATGGCTGTAAAAAAGTCCTGGAAAGTCCTAGAGGTCTGCAAAAGGAAGGAAAATTGGGGTAAGGGTGGGACAAGTGCCCTACAAAGAAATGGGGACAGGGAAATAACTTTAAATATTTAAAAAATAAAACCATAAAAAAATCAAAAATGGAGGTGGATGTGGACCATCTTCAAACTGTGTGTGAAAAGTATTAATTAACGTTAGAAGCCATATCACTGTTATAAAATCATCTTCAAACTGTGTGAAAAAAGTATAAATTAGCCGGGAGAACCCATATCACTGTTCTACAATCATCTGGAAACTGTGTGTTAAACTTAAACTAAAACCGGGAGAACCCATATCACTGTTCTAAAATCATCTGGAAACTGTGTGTTAAACTTAAACTAAAACTGGGAGAACCCATATCACTGTTCTAAAATCATCTGGAAGCTGTGTGTTAAACTTAAACTAAAACCGGGAAAACCCATATCGCTGTTCTAAAATCATCTGGAAACTGTGTGTTAAACTTAAACTAAAACCGGGAGAACCCATATCACTGTTCTACAATCATCTGGAAACTGTGTGTTAAACTTAAACTAAAACCAGGAGAACCCATATCACTGTTCTAAAATCATCTAAAAACTGTGTGTGAAACTATAGCAGAGCGAAGCCATATCCCTGTTCTTCTCTCTGTTATATTTTCACACACAGTTTTTAGATGATTTTAGAACAGGGATATGGTTTTGCTCTGCTATAGTTTCACACACAGTTTTTAGATGATTTTAGAACAGGGATATGGCTTTTCTTTGATATATTTTCACACACAGTTTTTAGATGATTTTAGAACAGTGATATGGCTTTTCTCTGACATATTTTCACACACAGTTTTTTGATGATTTTAGAACAGGGATATGCCTTCGCTCTGCTATAGTTTCACACACAGATGGGTTCTCCCGGTTTTAGTTTAAGTTTAACACACAGTTTCCAGATGATTTTAGAACAGTGATATGGGTTCTCCCGGTTTTAGTTTAAGTTTAACACACAGTTTCCAGATGATTTTAGAATAATGATATGGGTTCTCCCGGTTTTAATTTAAGTTTAACACACAGTTTCCAGATGATTTTAGAACAGTGATATGGGTTCTCCCGGTATTAGTTTAAGTTTAACACACAGTTTCCAGATGATTGTAGAACAGTGATATGGGCTCTACCGGTTTTAGTTTAAGTTTAACACACAGTTTCCAGATGATTGTAGAACAGTGATATGGGTACTCCCGGCTAATTTATACTTTTTTCACACAGTTTGAAGATGATTTTAGAACAGTGATATGGCTTCTACCGTTAATTAATACTTTTCACACACAGTTTGAAGATGGTCCACATCCACCTCCATTTTTGATTTTTTTATGTTTTTTTTTTTTTTTAATATTTAAAGTTATTTCCCTGCCCCCATTTCTTTGTAGGGCACTTGTCCCACCCTTACCCCCATTTCCTTCCTTTTGCAGACCTCTAGGACTTTCCAGGACTTTTTTACAGCAATTTTCAGAACTTTTAGTAAAATTACCAGAACCCCGGACCCAAACCCGGACTTTTTTTGAAAAGTCCGGGTTCGGGTCCAGGTCCTGGACACCCAAAGGTTCGGTACGGACCCGAACTTTACAGTTCGGGTTCGCTCAACACTACCCTCAACCAATAATGTAGTCAAGGTATTCGGCCTTCTCCAAGCCTATGGCACACTTTCTGGGGTTGGCAGTGAGTCCTGATTTTTTTAAGAGAATCTACTACTGCTTGCACCCGGGGCAAATGGGATTCCCAATCTGGGCTGTGGATGATTACGTCGTCCAAATAGGCATCTGCGTATTGGTGATGTGGTTTTAAGGACTTATCCATCATCCTCTGGAATGAGGAAGGAGCACCATGCAAGCCAAAAGGCATGCGCTTATACTGGAAGGTCCCCCCTTTAGTCAAGTCTAACATAGTTATGTACCAGGCACTACCCAATCTGTCAACAAGCTCGACGACCCGAGGCATTGGGTACACATTGAATATGGACATGCTGTTCAACTTTCTGAAATCATTACAAAACCTTATCGTTCCATCTGGTTTTGGGACCAATATTATGATACCAAAAATATGTTTTTTATTTCATTTGCAACTGCTTTGCGCCTACCCATGGGCATTCTATAGGGCTTTACATTTACGCAGACACCTGGTTCCGTAATTGTGTTATGCTGTATAACTGTGGTCAGTCCGGGCAGGTGAGAAAAAAAGTCTCTATTCTTACTCACAAATTCTTTAAAGTCCTTCTGTTGGGCCACTGACAAGGTTTCAGTTATGGGTACTTCCGGAGTCACAGGGGTATGCCCTTTTGGGGGGTTGGCAATGTCAGTAAAGTCTCTCTGTCCTTCCAAGGTTTCAAGAGATTAACATGATATATTTGTTCTGGTTTCCTTTTCCCTGACTGGTAAACTTTGTAGTTTACTTCCCGTACTCTTTCCATAATTTCAAAGGGACCTTGCCACTTTGCTAGGAATTTGTGCTCAACTTTGGGGACTAGTACCAGCACTCTATCACCAGGGCTGAAGACCCGGGTTTTGGCACCCTGATTATAAACCCTTCTCTGAGCCTCCTGGGCTTGCTCCATATGTTCCTGTACCAGCGGCATAACAGCAGAGATTCTATCTTGCATCAGTGAGATATGCTCGACGATGCTTCTATAAGGTGTGGTCACTCCCTCCCACGTTTCTTTGGCAACATCTAGCAATCCCCTGGGATGTCTACCATACAGTAGTTCAAAATAAGAGTAATATGTAGATGCCTGAGGTACCTCTCATATGGCAAACATGATGTATGGTAGCAAGAAACAAGGACATTGGGAGATTTTGAACAACTTAGACAATTCTTTAGTGATTCGGGACATAAATGGAGTGCATTGATCCGTTGATACCTCTTTTGGAAAACCCACACAACTAAATACCTGGACAAGCTCTTTAGCAATAGTTTTATCTGTGCTGTTACGTAAGGGAATGGCTTCAAAATATTGAGTGGCATAGTCCAGTATTACCAGTATGTGCTGATGGCCCCGGGCAGACTTTACTACTGGTCCCATCAGATCCATGCCAATTCTTTCAAACGGCACTTTAATTATAAGTAACGGTACCAGCGGACTGACACTCTGGGCATGACTCACAATATTCTTTGACATCTGCATATAACTCATAGCAAAAGAATCTCTGGATTATCCTCTCCTTAGTTTTCTCTATACCCAGATGTCCCCCCATCATATGACCATGAGCTAAATCAAATACCATTCAGTGATAGGGTTTGGGAACCACTAGTTGCTCTACCTCCTCCTCCCCTTGCTTGACCACATGATACAGCAAGTTATTTTTAAGAGCCATGTAGGGAAAAGACACCCCTACATTAGGTTCAAGAGGTTCCCCATCTATCCTTTTAATGTTTTCTCTGGCTCTATTGAGTGTGGTGTCTTTTAGTTGTTCCATACAAAAATCATCTTTTCTGACCTCTAAGTCAGGCACCACATTCTGTCCCCTCTCACTGTTAGAGTCAGAAATGATTTCTTGTTCATTGCCCCCCGGCTGGGGGGGGGGGGTGGAGTCCAGCTCCTCCTGCTCCCTAGCCATTACAGAAAAAGGAAAAAGATCTTCTCCTTGACATGTCAACAATGTCCTTTCAATTTTGTAAGCAAAAGGGTCTGGTGTGAGTTCCAGTGTTTCCTCAACAGGGGGGCGCTCTGTCCTCCCGACTCCTTTTGTTTTCCCATAAACTCTAAAAGTGGGGAAAATCTCTCCCCACTAAGGCTTCATGAAGCAGTGAGGGTACCACCCCCACTGAATATGTCACCGTGCCCCAAGGGCTATTAATCTCAACCACAGCAGTCTGGTAATCACATGTGTCACCATGTATGCAAATAACCCCAATAATGCTAGGGTGTAACACAATCACCTTTGACTAAGGTCACCACACTACCAGAATCTAGAAGAACTGTGACTGGCTTCCCATCAACTGAAATTACACACATTTGCTTTTCCATACTTTCCTGACACTTTGCAGTACATGCTACCTGTGCTAAAAGAGACATGCATTTTTTTCAAGTAAGCATTATCACATTGATTGGTTCATCATTTAGGGAACAGTTAGTTCCAATATAACCAAATGCATGGCAGCAATAATATTTTATATGTTCTGTACCCAGTCCTTTAAATGGCCTCAGAGACCTTCCTGACCTATTTGGTCAGTCTCCAGGTCCTGAGACCATAGTCTCATTATCTGTGGCAACAGACTTGTAAGTTCTCCTCATGCCCTTGAACCCTGGAACAGTCTTATCGGATCCTCTGGGCAATTTTCCACCCTTAAAGACTTGGAGCAGGGTACGGATGGGTTCAACAAGTCCTCTGCCGCCGTATATCTCTCCACTAGGTCCACCAGCTGATTTTCAGTCTTAGGATCCCCATGGCTGACCCACTTCCTCAAAGTGGCAGGGAGTATACGTAAATAATGGTCCATGACCACATACTCCACAATCTTAGGGCCAGACAAAGTCTCTGGCTGCAGCCATTTCTTGGTGAGGTGTATCAAATCAAATATTTGGGAGTGGGGTGGCTTATCAGTACTGTATGACCAGCGATGTGGAACCGTTGAGCCCGGACTGCAATGGTGACCCCCATGCGTGCAAGCATCTCGGCTTTCAGTGTCTCATAATCCTGTGCAGCCTCTGATTCCAGGTCATAATAGGCTTTTTGGGATCTTCTGTCTGAAAAGGTGCTAGCAGTACTACCCATTGCTCTTTTTGCCATTCTTCTCGAACAGCGACTCTTTCAAAAGTTGCAATATACGCTTCCACATCATCTACAGGTGTCATCTGCTGCAGGAAATAGCTGGCACGCACCATTTTCTGTTCCACCAGTAAAGGACTTGCGGACCCCTTCTTTAACACCACCAGGGCCTCCGCAAACTGGCGATTTGCCTCCTGCTGGGCTGCAACGGCCTGGTGGTTTGCCTCCTGCTGCGCTGCGATGGCCTGTGGGACTTGATCATTGGTTTCCTGCTGCTGGCGATTGCTCTTCTGCTGGGTTGCAGTGGCCTGCAGCAGAGCTTTTAACACGTCCTCCATCTTGTTTAGGAAGATGCCCACCGAATCCACCATGTGTAGGGGGTTAGCTCAATGGGGATCAAATATTATGTTTAAAATATTTGGTAGACCTTTTGTCTGAGGAGCTGGTGTAGCCAGGAGGGTTTCGGGTTCATTGAGAACATGGCTGACTTCTCAATCGGTTAACAGCTCTATAGCATGGACGGACTGAACCTAAATAGGGAAGGTGCAGATCGGCTGGGAGTGAAGATGGCTGACAAGTTTGAGGGGGCTTTTAAACTAGGCAACGCAGCGAGGGTATAGATGTAGAGATAGACAGCATGGTACACATTTCAGAGGGTAGTATTGGGGGCATTAATGGTAGGTTGAATAAAAGACCTAAACCTGAGGTAAGTATAGTAACAAGTCCTATTTGTAGCCTGGCATATTGCCAGGCAAAAGTTAGCGGCATGTTGACTAATGCCAGGAGTCTGGCGGACAAGATGGGAGAACTAGAGATTAGAGTTGAGCGAACCCGAACTGTAAAGTTCGGATCCGTACCGAACTTTCAAGTGTCTGTGTCTTGAACCCGAACCCGAAAGTTTGAGGAAAAAGTCCGGGTTCGGGTTCTGGGTTCTGGTATTTTATCACGCATGTTGAATAGCTGCAGGGCAGCCAATCAACAAGCGTTTCACTGGTTTTCCCTAGAAGCCATCACAGCCATGCCTACTAATGGCATGGCTGTGATTGGCCAGTGCATCATGTGACCCAGCCTCTCTATGAGGCTGGAGTCACAGTGCTGCATGTCACATGCTCTCAGGTTAGTGTAGGGAGAGGATGCTGCCGGCGCTGTGAGGGACAGCTTGTGAGGGACAGATTGCAGATCTAATAACTAGTGTTGAGCGAACCCGGACTGTAACGTTCGGGTCCGTACCAAACTTTCGGGTGTCCGGGACCCGGACCCGGACCCGAACACGGACATTTCAAAAAAAGTTTGGGTTCGGGTTCTGGGTTCTGGTAGTTGATCACGCATGTTGAATAGCTGAAGGGCAGCCAATCAACAAGCGTTTCACTGGTTTGCCCTTAGAAGCCATCACAGCCATGCCTACTAATGGCATGACTGTGATTGGCCAGTGCATCATGTGACCCAGCCTCTTTATAAGCTGGAGTCACAGTGCGGCATGTCACATGCTCTTGGGTTAGTGTAGGGAGAGGAAGCTGCCTGTGTTTTTGTGAGGGAGAGATGTCTGATCCTGCATCCTGAGATTACTACTGCTGTTGCTCTGAGGGACAGATTGCAGAAATTCGAGATTTCACATACTGCTGCTTTGAGTGACATATTGCAGATTGCAGATCAAAATCTGCATAACACAACGATCGCTACGATTTGTAACAACAATCAGATTGTTGGAGTACTTTGAGATTTCACATACTGCTGCTTTGAGTGACACATTGCAGATCAAACCCTGCCTAACACAATGATCGTTACGATCATACACAACGATCAGATTGTGGGATCGTACACAACGATCAGATTGTAGGAGTAATTTGAGATTTCACATACTGCTGCTTTGAGCGATCTGACTGCACTAGGTAGAGGCTTCTGCTTAGAGGGACAGATTATTGTTCAAAAATCATTGCCTACTCCTATAGGGCCAGCTGTTGCTGTAAGTGGCACATTATTGTTCAAAAATCATCTCCTAGTTCTAAAGGGAGAGTTTCCAGCTGTTGCTTAGAGGGACAGATTATTGCTCAAAAATCATTGCCTACTCCTATAGGGCCAGGTTACAGCTGTTGCTGTAAGTGACACATTATTGTTCAAAAATCATATCCTAGTTCTAAAGGGAGAGTTTCCAGCTGTTGCTTAGAGGGACAGATTATTGTTCAAAAACCATTGCCTACTCCTATAGGGCCAGGTTCCAGCTGTTGCTGTAAGTGACACATTATTGTTCAAAAATCATCTCCTAGTTCTAAAGGGAGAGTTTCTAGCTGTTGCTTAGAGGGACAGATTATTGTTCAAAAAACATTGCCTACTCCTATAGGGCCAGGTTCCAGCTGTTGCTGTAAGTGACAGATTATTTATTGGTCAAAAATCATCTCCTAGTTCTAAAGGGAGAGCTTCCAGCTGTTGGTGTGAGCAGTGCATTTCTTGCACCAAAATAAAAAGTCCGGCTACGTTGGTGTTTTTAAAAAAAAAGGTATTAATTGGTATTAATAAATACTTGCATAGGGCTACATAGTACATTTGCGGGCCCAATGAGGAGAGCAAATAAGGGATGTGGTCATGGTGCTGCTGGTGATGCTGGTGCTGCTGGTAGGAGGGTTTTTTTTACTGTGCTATGCCCAGTGTGATGTGTGTAGAGAAAACAGTGAGCAGCTACCTGTGTCGACCAAACTTAATCGTAGAAATTCGTAGTTATATGTAGTGGTAGCGCTAAACTGAGCATGTGAGAAATAACTTATATATATTGATAATACTTATGTGTGTAAATGGCACAATATATGAAAATAAAACAACCTTATATTAGGAATAGAAGTGCAGTGCATGAATTAATACATGGACATATACATATATGAATATATACAACAAGTCCTAGTACATAAAGTGCAAAAGTGTCCTTTATACTAAAATCAAGGTGCAATATCCAAATTGTGAATCTTCGACGGGTGGTGACTCTTCAGAGTTAATACTCTGTGTGCTTGATTTAAAGAGAACTCCAACTACTATTTGAGTGGAGGCTTACCAAAATATGGAAGTAAAAACGCCTTTGGATCATTAAAGGACCAGACAGCAGAGATCATCAAGGTGCTCCAGGGAACTCCGACACCGGTCGAGTCACACAGCCAGGTCTTGCGTCTCTGGTAGACCAAACTCGTCTCAATGGGTCCGCGTCTATCCTCCAGGTCCTGGATCAGGGTGGTCCGGTTAGGAATACCAGTGGTCTTCCGGTGGGGGGGAAGGGGGTCCAAATAGGGGGGCCGAAGGTCATCAAATGCCTCAACCGGTTATATGGTGTTGGTGAACCTCCTGTTGGAAGGAGAGGACGTGGTCGAGGTGTGCCAGCTACACACACACAAGGCAAATACCTTCCTCAGGTAGCCAACAGAACCTTCACCGGTATATGGTAGGCCAGAATGCCCCTCAATGATTGGTGAGCCCAGAACAAGTACAGGCGATAGTAGATTGGGTGGCTGACAATGCCTCCAGTTCCTTCACATTGTCTGCCTCCCGGTCCCTTGATGAAAGCTCAGAGTTGGCACCTGAACCCCATGGCCATCTGTCTTTCACCTCAGCCCCTTGTAAATTAGCCAAGCAGTCTGAGCCCCAAGTCCTGCAAGAGACTCATGCTTTTTGATGACTCTCCTGGTGTGCTTTCCATGGGCCATCCACACAGCGCTGCCCCAGAAGTGGAAGACATTGAGTGCACCGATGCCCAACCACTTATGTTGCAGGATGAGGACATGGAAACACCAGCGCAGCACATTTCGGATGATGATGAAACACAGGTGCCAACTGCTGCAGCTTGCCTCAGTGTGCAAACTGACAAGGAGGGCAGTGGTGAAGGGTGGGTGGAAGATGATGTGGAGGATGATGAGGTCCTAGACCCCACATGGAATGAGGGTCATGCGAGTGACGTGTGGAGTTTGGAGGAAGAGGTGGTGGTCGCACAGAGGCCCCAGCACACCAAAAGAGGAAGCAGGTTGCAAAAGCGGAGCAAGCGTCCCCTAGACAGTATGCCTGCTACTACCCACCGCACCCAGGGACCTAGCACACCAAAGGCAGCTCAAAGGCATTCCCCCGCGTGGCAGTTCTCCAGACAATGTGCTGACGACAAGACACGAGTGGTTTGCAAGCTGTGCAATGATAGCCAGAGCCGGGGCATAAATGTTCTCAACCTGAGCACAACCCCCATGACCAGGCGTCTAAATTCAAGGCACAAGCTGCATTGGAATAATTACCTCAAAATCCAAGAAAGGTCTCGGCCTCCTCCTGCTTTCTCTTCTGCTGCTGCCTCGGCCTCTTCCTCCACCTCTACAGTGACAGTGTCACCTGCCACCCAGCAAACAGACGACATGACAGCAACGCCACCATGTCCGCCACTGTCCCCAAGCATTTCCACATGGTCCCATGGAAGCTTACAGCTGTCCATCTCCCAAACACTGGAGAGAAAGAGGAAGTACCCCCCTACTTACCCGTGATCCCTGGCCCTGAATGCCAGCATTTCAAAATTCCTGGCCTTTGAAATGCTGTCATTCCGTCTGGTGGACACGGACAGTTTCAAAAACCTGATG
>BLSH010112578.1:951244-963903 GCA_018402905.1 Glandirana rugosa
TGACACACATTGTGAAATTGATTTTGGCTCTGATTGGGTATGATGACAAGACGTTTGTAGAACTTTGACACACATTGTGAAATTGATTTTGACGAGCGAACCCATATCCCTGTTCTTCTCTCTGCTATAGTTTCACACACAGTTTCCAGATGTTTGCAGAACAGTGATATGGGTTAGTCCCAGTTTTAGTTAAAGTGTTACACATAGTTTCCAGATGTTTGCAGAACAGTGATATGAGTTAGTCCCGGTTTTAGTTAAAGTGTTACACACAGTTTCCAGATGTTTGCAGAACAGTGATATGGGTTAGTCCCAGTTTTAGTTAAAGTGTTACACACAGTTTCAAGATGTTTGCAGAACAGTAGTATGGGTTAGTCTCGGTTTTAGTTAAAGTGTTACACACAGTTTCCAGATGTTTGCAGAACAATGATATGGGTTCTCCCGGCTTATTTATACTTTTTGACACAGTTTGAAGATGATTTTAGAACAGTGATATGGCTTCTACCATTAATTAATACTTTGCAGACACAGTTTGAAGATGGTACACTTCAACCTCCATTTTTGATTTTTTTATGAAATTATTTTTTTAAAAATGCTTTTAGTTATTTCCCTGTCCCCATTTCTTTGTAGGGCACTTGTCCCACCCTTACCCCCATTTCCTTCCTTTTGCAGACCTCTAGGGCTTTCCAGGACTTTTTTACAGCCATTTTTGTGCCTAAAAGTTCGGGTTCCCATTGATTTCAATGGGGTTCGGGGTCCGGGACAAAGTTCGGGTTCTGTCTGGACCCGAACCCGGACTTTGTCCCGAAGTTCGGCCGAAACAGCAGAACCCGGACTTCCAGAAGTTCGCTCAACTCTAATCAGGATTGATCAATTTTAAAATAGATACCATTGTTTGTAGACTCTATAACTTTCCTACAGACTAAATAATACACATCAATTTCAGTTATTTTCATCAAAGAAATGTAGCAGAATAGAATTTGGCCTAAATTTATGAAGAAAGATTATTTATTTGCAAAATTTTATAACAGAAATGAAGAAAAATGCCTTTTTTTTTAAAAAATGTTCAGTCTTTTTTCTCTTATTTAGCAAAAAATAAAAAACCCAATGGCAATTTTACATACCACCAAAAGAAAGTTCTATTTGTGTGAAAAAAAATGATAAAAATGTTATATGGGTTCAGTGTTGTATGTCCATGCAATTGTCATTCAAAGTATGACTATGCTGAAAGCTGAAAATTGGCCATAGGGGGGTGAAAGTGCTGTTATTTAAGCCGTTAATAAAAAGAAACTTTTGTGTCCTGTCCAAATAACACACAATTGGAAATCCAACTCTTGTTGCACCTACAGTTATGCTCATATTAAACTCTGAAACTGGAATGTCCTAAATACACAAGCCATTGTATCTGTGACAATGTCCTCTGCATCACTGAAAGTGAATTTATTTTTATATTAATAGCTTTAATGACATATTTTTTTTAGAGCTACTACATTTTAACAATGTTTTGGGTTCAATACACAGCAATATAATTGGATTGATCCTTTCTTGTATTAAATATCAACAAACAATTGAGTCTGGTTAAGGTGGATCTATTGAACAATAAGGTCTGGGTTTAATAACCCATGTGCCATAATTATTTAACTCCTTTCTGGGTCACTGACATACAAACATCAGACAGAGATATGCATAGTAGCTCATTAACCGGTCTGCTGGTTTTGCATCCTATATTTATTCCTTTTCCATGATGAACATACATGCTAATCAAAGATACTGTATACTGGGATGTGTAGTTGCAAGATCATGAGAGAAACGAGACATATGCTGAGCTACAAAACAGCATCATTTAAAGTTTTGCTGATAGAACTGTTTTATGAAAATGATTTTGTGCATTGTGTTTGTTGCTTTCTTTTTCATTGCTTTCCTATTTTTAAACTTGTAGGCAGCATTTATGTGGACCAAACTCAATAGAAGTAGAAATTGCTCCAATATGGAAGCTTTTATTAAAGGAGGTAATACAGCTAATCCATTCTGTTGTTGTTTTGTATGGATGTTTCATGAGAGTCAGCAGTAGATACCCTAAAGAACAAGCACTTCTTCTGTAACTCTTTCACCGTGTCACATTCCTTAGTGTTATTAATTGGTTGAAAAGAAATAAAATGCATGTATTTTATTTAGTATTTTATAGAGCATTAGGTATTTTTAAAGCATGTTCAAATGTGTTTGGATGTTATAGAAATAAAGGCTATTTTTAGAAATGTGCATAATCAACCTATCATTCATGTCTTGTTCAAATAAACTATATAATCAATGTGATTCTATATGACTGTCAGTTAGGGATTGCAAGCACCTTGAGGGCAGGGACTGATGTGAAAGCACAACATATATGTAAAGCACTGCATAAATGGTCTGCACCTCTAATAAAGAAGAATAAATCAATAAAATCTATACATTTATTTTAACAGATTTTGAACCCATTTTACTTTTTTGAAGTGTATTCACTAAGTACGTGGCTGGCAACCGGATATGTTGAATATTCTTTGGCCATATTAATTATGACCATCTTGTCTATTCTTGCAACAATTTATTTGCTAAGGATGGTAAGCATAAATGTATTATTTTGATCTTTCCATATTTTTGTTTTATTCTAAATACACAAATGGTAACTACGTTATTTGGTTTTCTTTATCTTTATAGCAATCAGTTAAACTGCATCATATGGTGGAATCACATAACAATGTTTTGGTATCTGTTCTTCAGAAAAATGGAGGTAAGACACCCAGAGGGCAAAAATAACAAACATGTCATACTGACCTGCTCTGTGCAATGGTTTTGCACAGAGCAGCCCTGATCCTCCTCTTCTTGGGTCCCCTCTCTTAATGCCCCCATAGCAAGCCACTTGCTATGGGAGCACTCATGCATGTTCTCTCCCAATCCCTCTGCTCTATCTAAGCCAATTAGGAGTGAGAGAGCTGAGAGATCTGGCTCCGAGAATATTAAGGGGGGGTACGGGGGGGTGGGGGGCTTTAGCTGATCTGGTTTTTAAAGGCTTGAATGCAGCAATTTCCTGCAATAGAAGATAGTATACAGTATACTTCCCTTTTCAATAAACCATTTATTTCTACCTCTCCCCTGTTTCAGCTCTGCAGCCTCAAAAAGTCTCTTTGCCATTTGAGACTTTTGAGAGTGTTGGATGCTTGTATCCCATAGCATGTACTGGCCCCTTCTTCTGACCCCTTACATCACTTCAGGGCTCAGATTCAGCTTCTATTATCTGACAAATGGCTTACGGACTTCAGTTATTCAATGAGAGGAAAGAAGTGTAAAAGACTAATATCTTACAATACCCTTATGCTGTATTTCCTGGAGGCACACAGTTGTTTCTTACTTTCTAACACAGTTATTAATGTTCCCTAGAAACGAAAACTGTATACATAACTAATGTATTCTGGTTTAGTGCATGCCGGGTCAGCATGCATCAGTTTACTTCACTATTACTCCATTACTAATTTGGCTTTCTGTCCTTTTGAGCTGCCTGGCGTAACCAAGTGTTTCATTTTCTCATCTTCATGGTCAATTTAATTTTAACTCCTTTTCTATTTCAAGGCAACCTCTTAAGGTGTATATTTGGGCTAATTTGTGAATAGATTGGGGAACCTCTTATCAATATTCAATTACTAATCGTGTCCTCATTGAGTAGATTCTTCTTATCTATCTGTTCTGGTGACCATTGTTACCAAGAAAGAAAGTGAGGGGCAATTAAAAATTTTAGAATTTCCTCCAGATCAGGAGGTGAGAAGAAATCTTACAGTGGGGATACCTGTTTAGGCACAACTGTCTAAGAGGATAATTCCCCTCTTCTTCCAACTTCCTGTTGCATCTCTGGGACAGGATGTGAAGACTTATTTCCCACATGGTACACAGATAATAACAAAAATAACTGGCAGGTGGTTTGCCCTTTTTGACAACATTGTAACATTTAACATTGTAATATTAATTGGATAATTTCATATTGAGTGAGCCATGCCCAAAGAAAGTAGTTGGAGGTTGCTTGCAACATATTTTCAATATGCTCAGTTTGAACATCATAGACTGCATTTATACATTTTCTTTTCTTTGTGTTTATATAGGGATATAACCCCTTCCTACTCTATTCAAAACTGAAAAACATTTTGGCTATAGATACACTTTAACCAGGAAATATACTGAGATACGCAAAATAGTGGGCCCTAACAAACTATTTATAAAGGACTTTAACCACTTCAGTTCTATGCACTTAGAACACTTTCCTAACAGAGCAATTTTCAGCTTTCAGTGCTGTTGCGTTTGAATGACAATTGCGCGGTCATGCGACACTGTACCCAAACAAATTTTTCATCATTTTGTTCCCACAAATAGAGCTTTCTTTTGGTGGTATTTGTTCACCCCTGCGGTTTTTATTTTTTGTGCTACAAATAAAAAAAGACTGAAAATTTTGAAAAAAAAAAAAAAATTCTCTGTTTCTGTCACAAAACTTTGTAAATAAGTACATTTTCTCCATCACTGATGGGTACTGATGAGGCTACACTGACAGGCACTGATGAGGCAGTACTGATTGGCACTGGTGAGGCGGCACTGATGAGGTGGCACTGACGGGCACTGATGATGAGGCTCTTCTATGCAGCAATGATTGGCACTGATGAGGTGGCACTGATGAGGTGGCACTGGTGGGCACTGGTGAGGCACTTCTATGCAGCAATGATGAGCACTGTTAGGTGGCACTGATAAGCAGCACTGATGGGCACTGATAGGTGGCACTGATATGCAGTGCTGACGGACACTGATAAGCGGCACTGATGGGCACTCATAGATGGCCCTGATTGGCACTCATAGGTGGCACTGGGCACTGATAGGTGGCACTGTTGGGCACTGATAGGTGGCACTGGTAGGTGGCACTGGTGGACACTGATATGTGGCACTGGTACACACTGATGGGGCACTGGTATGCACTGAAGGTGGCACTGAGTGCCATCCATATTGGGCACTATGCCCCTTACCTGGTGGTCTAGGGTGGTCTCTATAGTGGTCCAAATCAGCTCCATGGTGGTCCCTGGTCGGCTCCCTGGTGGTCCTGGGTGGGCACCTCCCTGGTGGTCCCTGGGCAGGTTCCCTGGTGGTCTAGTGTGGCGATCCTAGGGGGGGCTGTGCTGATAAACCATCTGTACAAACTCCCCTGTCAGGAGAGCAGCCGATCGGCTCTCCTCTACTCAGGTCTGCAGACCCGAGTACAGAAAAACCGATAAACGGCTTTCCTGTTTACACTGTGGCCAGCCGTGATTGGTCACGGCTGATCACATGGTAAATTGCTTCTGATGGAAGTGCTTTACCGAGATCGGTAATGCGGGGTGTCAGACTGCCCCCCACACCACCGATTGCCGTGATTCGCGCCCCCCCCCCCCGGGTGTGCACCGGCATGTTATTCTGAGGAGGTCATATGCCGCCCAGTCAGGATAACTGAACCACTTCCCGGCCGTCATTCTGCATACAGCGGTGCATAGTAGCCCATTATGATTCTACTTTACAGGGGAATGTAGAGGAAATTAAACCCCATCTGGGTTTACTTCCTCTTTAAGCAATGAATATAATCAGTAATCGACTGTTATCACATACCTCACGGTTTGTATGCAGAGGTTTGGTGGTCCTCCTACAACTGGTTATTGTCACCCATGCGATGCCAAAGGACAGTCCTCATCATAGTACAAGATAATCACAAATTCCTATGTATTTGGAACTATATATCTGAAAAAACATCATGATACCCTATGAAATGGTATGGTACATAGCCATATTGACCACATTACTGCACAGTGGGTTAGTAATATTAGAAAGCTAAGGGGTTAAATCTTGGTGTGTGGTCACTGTATTTACAATCTACACCCCTACTCCCCAGAGTAGGAGTAGGGGTGTCAATTGTAAATGCAGGGACCACACACCAAGATTTAACCCCTTAGCTTCCTAATATTACTAACCCACTGTACACTAAGGTGGTCAAAATGGCTATGTACCTTACCCCGTCTGATGTTTTTTTCAGATATATAGTTCCAAACAGGGATGGGCCGAACACCCCCCGGTTCGGTTCACACCAGAACTTGCGAGCAAGCAAAAAATTTGTGCAAACATGCGAACCCTATTAAAGTCTATGGGAAATGAACATGAAAAATCAAAAGTGCTAATTTTAAAGGCTTATATGCAAGTTATTGCCATAAAAAGTGTATGGGGACCTGGGTACTGCCCTAGGGGACTTGTATCAATGCAAAGCTTTTAAATCAATTGTAATCATAAAGTGACGCATCTGTGTGATGTTTAGAATAGTGCCACCGCAATAATGACATTTCTAAAGAAAAAAAAGTAATTTAAAATCGCTCCCATCAATATAGATAAAAATCAATGAAAAAAATTGCATGTGGTCGCCCCCGTCCATACCAGGCCCTTTGGGTCTGGTATGGATTTTAAGGGGAACTCCATGCCAAGATTTTAAAAAAATTGACGTGGGGTCCCCCCAAAATCCATACCAGACCTTTATCTGAGCATGTAACCTGGCTGGGCAGGATGGGGAGATAGGCAAGCACCCCCCCTCCTGACCCGTACCAAGCTACATGCCCTCAACATGGGGGGGTGGGTGTTTTGGGGCAGGGGAGCTCTCTGCCCCCCAACCCAATGCACCTTGTCCCCATGTTGATGGGGAAAAGAGCCTCTTCCCAACAACCCTGGGCTGTGGCTGTCAGGGTCTGCGGGCCGGGGGGCTTATCGGAATCTGGAAGCCACCTTTAACAAGGGGGCCCCCAGATCCCGACCCCCCCCATGTGAATGGGCATCATACCCCTACCCATTCACCAAAAAAGTGTTAAAAAAGAAAAAAACACAGGAGACAATTAAGGTCAAGTCCTTTATTAAAAAAGAAAAAAGTGCCCCTCAATGTAATATTTCATCAAACATGGCGCGCGAGACCTGAAAAAAAAGGAAATAAAAAAATGAAACAGCTCCTCCCTAATGGAAGGGCTCCCGCAGACTGACCTATTTTTGCTTTGACAGTTTATTTACACTTTTATACTTAAGGGTCGGGCCACCTGGTGATGTAGCTGAGTGACCCCGCCCCCTCTGATGTCACAAGGTGCCAGAAGGGGCAGGATCACCCGCTTATGTCACCTGGTGGCCCCGCCCTAGCCTTTATAAGAGCTGTCAAATGGAAAAAGACAGCAGTCGGCGGGAGCTTCCCATCTAGGAGGAGCTTTTTTGGGAATTTTTTTTCATTTGTCGCACACCGTGATTGACATGGATGTACATTGTGGGACACTTTATTTTAAATGAAGGACTTGTCCCTTATTGTCTCCTGTGTTTTTTTCTTTTTTGACACTTTTTTGGTGAATTAGTAGGGGTACAATGTACCCAATACTCATTCACATGGGGGGCAGGATCTGGGGCTTCCAGATACTGATAAGTCCCCCGCCCACAGGCCCCCTCAACCACCGTCATGGGGAAGAGGCCCTTCTCCCCATCAACATGGGGACAAGGTGTTTTGGGGGAGACCCCAAAGCACCCTCCCCATGTTGAGGGCATGTGGCCTGGTATGGTTCGCAGGGGGGGTGCTCGCTCCCCCTCATGCCCCGCCAGGCTGCGTGCTCGGGTAAGGGTCTAGTATGGATTTTGGGGGGACCCCCACGCCTTTTTTTACATTTTGGCGCGGGGTTCCCCTTAACCACTTCAGCCCCAGAAGGATTTCCCATGTTAGGACCAGAGCACTTTTTGCAACTCAGCACTGCGTCACTTTAACTGACAATTGTGTCCTTTTTTCCCCACAAATAGAGCTTTATTTTGGTGATATTTTATCACCTCTGCATCATTTCTGATCACCGCTATAAACAAAAAAAGAATGACAATTTAGCAAAAAAAAAAACATTACTTTTTACTTTTTGCTAAAATATATATCCATAAAAAATATAAAAAAAAACTAATTTATTCATCAGTTTTGGCTGATTTATATTTATATTCTTCCTCATATTTTTAGTAAAAAAAAAATCACAATTGGCGATTATTGATAGGTTTGCACAAATGTTGCCGCATTTACAAACCATGAGAATTAATTTCTGGTGTTTTTACAATTTTTTTTTTTTACTAGTAATGGAGGTGATCTGCGATTTTATTGGGACTGTGATATTGCAGTAGACTTCAGACATTTTTGACACTTTTTTGGGACCAATGACATTTATACAGCGATAAGAAATTTAAATATCCACTGATTACTGTGTAAATGTCACTGGCAGTGAAGGGGTTAACCTGCAGGGGGAGATCTAGGGGTTAAGTGTTCTAACTGTGAGGGGGATCAGTAGATCTCTTACATGCTGCTTGACAGAGTGGGGAAATGCCGTGTTTACATCAGCGGTTCCCCTTTTTGTTCTCTGCCAGTCAATCGCGGTTCGCCAGTGGAGATCGAGTTCACCTGAGCTGCGGCCACACTCCTGCAGAATGTGGCGGCATGAGAGTGCACGAGCCGCCATTTATAGACGGTGATTCGTGGGACAGAGCCACTCTGCAGCAGTAAATGTACGCGGTGTGGCCGGGAAGTGGTTGAAATCCATACCAGACCTGAAGGGCCTGGTATGGACTTTGTGGGGGACCCCCACACTATTTTTTTTTTACATTTTACATGGGTGACAATGACCAGTTGTAGGAGGACCACCAAACCTTTGCATACAAACCGTGAGGTATGAGATAACAGTCGATTACTGAATATATTCATTGCTAAAATAAGAGATGGCAACTGATATCTGTATTATTCCATATTCTACTGTTCTTGCTGAAACTTTTTTTCCTGAAGAAGCGGGTTATTTCTTGCGAAACGCAAACTGCATCGAAACTACAGCAACTCACTGTGCTCTACCTCAGAGAAGCCAACAAGAATCTATTCAAAGGGGTATCAGATGGTTTTGGCAAAGAAAATGTTTTTTTGTGTAATCCGTGTATGTTTGTTTTGTTTTTTGATATGTACAAATGTGAATATTTTTATCAACAATAAACTACTACTTTTGACATTTTTTAACCAACGTTGGGGTACTGTTAAAGTCCTTTATAATTAGTTTGTTAGGGCCTACTATTTTGTGTATTACTGGTTAGGATGAGGTACCGGACACATGTTGTCCATCATTTAAGGGTCTCTTTTTGAGGCCCTTCTCCCAATACTCTAATTTCATTTTAAATATAGTTAGAGTAGGCAGCAAGTGCAGGCACAATCACATACATGTACATCGGCTCTTTCTTCTGGGTTCGTTGGCACAAGTGCAAACCCGTGCTGTGTCCAGTTTGGCAGCTGATTCCAGATAATGATTTTGGTAGTTGATTGGCTGTGCCCAATCACACAGAGTTCTATGTTTACAAACATACAGAACTCTGTGTGCATAAGAACAGTAATCTGGCTGTTCCTTCTCCCTGAAAAGAAGGGTGAAAATCAACCAGATAGTAAAGTAAAAGCAGCACACATTATATGCTGTTAGGCACACAGATAACCCCTTGATTGCCCTTAGATATTAACCTTTTCCCAGCCAATGTCATTAGTACAGTGTCAGTGTACAGTATCATCGCTGATCACTGTATTAGTGTCACTAGCGAATTTGGTGATATTCCTAGATAGTGTCTTTTAGTGCAAGATTTATTTAGATATAAAATGCAGCACTCCTAATCACTTAACATACAACTAATAAATTCATAACCAACTGTTAAAGTGAAAAGCTTATAATGCATAATTAGTGCATATACTAGGTAAATGACACATAGAAACAATAAATGATATGTAAATATTGAAAAAAGTGCCAGACACTACATAGAGTGTCTGGAACAAATAGTCTACAAGTGTAAAACTATGTATAATTGCCCAGATAAACTAGTGATAGACACCAAAGTGTCTGGTGCACAAAAGTTGATAATGTGTCCAAGTGACTATAAACAAGACGTCTTCTGGAGACAAAACACGTTGGGTTCTGTTCCCCCTGAGTCATTGCGCCAGTTTTTGATCTATGAGCTCAACTTTTTAAACCTAAATGTAAGTGTTTATAACCATTTTTAATACATGTACTAAATGGTTTTACACTATGGCGAGATTTCCTTGTTTTATGATGCAGTGAAAACTCTTAAGACATGTTTTTCTTGGGCCCTGTGTTAATAACCTCTGGAGGAATATTAAGAGGAGTGAAGCCAATCCACGAAGTATCGGTGATGATCCCAGAATCCATCTAGAGAGTATACCTTTAATACAAGTGTCTCTTGCTGGTTTCTTACCAGTATCTGGTAAGCAGTTTTAATTTGCAGTGGAAGATTCTTCATGGATAGAGTTGAGCGAACCCGAACTGTAAAGTTCAGGTCCATACCGAACTTTTGGGTGTCTGTGTCCCGAACCCGAACGTTTGAGAAAAAGTCTGGGTTCGGGTTCGGGTTCTGGGTTCTGGTATTTTATCACACATGTTGAATAGCTGCAGGGCAGCCAATCAACACGCATTTCACTGGTTTTCCCTAGAAGCCATCACAGCCATGACTACTAATGGCATGGCTGTGATTGGCCAGTGCATCATGTGACCCAGCCTCTATATGAGGCTGGAGTCACAGTGCTGCATGTCACATGCTCTCAGGTTAGTGTAGGGAGAGGATGCTGCCGGCGCTGTGAGGGACAGATTGTGAGGGACAGATTGCAGATCTAATAACTAGGTAGAGATTACTACTACTGCGTTGAGGGACAGATTGCAGATCTATAACATCTCATCCTGCATTACAGAACAATGTGATTACAGAACGATCTGATACTGGACTAGGTAGAGATTACTACTGCTTTGAGGGACAGATTGCAGATCTAATAACATCTCCCATTTTTCTTCCTTTTGCAGCCCTCTAGCACTTTCCAGGACTTTTTACAGCCATTTTTGTGCCAAAAAGTTTGGGTCCCCATTGACTTCAATGGGGTTCAGGGTCCGGGGTCAAGTTCGGGTAACGTTTGGTACCAAACCTGAACGTTTCCGCGAAGTTCGGCCGAACCCGAACATCCAGGTGTCCGCTCAACTCTATTCATGAGGTTCCACTTGCTGGCACAAGTCACTTCTACTTTTTTGGGCACTTGTCACTTTACCTGTTTATAGTCACTTGGACACTTTGTCCACTTCTGTGCACCAGGCAATTTGTTCCATACACTCTATGTGGTGTCTGGCACTTTTTTAATATTTACATATCACTTATTATTTCTATGTGTCATTTACCTAGTATATGCACTAATTATGCATTATAAGCTTTTCACTTTAACAGTTGGTATATGTATTAGTTGTATGTTAAGTGATAAGGAGCGCTGCACTTTATATCTACATCTTGTCACAATTCTGGTTAAATTGTCATGCTAGCAGCTGTTGTTGTCAATCAACTAATAAGCACGCTATTTCCACAACTTTTAGTGCAAGATTGCCTGCTACCCTATTACAGTCCCATTATTAGTCGCTGATCACCGCCATTACAGTATAGTGTCTATAGCTGCATAAATTCTAGTATATATACCATACTTTTGCACAAGCCAATTAAAATACACTTACATAATACGTTTTGGCCTTCATTTATGGAGAAATATGATATTTTGATTTTTTTTTTATGAATATGTTTTATAAAATTTTTAAAATAAAAAACCTCCAAAAGAAAGCTCTATTTGTGTTAAAAAATTATAAAAAAAGTTTTTTTGTCATACAGTGTTGCATGACCACGCAATTGCCAATTAATATAGCGCAGTGCTGAATAGCACAAAATTGTCACAAAGGGGGTAAAACCTTCTGGACGTTGAGTGGTTAAGAAGCTACATGTTTTGTTATTAAGCTCTATGCAAAATGTATATGCTAGTCACTTTAGGGTTGTATAATCAATTCTTCTACAACTCTTTAATTCTACGTCTTATTATTTTTAGTAAGCCATAGAATATAGGAATGCCATTGGAAATACAGTGGGGATCGAAAGTTTGGGCACCCCAGGTAAAAATTTGTATTAATGTGCATAAAGAAGCCAAGGAATGATGGAAAAATCTCCAAAAGGCATCAAATTACAGATTAGACATTCTTATAATATGTCAACAAAAGTTAGATTTTATTTCCATCATTTACACTTTCACAATTACAGAAAATAAAAAAATGGCGTCTGCAAAAGTTTGGGCACCCTGCAGAGTTAATATCTTGTACTGTCCCCTTTGGCAAGTATCACAGCTTGTAAACACTTTTTGTAGCCAGCCAAGAGTCTTTCAATTCTTGTTTGAGGTATCTTTGCCCATTCTTCCTTACAAAAGTCTTCCAGTTCTTTGAGATTTCTGGGCTGTCTGTCACGCACTGCTCTTTTAAGGTCTATCCATAGATTTTCAATTATGTTGAGGTCAGGAGATTGTGAAGGCCATGGCAAAACCTTCAGTTTACGCCTCTTGATGTAATCCCCCGTGGATTTCGAGGTGTGTTTAGGATCATTATCCATTTGTAGAAGCCATCCTCTCTTTAACTTCAGCTTTTTCACAGATGGCATCAAGTTACCATCCAAAATTTCCTGAAATTTTATTGAATCCATTTTTCCTTCTACTCGTGATATGTTCCCTGTGCCACTGGCTGCAATACAACCCCAAGGCATGATCG
>BLSH010112578.1:973552-986354 GCA_018402905.1 Glandirana rugosa
CCTTAGACACACACTTTGATGTCGTATCTCTTCTAGTCCGTATACCAAAGCGAGAAGTTAGAACACTTTACCTAAAACCGGGGAGGAACCATACACCTGTTCTTCAAACATCTGGAATCTGTGTGTGAAACTACAGCATAGACAAGAACAGGCATATGGTTCCGCTCTTAACACACTGTTTGCAGATGTTTGAAGAACAGTGATATCATATCAGTGATATAATATCACTGTTCTGAAAACATCTGCAAACTGTGTGTGAAGAGCGAAACCATATGCCTGATCTTCTCTATGCTGTAGTTTCACACACAGATTCCAGATGTTTGAAGAACAGGTGTATGGTTCCTCCCCGGTTTTAGGTAAAGTGTTCTAAACTATTTCCAGATGTATGAAGAACAGATGTTGAGTTATTAGCGGCTATAATAAAAGTGACACAGACTAAACAGTTGTGTTCTTCACCAGATGGTGACTTATTAGCGGCTATAATAAAAGTGACACAGACTAAACAGATGTGTTCTTCACCAGATGGTGACTTATTAGCGGCTATAATAAAAGTGACACAGACTAAACAGATGTGTGAAGAACATGTTCTGTTTGCAGAACAGATGTGCACTTATTCACGGTTTCATTTAAAGTGACACACAGACTTTAAATAATTTTGCAGAACAGATGTGCACTTATTCACTGTTTCATTTAAAGTGACACACAGACTTTAAATAATTTTGCAGAACAGATGTACACTTATTCCCGGTTTCATTTAAAGTGACACACACATTTTGCAGAACAGTGATATGGGTTCTCCCGGCTTATTTATACTTTTTTGACACAGTTTTAAGATGATTTTAGAACAGTTCTATGGCCTCTACTGTTAATTAATACTTTTCAGACCCAGTTTGAAGATGATCCCCATTCACCTCCATTTTTGCTTTTTTATGTTTTTATTTGTTTAAAAATATTTAAAGTTTTTTTCCCTGTCCCCATTTCTTTGTAGGGCACTTGTCCCACCCTTACCCCCATTTTCCTTCCTTTTGCAGACCTCTAGGACCTTCCTGGGCTTTTTTACAGCATTTTTAAGAATTTTCATTAAAATGACCAGAACCCCGGACCCGAACCCGGACTTTTTTTGAAAAGTCCGGGTCCGGGTCCCGGACACCCCAAAGTTCGGTACGGACCCGAACTTTACAGTCCAGGTTCGCTCAACTCTAGTAATCTATTTCCTAAGACCTTTGCAAATAGCTTCAAATCCAGGTTGAGCAGAGAGATGGGCCTATAATTAGAGCATTCTAGAGTATCTTGGTTAGATTTAGGTACTAAGGTGACATGTGCCATTAGGAAGTCTTCTGGGATCTCCTGGGGTTCTCTTAAGCAATTGAGTGTTTTTAGAAGGTGAGGGGTAAGTAAGTTAGCAAAGGTTTTGTAGTAATGGGCAGTAAAGCCATCAGGGCGAGGACTTTTCCCGATTTTAAGCGTTTTGATTGCTAGGGTTAATTCAGTTTCAGTAATTGTCGATTCTAGCTCCTGGGCTTCATCCTCATCCAATTTAGGCATTCCACTGCATGTTAGATAGACCTGTATTATCCGTGGTCTTGTTCCATGTAAGTCTGTGGGTTTATGTAGTTTCACTAAGGCTGGGTTCACACTATCCGACATTTAAACGGTCCGACTTTGATCCTACTTTGCTGTGCGATGTACGGTTCAACATAGGGCCAAAGTTGGACAGATTTTCTGTGAACAGGGATCCGACTTTCATCCCTACAATACCAGGCACCTTGTGCTCTGGTGATCTTGAAGGGGAACTCCATGCCAAATTTAGAAAAAAAACGGCATGGGGTCCCCCTCCAGGAGCATACCAGGCCCTTTGGTCTGGTATGGCTTTTAAGGGGAACCCCACGCCATTTTTTTTTAAAAAAATGCGTGGGGTTCCCCCCAAAATCCATACTAGACCCTTATTCGAGCACGCAGCATGGCAGGCTAGGAAAGGGGGTGGGGACGGGAGAGTGCCCCCCCTCCTGGATCATACCAGACCGCGTGCCGCGTGTTAGTGGGGAAGTTATCCATCATGGGGTATCTGTATTGTATAATTGGTATATAACAAGAAAAGAGACGGCAAAAAGAAACAAGTTATTGTTCGTGTTCAGCATGAAATGAAAAGCATCCAGAACCTAAGTATGAACAGAATCCAGTAGCAGCCACTAGGTGTCATCAGTGTCTCTTCTAAGGATTGGGATCATTGGCTCAGGTTGTAAGCTTAGTCCCAATGTAAGTTTACAATTTGCAATCAATAAGTCACCTTTCTGGGACGTGCTGATTCAAATGCATTGTCTGCACAAAGGCCAGTCGGTCAGTGTTGGCACAAGGTTATTTGTTCTGAGGCTCCAATAGTTGATAACTTGTAAGAACGATAATGAGTAAGGTGAAGATCAAAAAATGGTTATGATACGCCATAGATAGAACTAAAATGGAACACAAAGTGTTCTCAGTATCACATTCAAGATCTAGAGACAACAACTTCTGTCTAGTACTCAGATTTAGTGGTTTTATGTCCAGGAAATATGTCTTATGCCCTGAGGCCTAAAAGATAGGACTTCGAGTAGTATTTCTTCATGTGCAGTCCCTTGACCTGTGACCTTTGGTTGAGTATGGAGATTTATTATTATTATTATTATTATTATTAATAATAATAAATAATAATAAAACTACTATAATAATTTTTATGGTTTATAAAAATAATAAACGTAATAATTTAATAACAATTGAAATTATCTGAACGTTTTTTGTTCTTTAGGATTTTTGAATTTTCGGATTTTCTTTCTTATTTTCAGATTTTCGTTCTTTTGAATTTTCAGATTTTTGCTCTTATTTTCGGATTTTCGTTCTTTTGAATCCTCGGGTTTTGGTTCTTACGTTTGGATTTTCGTTCTTTCAAATTTTGTGTTCTTATTTTCAGATTTGCGTTCTTATCGGATTTTCATTCTTTCTAATTTTTCGGATTTTCAAATTTCTGATTTTCATTTTTTCCAAATTTTCGTTCTTTTCAAAAATGTGTTTTTGGAAAAATTTGTGAAACGGTTTTTCGTTATTCAGATGTTTCCGAATTAATGAATATTCTGAATTTTGATGAAAAACTAATTAGGAATGAAACGAATAGCACATGTCTAATTATCAATATACTGTATGCCTATCCCAGATACCACCCCCCATGCAAATGAGTAAGGGGTACATAGTACTGCTATTCATTCACAAAAAAGTAGAGTAAATAAACACACTGACCATTTTTTGTTGAAAAAAACAGGCCTCACATTGTACTGTAAATCCATCATTAATTCCATCATCATGTAATGAAGATTCTTATAAAACACGATGAATGATACCTGCCAATCTACTAAAAGAAAAAAGCCACCAACACATCTACTCCCATCTCATATTTTTAAAGTGGGCTACTAGATTCTGAGAAGCCTTCTGCCTACAGTCCCCTACAACAAACAGGCCAGAGATGTGGGGAAATGGCCCCTTTCCTCATCAGATACCCTGATCTCCCTAGACCACATGTGTCAAACACAACACCCACGGTCTGAAACAAGCCCACCAGGCCATTTCGTGTGGCCCTCACACCCAGGGCTTCTTTTCAGCTGGAATGTAGTGCCTGCCCTCCATTCTCTGCTCACCACTGTCACTGATTAACCCAGAAGGCTTCTGTATCTACAAGTACAGCTTTCCACTTAATGGCTCTCACCGATCCCTGCCTGCCCTGCACTACTGGTGGGGACAAATGAGATGCAAGTGCAGTGTGGGATGGGGTATCATGCACTATAATCCCGACACAGATGCCGACCAATGATCTCACTGCAAGTGAGAAAGAGCCACCTACATTGTCAGAGAGTCGGGTCGGGTAGGTTAGATGCAAGGAAGATCTTTTGGGGGGGGTGGAGAGATGGAGATGTGTTCAAAAGTGGGGGATGGAGGAAAGAAGTACAGAGGTCAAAGCAAGGAGGGGTGTAAGTGAAATTTGGATAGCCTGTGAGAGCAAGCTAAACCCTTTACACTGTACATAACACAGTCGCATAGTCCTGAAACCTGCACTCTGTACACAGTGCAACCCTGAACTGTGCACTCTATGCAAAGTGTGCCCCTGAGCTGCACAGTGCAGGATACTCAAAGCACCACAGTAGCTGGGAGACACACAGAGGAAGATAATCAGAGCCATTCAGGGCACAATCGACTTCAATAAACATATTTAATGTATTTTTTTCAAATATAATAACATATAGCTATAGTAAGTATGTTACCTTGAAAGGCTCTTTGGATAACTTCAAAAAAACTTTGCTCCTATGGATCTACTATGGCAATGCCCTAATATATGATGATACCCTAGCGTCTCCAACTTTCTGTGGAAAGCTCAGACACTGTTTTCAGAAGTTGAGACTATCCTGGGACAACTATTACATGTGGCAGAAGGTACTGCAGTAGTTACAAATGTGAACCATTTCTTGTTCTGCCTTTTGTGCAAGTCTTTCTTTAGATATATCTTGATCCTAATTACTATTTTCTAATTCTATGTTTCAAAGGAGAAAGTGTTCCTATTACAAAGGTTCCACTACCAAATGTAGACAATGAAATTCCATGGAAAACATACACTGGTGAAAATTGTCGTGGACATATATTGTATTGCGGAACTGAGGTTGTTAAGACAAAGCCACCTGCAGATGGGCTGGTAAAAGCTGTTGTCCTACAAACAGGTGATGATATAGCAAAATAAAAAAATAACTAAACTGTATAATTTTGTTAAATTAGATTACAATATTCACTCATTAGTTCATTATGATTGCTATAAATTATTGCCAGAAAAAATCACTCATATACTGTATGTTTCTGAATGATTAATTCTCATTCAAAGTTCAACCTGATGGGTTTTTCTTCCTTTCTTCTTCCCTGCAAAGTAAAGGTATCGCATACTAGCACATTATGTGACACTTACCTGCAAACGAAGCCCGCGCCGTCCCTGCTGCACGGCGCATCCATCTTCGCCCATCTTCCTTCCAGGGTCGCGGACTCTGGCTTTGTGAATGGCCGGAGCTGCATGATGTCCCTTCCACGCATGCACGCGGGTGCCAACCGGTCATGGCACTGGCGACCGTTTCTTCAGAGCTCATGCGCTGATGACATCATTGGCGCAGTATACAGTATATATCTCCTAAACGGTTCACGTTTTGGAGATATTTACAGTACCTATAGGTAAGCCTTATTCTAGGCTTACCTATAGGTAAAAATTACCCAGGGAGGTTTACAACCTCTCTAAACTTCTAAAGATTTGACTTTATCACTGGGTACCTGTCATGTGAAAGATTAAGCACCCCGTGGAAATTTGAACAGGCAAACATTAGATCTTTGAACAGTGCCTACAGATATACAGTATCCCACATTTTTGTAAATATTTTATTATATCTTTTCATGTGAAGAAATTACACTTTGCAACAATGTAATGTAGTGAGTGTACAGCTTGTATAACAGTGTAAATTTGCTGTTCCCTCAAAATAATTCAACACACAGCCATTAAAGTCTAAATTGCTGGCAACAAAAGTGAGTACAACCCTAAGTGAAAATGTCCAAATTGGGCACAAAGTGTCAATATTTTGTGTGGCCACCATTATTTTCCAGCACTGCCTTAACCCTCTTGGGCATAGAGTTCCCCAGAGCGTCACAGGTTGCTACTGGAGTCCTCATCCACTCTTCCATGACAACATCACAGAGCTGGTGGATGTTAGAGACCTTGCACTCCTCCACCTTCCATTTGAGGATGCCCCACAGATGCTCAATAGGGTTTAGGTCTGGAGACATGATTGGCCAGTCCATCACCCTCTCAGCTTCTTTAGCAAGGCAGTGGTCATCTTGGAGGTGTGTTTGGGGCCGTTATCATGTTGGAATACTGCCCTGTGACCCAGTCTCCGAAGGGAGGGGATCATGCTCTGCTTCAGTATGTCACAGTACATGTTAGCATTCATGGTTCCATCAATGAACTGTAGCTCCCCAGTGCCAGCAGCACTCATGCAGCCCCAGACCATGACACTTCCACCACCATGCTTGACTGTAGGCAAGACAAACTTGTCTTTGTACTCCTAACCTGGTTGTCCGACACACGTTTGACACCATCTGAACCAAATACGTTTAACTTGGTCTCACCAGACCACAGGACATGGTTCCAGTAACGCTTTCTTGTGCAGCATTTTTAGAAGAGACTTCCTTCTGGACAACAGCCAAGCAGACCAATTTGATGCAGTGTGCGGCGTATGGTCTGAGCAGCGACAGGCTGACCCCCCACTCCTTCAACCTCTGCAGCAATGCTGGCAGCACTCAAACATCTTTTTCCCAAAGACAACCTCTGGATATGATGCTGAGCATGTGCACTCAACTTCTTTGATCGACCGTGGCGAGGCCTGTTCTGAGTGGAACCTGTCCTGTTAAACTGGCACATACATGGTCTTGGCCACCGTGCTGCAGCTCAGTTTCAGGATCTTGGCAATCTTGTTATAGCCTAGGCCATGTAGAGCAACAATTCTTTTTTCAGATCCTCAGAGAGTTCTTTGCCATAAGGTGCCATGTTGAACTTCCAGTGACCAGTATGAGAGAGTGAGAGCGATATCACCAAATTTAACACACCTGCTCTCCATTCATACCTGAGACCTTGTAACACTAACAAGTCACATGACACTGGGGAGGGAAAATGGCTAATTGGGTCCAGTTTGGACATTTTCACTTAGGGATGTACTCACTTTTGTTGCCAGCAGTTTAGACATTAATGTCTGTGTGTTGAGTTATTTTGAGGGGACAGCAAATTTACACTGTTATACAAGCTGTACATTTACTACTTTACATTGTAACAAAATGTAATTTCTTCAGTGTTGTCACATGAAAAGATGTAATAAAATATTTACAAAAATGTGAGGGGTGTATTGTAGGTGATATGAATAAACACACAGAAAAATTTTCTGTTTCAAAAATGTATTTATTCAACAAAAAATATCATTATATGTAATGGTGTACTGTGTAAAAGGTAAGTACACCTTTGCTATCAGATACTGGCAATGCCCCATTTAGCAAAAATATCTTTATATAGGCATTTTGTATAACTGGCCACCATTGTCTGTCATCAACAGTACCATTTTTAAAATTGGATGAACTTGACAGCTTTCAGCTGTCAATGGTTGCTAAGGAAGCAGTGGATGCTTAATGCTGCTGGATCTTTACCAACCACTGATGTCACCCAGCCCATTTATTTGCATGGCCTGGAATCCCCAGCCTGGCAGCCATGTAAGAAAATGAGCAGTGAATGGAGTATTACATCATTGGCTATATATGGCCATGGCAGTATATGGGCAATGATGTCACCACTATCCTCGGCCCTTCGGCTAGTGTTTCCATCAAAGAGCAGCTATGTGTTGATGACTCATCAGGTTATTTTTTTGCATGAGTTGGTGGCAGTGAGCTTTATGATGATGGATTTACAATGAGGTATATTTTTGGGGGATTTTTTTTTTTTTTATTAAAGAACTTGTCAAATGTTTGGGTGTCTTTATTTCTAATACTCTGAACAAAGACTGAAAAAATAGGGGTAAAACTGCACCCCTGAAGTAAAAAAATATAACAAAATATTTTACTAATAAAATATTATATCAGAACACTTTATGACCCTCTACCAATAAATTTTTCATTGGTGGAGTCATAGGCTGTTCTGATATTTTTTTGTAGTAATAAAATATTTTGTTATAGTTTTCATAGTTCAGGAGTGCCGTTTTGACCCCATTTTTCCAGTCTTTTTCAGATTATTGGTTCAGTGCTTGGGGTGTGCACCACGCCGTGATTATATTGTATTGTAATTTATGTAGAACTAGATTAATTATAGAAAAATGCAATATGGCAGTGGTTGTTATTATATTTATTTTATTTGTTTATTTCTAGGTCACATTTTTTTGTGAAAAAAAAAAAAAAACTTGATAACCTGACATGATGGTGCCACTCTCCGAATAACAGCTCCCGAAGCTGTTATCAATAATATAAGTGAAGGGGCAGGGATAAGGGGTGATTTCATTACCCAAATACGACCATGGCTGCCGTAATCAACAAAAATTATGCCAATTTGACTGATATTCAGCTTTAGTTATCATTTCTTAATTTACCAGGTTTACATTAAATCATAGATTCACATTTATATGACTTTCATCTAAAGTTTCAATATATGTTGACTCCTAGGATTCAACACAGCAAAGGGAGACCTTGTGAGATCAATTATGTATCCCAAACCTGTGAACTTTAAATTGCACAGAGAGGTTTTGAAAGTTCTTGTTGGGCTCATCATACTTTCCATCATTGGAGTCATATACTCAGTTGCAATTTATGCACATAATGGGGTAAGTAGAATACTTTTTTGCAGGTGCTATCAGAGTATCAGACCCACAATCCTTGCTGTGTCGGAGAGCATCTTAGGGCTAATTAAATATTCCAGTAGGCTGCACATCTCCACACAGCTGACTGCATCAAACACTATTGACCTTGGTCACCCATCCAATTATTGATACTATTGCTCAATGTGTTAAACAAATATAGGTTATGTGCTTAGATGTGGGTTGTAATATTCATATGCCAGATGTTCACTGAATCCCAAGTACTTAACGCAGAATTAAATCCAAAATCCAAAATCCAATTGATTTATCGTACAACACGGGACACAGGGCAGGCTATAAACATAACAATATGGGTTATAAGCCGCCTATAGGTGAATGGACACTGGCAGATCAATCAAACAGGAAGTCCTCCCCTATATAACTCCTCCTATAAAAAAAATTGACTCAGTTTTTTTGCCAGTGTCTGTAAAGTGATGATCACTGATGTGCAGCATGTGTTGTTGGAGCATACTTGGAGGTCCGGAATGGTTCTGCTGAGAATCATGGACTTCAATTGGATCCATTTGAAAAGCTATCAGCCAGAATGGATGCTACCTGAGCCTTGCTGACAAAGAGAAGAATCCTCAAGGTTTGCCTGTAACGCAGCCTTACGGTGCTGGACCCTGCGTAATGGAGCCCTGTGAAGTGTTTGTTCTGACCAAGATGCTTTCCAGCAGGGTTCTATACAGGTCCAGTGGAGTGGACCCCAGATGTATGGGAGACCTTGGAGGTCTTGTTTGACATAGCCCACCATGATGTGTGACGGTTGGACTCCTGTTATGAGTCAGAGTCCAGTGGCAGGAATGGTAAGTTTGCATTTGCATTATTTCTTTTAAAAAAAAAGAGATCTGACTATCTGGTCATTCTCCCGGAGGCCACTGGGGGCAGTGCGCTGTTTGGTCTGGCCAGGTCGTGTTCTGTGTGTGTCTCAGGAGTATTGGGCTGTAGTTTTCTCAACCAGCCACTAGAGGGTGCAGGGTTGCTTGGTATAGCCTACTCTTGTGCAGTGTAGGCACGAAGTAAAAGGGCGACACAGAGCAGTCCATGGCTGGATAATGAAGTATGAGTACTACTTATGGGAGAGCATCGTGACCAGACAGGACACAATTATATACTGCGTTAGTGCATATAAAGGCATACTTTTATACTTGCTGCCTATACTTGTATACTTGCTTGTAAAACTATCAATACACCCCTGCATGGCTATCAGTGTACTTAAAGGAGTTGTGTGTCCAGAGTAGCATGCATTTGATCTGCATGAGCTTACATTTAGGCTGAACTGAAGCGGCATAGAGGCTGCATTCAGGATGCTTTGGATACATATGTAGCCAGGAGCAGACTACAGCATTTGGTTTTGCAGACTTGCCTCCTGCTGTCCTAGACTGTTCTGTCTTCCCCTAGTGCTGGACTTGGATTACTGGCATCGCATTTCTGAGACTAAAAAAAGCATTGTGGGAGCTGTAGTTTTCTAAACAGACATTGCTGAACTGCAGAACTGACCATGGACTACACATCCCAGCAAGCTATGAACTACATACTTGCGTGTATTTGCATTGAACTGCATACTTACATGCATATTTGCATTGAGCTGCATACTTACATGCTTACTTGCATTAAACTGCATGTTTACATGTGTATTTGCATTGAACAGCATACTTACATGTTTACTTACATTGAACTGCATCCTTACATGCGTATTTGCATTAAAGTGCATGCTTACTTGCATTAAACTGCATACTTACATGCGTATTTGTATTGAACTGCATACTTACATGCCTACTTATATTGAACTGCATACTTTACATGCTTACTTGCATTGAACGGCATACTTACATGCCTGTTTGCATTGAACTGCATACTTACATGCACATTTGCATTGAACTGCATAATTAAATGCCCACTTGCATTGAGCTGCATACTTACATGCTTACTTGCATTGAACTGCATCCTTATATGCTTAAATACATTGAACTGCATATTTACATGCTTACTTGCATTGAACTGCATAGTTACATGCATATTTGCATTGAACTGCATACTTACATATATATTTGCATTCAACTGCATGCTTACATGCCTACTTGCATTGAACTGCATCCTTACATGCATATTTGCATTGTACTGCATACTTACATGCTTACTTGCATTGAACTGCATACTTACATGCATTGAACTGCATACTTACATGCATATTTGCTGTGAACTGCATACATATGTGCTTACCTGCATTGAACTGCATACTTACATGCTTACTTGCATTGAACTGCATACTTACATTCATTTTTGCATTGAATTGCATACTTATATGTGTACTTGCATTGAATTGCATACTGATATGAGTACTTGTATACCTGTATCACAGCATACATGCGTACCTGTGTATCTGTGTCCATGGGAACTGTGTATTAGGTTTTGTAAAATATAGTTTCAGGTCCAGTGTTCTCAGGTAGTAATCTGGACGGGGGCCCACATCACCCTGAATGCGCTGGATTGCAGCTGATCTCAGAGTCTAAGCAGGATTGGGCCTGGTTAGTACTTGGATGGGAGACTACCCAGGAGTACCAGGTGCTGAAAGCTTTTCCCCTTGGAGTGAGGGAAGCATCTAAGGCTGCTTTATTTTGAAAGTATCTCGGGCCAGAGGATGTTAAGGTAGTCTCTGAGGTGGTTCGCTCCGTCTTTAGGTTGACTACGGGAGAAATCTGGTAGGTTAAGTATGCCTCTGGGTCCGCCACAGAGTCATCAGCCTTTTGTATTGCAGTTGCTCTTGGAACAAAAGTTATGAGCTCATTATTGTAAACACTCAACTGGTAGCGACCCCAGAACCAAACGGGAACATGAGGTCTATCTTAGATCTCAAGGCACTAGACACATTTCTAAACATTTTTATGTTTCAGTTGGGAATGGTCCAATCAGTGATGGCCTCTTTGCAAGAGGTAAGGTCCAAGCATTGGATTGCCAGAGGGCTCTGTCCCCAGGATATTGCAGAGCTTAGATTGGTGGTTGTTCGGAATCCAGAAAAGGGGACATTTTTCCTTCCAGTGACATGGAAGATAATAACCACTGATGCAAATGGTCCTTGCATCCTGAGATGTTCTTGGCATTCTGCCAGCATTGTGGAACTCTGGAGGTGGATCTACTGGATTCCAGGTTCTACAACAAGTGGGATAGGTTGTGACCGGGACGAGAGACCCCCAGGCAATAGCGGTAGATGTACTGGTAAAACCTTAGGGACCAGTTCTCCCTAATCTAAGCCTTCCCCCTGATTTAACTACTGTTGCATATCTTGTAAAGAATTAGTAACACTGTTAATAGTGTTAGCTCACCAAGACCAGCAGGGCTTGGTACACCAACCTAGTGGATCTGGCAGGGGACGCTCCTTGGACACTTTCGATTCAGCCTGACCTATGGTCTTGGGTTCTGTTATCTCCGCATTGTTGGGCACCAGGAAGCCGGCTTCAGGGAGCTTCCATTACAGGACTTGGAATTCGTATATGCCTGGTGTGAAGCCAGGAAGTGGCCCCCGTGAAAATATGTGAGTAGGAGATTTTTCCTTTCTCCAATCAGGATGGCAAATGAGATTGCCTTTAAGTACCATTAAGAGTGAGATTTTGTCTCTATCCATTTTTTTCCAGAGCAGGGATAGGCACGGACCAAGGCTGTGGCGGACATTTTCCAAAGTACTGACCTTAGTGAAGGACAGCAAGGTACATTTCAAATTAAAACCTTCAAAAAAACACAGTCTTCTCTCTGATCTAGTTCTACGAGTACAAAAAACATTTAAAATAACATTTATATGAAAACTGCTTGTGGTAAATGTAAACAATTTTCAAAATTCTTACCTTTTATATTTTCCGGTTGTATTGAGACGCAGCAGCAGCGTCAAAGTCCTTTGTAGACGTGGATGAAGTAGCAATACGCAAACGTGTCAACACGACAGTTCTCAAGGGAGAAATAGTGCCTCATCACTGGTGTCAGTGGTAGGAATAGTGCCCCATCATTGGTATCAGTGGGAGGAATAGTGCCCCATCATTGGTATCAGTGGTGGGGGAATAGTGCCCCATCATTGGTGTCAGTGGGATGAATAGTGCCCCATCATTGGTGTCAGTGGGGGGGGATAGTGCCCCATCACTAGTGTCAGTGGGAGGAATAGTGCCCCATTACTAGTGTCAGTGGGTGGAATAGTGCCCCATCATTGGTGTCGTGGGAGGAATAGTGCCCCACCACTAGTGTCAGTGGGAGGAATAGTGCCCCATCACTGGTGTCAGTGGGAGGAAAAGTGCCCAATAATTGGTGTCAGTGGGAGGAATAGTGTCCCATCATTGATGTCAGTGGGAGGAATAGTGCCCCATCACTAGTGTCAGGGGGAGGAA